>VZRN01003298.1:779254-812372 GCA_013397935.1 Dasyornis broadbenti
CCCCCTCCCCGCAGCCTCAGGCCTAATCCCGGCCGTTCCCCCTCCGGCGGCTTTTAATCTCCGCCGGGGGGAGGAGAAGCAAGGGGAAGNCTCCCACCGACAGACAGACGGACGTGTCTGTACGTAGCATCCCCTCACAGACAGACAGGCGGACAGGGCTGTGCCCGGCGTGGCCTCACAGAGAGACAGATGGACAGGTCTGTGCCCAGCATCTCTCACAGACAGACAGATGGACAGACAGGGCTGTGCCCAGCGTAGCCTCATAGACAGACAGACAGGGTTGTGCCCAGCATCTCCTTACAGACAGACAGACAGGGTTGTGCCCAGCATCTCCTTACAGACAGACGGACAGGGCTGTGCTCAGCATCCCTTCACAGACAGACGGGGCTGTGCCCAGCACCCCTCACTGACAGACATGACAATGCGTGGCTGCCCTCCCAGACAGACAGACAGACATGACGGTAGGATGGGTAGGCAGTACCCATCCAGCACTCTCAGACAGACAGACATGGAGGCTGGACGGGCAGAGCAATGCCCATCCATATCTCCCAGACAGACAGACGGATAGCTGTGTCCCAGCAGCCCACACAGAAGAGAGTGGCTCCGGCTGGGGCCACCCTGGTGAGCAGAGATGGGGGCAGCCCAGGTGGGGCCAGGCTAATCCCCAGGCAGACAGACAGACAGACAGACGGGGCTGTGCCCCCTCACCCCGCCTGGCAAGGGGATGCCCCACTAAATCCCAGGCAGACCAGGTGGAGCATGGCTAATCCTTGGCAGAGCCGGGCAGTGGCCGTGCGGGCAGGCAGGGCTGGCTCTGGCAGGGCTGGCTCTGGCAGGGCCCTGGGTAGCCCAGGAACACCTGGCCATGCCCCGCTGGATGCTGGACGAACAGCCCGAGCATGTCCAGCCGCGGTTCTGCGGGGAGAGGTAGGGCCCGACCCGCTCCCACAGGTGGAAAGGAGTTAGCGGGTCTGTGACCATCGCAGTGGGGGATTTTCTACCTGTGAAAAAATATATCGGTGCGATTTCCTTGCCTGTACGGGCAGGGAGAGGCAGAGCAGTGGGGGCCAGGCTGGCTGTGGCCTTTAGGAACTACCCTGACATCCACAATCGGAGATAAAAAGAAAGTTCCTGCTGGTTCCCTTCCAGACAAATGAGCCTGGCCGAGTCTCTTTGCTCTTTAGCAGCATCTGCCCACCCTCTGCACCTGATTTCTTGCAGGAGCCTTTCATCTCCCTCCCCCGCCTGCTCCCGGAGCCCCGGCTGCTCTGCCCGCGGGCTTAATGGGACGGGAGGATGCGAGTCCCCCGGGACGGGGCTGTGCCCACCTCCTCCCTGCCGTCACCGCTCGCCGGAGCGCTGCTCTTCCCACCTCTCCTCCGCCTCCTCGCCAGGCTGATTGCAAAGGGATTTTTGACGGGAGGAGAGGAATTTGCGGGGCTTGTGGATTCCTGTCTGGAGACAGCCGTGCCAGGGGCTGTCACCTCATTTCTCTGAAGGCTGTCCCCGTAAAGGGGACGTTAGTAACGCACGGGTTTATGCCTGTGTCTAAAACAGCAGGAATGTGAACTCAGTGCAGCGGGATTTTCTGTGGAAGTATGTCTGCCTTCTGCGTTTGTTTTCCTACTGGTGGTGTAGGTAAAGCTGGTATCAACAGGTTGTTGAGAAGAAAAAAATCCCTGCTTTCATGTGCACTCCTGGTTGCCAGGAGCATCCAAGGTGCCCTCATGTCCCCGAGACCCCTACCCCAGAGGACTGGCAGGAGATCTGTGACCCCTGCCTCAGCAGCTGGAGGCCAGCAGGGACACCCAGGGACATCTCAGGTAGCACTGGGCACCTGTATTCAGGCAACAAAGCCAAGGTCACTGTCTGAGCTGCTCTAACCTGTGATGGTCAATTCTTCAGGTCCTTTCTGGTGCCAGGTGACGCCTCTGTCAAAGCTTTCTGCATCCACAGGTGAAATGCAGGAACCTGTAGGTAGCACAGCCCTGCCCATCTATTTTCCTGCACTCAGTGTCCATCTCTCAGTGCCTAGTTTAGGTGGATCAGTGATGATGTGGCAGCTTGATTGACATGGCAAGAGAAAAGTGAGTTCAGGTGGTGCTGACAACCCAGTCAGTGAGAGCAAAATCCTTCTGAGGTCTCTTGGTTTGGCCACCTGATGTGAATTCCTGCTTGTTGGGGTCTGTCTAGGGGGTATCTGGATGGATGGATGTAGACAGATGAGATCTGGTGAATATCCTCCAAACCCTGAGGTTCTTTTCTCCCTGGAGTGCAAATCCAGGGCCATCAGGGTGAGGTGCAGATTAGATAATAGATAAAATATGGCGATGGTTGATTTGCACTTTGCCACGGCAAGGAAGGGTAAGGGGGAGTGGCTGCAGGCGTTCAGCTGTGGGGGAGGTCCAGGGCCAAAGCTCTGGCTCATTTTTCTGCTTCAGTTCCCTGGCATCAATGGCTCATGCAAAGGCAATATTCTGGGAGGAGGCAAAGGGCAGAAACTGCTTCTTCAGCCCTGCCTGGGGCTGGGAAGAGGATGGAGCAGTGATGGGGCTGTGCATGCAGGAGGACGGAGCTGGGGAGGCTCAGGTTGGACATCAGGAGGAATTTCTTCATGGAAATGGTTGTTAAGCACTGGAAGGAGCTGCCCAGAGAGGTGGTGGAGTCCCCATCCCTGGAGATGTTCAAGGAACAGCTGGATGTGGCCCTCAGTGCTCTGGGCTGGGTGACAAGGCGGTGACAGTCACAGGTTGGACTCCATGATCCTGGGGGTCTTTTCCAACCTCAGTGATTCTGTGATTATTTTCACTTCATCAGTTCATGCTTTTATCTCTGGTGAAATGGCGGAAAGCAGCAACTTCAGCCCCGTTTTGGTTCATGTGGAACTTTTTAGCCCTGGTGTATTTTTGTTGGATCATATTTTGCTTTTGGACGAGCTGTTGGATTTTGGACCACTACTCCAGGTTTTCCACCTGTGCACGGAGCTGGGAGTAGGCTTCTGCAACGCCATAATTAGGACGTTTGCTGTGATTTACTCTACAGAGTCCATAAATCCACTTTTGATATCCGACGAGAAATTTGGAATGAGCTTCACTATGTCTTTACGTAACACGGGCAGTCACAGGCTGTGTCAGCAATTTAAAAGTCTTATTGAAATGAAACTTTCCAACATTTTTTGACACAAGCGTTATCAAGAAATGCAAATTATAATATAATAGTATAACAATATAATTGCTCAATTCCCCTTAACTCACTGCAGTTCTTTTCTGAAGGAACACTACAAAAGGAAGAAGGTCAATTCCTTTCATAGAACTAAGGACTTTTAAACCTTTTTAAAGTGTGTTTTTAATAAAATATTTTATTTTCATGCTATCCTCCTGCACTGTAGATAGTTTCAGTCTCTGTGCTCGGATTAATTGTTACAGGAGTTATTATATAAAGCCTATTAGATAAAAAAAGAACTAATATAAACACCACTGGCTGTATTTTACCCTGCCCTTGCCATTCAAAAAAGCTTCCCAGTTGCTGAAGTATGAATTATTATCGATGAAACATAGGACTTCCAACACTCCAGATTTTCTGCGTGCGCTAAGATCACAAATCCAAGTGCATTTATTAAAGTAAATACAAGTCCAAGGTGTTTCTCAAGCAGACAAGTTGATTTTAAAGCCCAAGCAGGCCTTTATTTTGAGGAAAAAGTATTTCTGAGAAAAAAAATTACATGAATATGGGGGTTTTTTTTGGTGGCACCGAGCCGTGGAAGTTCGTAAATTTTTTTACTTCAAACGTGACCATTTTGTCAAACCTGCGCACCACCCAAAATCTGGAAGGAAAAATCAGTCCGGACTGGAAATGGCAAAATGGTTTTGAGAAATGCAGTTGGACACCTTAGAAAAACGTGGACAGGGATGTTACAGATTGGGGGGAAAAAAGCTGACCAATAATCAGGTACTTATGGCTGAGCTGATAAGAGGAGGTCATGCTGAATGAAACTCTAGTTATTACTCTGCATACTATGAGGTTCTTCAATTATCGTTAATTATGAATTTAATCTAGCACTGGACCATCCTGCCAGTACTAATGAACCAATTCACAGCACACCTGGATGAAACAGGGATGTTTTATCTCCAGTTTTCAGTGGAGGGAATTTCCCATGAGTGAAGGTCAGGCTTGTGGGAGGACTGGTCTGGTTCCCCCACCCCTTCCAGTGATACACACTGACCTCCCTTTTCCAGGCTTCAAAATCCAAGGAAATATCACTCACAGCGTCTTCCAGAGAAGGAATTTCAAATGACCCTTCTGCGGTCCTGGACAAAGCATCATTTATGTGGTTTAGAGACAAACGGGCAACTCCACATGATTTCCCAGAGTGCTAAATTTCCCTCAGGTTTAACCAAGGGATGTGTAAAAACTCATGTGGCTGCACATCTGAGGCAGATCAGGAGCGCAAAGGTACTCGTTCCAAAAGCCAGCCTCACAAACATTGCCAAGAGCTGCTTTTGCAGGCCTTTTTGGGATTGTCCTGTGCAGGGCCAGGAGTTGAACTCGATGATCCTTGTGGGTGCCTTCCAGCTCAGGATATTCCATGACTCTGTGGTGAGCCTGCACTTTGAGGGAGCTTTGCTGTACATCCAGGCCATGAAGTTTCAATTGGCTTCATTTGGCTGCTCGCCTTAATTAGGACCTCTCTGGGAACCCAACTGCAGATTTATACCTCGGAAATCTTTCACTGTGCAAAAGATGGAGGAAAATTGAGGGATCTGCCCAGATTTGTTCCTGAGGACAACTGAGCATCCTCCTGCATCAGCACCTGGACCCAGCACACAAGATATCTTGGCTTATGTGAATTAAGAGCCTTTTCTCCTTCCACTGCAATATTATCGTCTTTTCTTTTATGCACTAAAATCATCAGTGTCCCTATGGGGAAAGTGGAAAAGGGCCTGGCTGTTGTTTTCTCAGGGAATATGGCAGCAGAGGCAGTGGAAGTGGCTCTGGATGTGCCTTCCTCTTGGAGACAGTTTTTGCCCCCTGGGCGTGGCTTGGGACAGAAGAGGCAAGACCAGATTCCAAATTTGTTAAAACCAACACAAATATTGCAGCATGGATCACATAATTCCATTTGTTTGTCCCAAAGGAACGTCTATAAATCCATCAAATGTCAGTTGGTATTTGAATTATTCTGTTTCCTCACTCTCGTGATAAAGCAGATTTTATATTTCCCTTCCTCCCCCCCCCCCCCCCTTTTTTTTTCCCCCCTCTTAAAGGCAGCAAATGCTCCCTACTGAATCCTTACAGAGACCTTAAACCACCTGGGAATGGTTCTCATTCACAAAATCCTCCTCCTGTGATGCCCCTACGTGGTCACCTGGCTGACAGCTGGGATTTCCCTTTTCTATGCACACAACTTTCAGCCTGAACTTCTTCACAAACTCTCATTTGGATATTTCTTGGAAATCCCTTCCAGTACCAACCCATTCATCTGCTCTGGACTTGAGCTTCCAACTTTTTCTGCTCTGCAGTTGCGAAAGGGACTTGTCTGGCTGATGGAAAGGTCGGTGCATTAATCCCAAATCCTTTGGTGGGGTTTTCAGCACCTTATACATGGAGCTGGGGGGAAAATATGTTTTCCTTTTGGTGACTGAAGCAGAAAACTGTCAGGATAAAAGGGGACTATACAGAGCTGAAAACAGATTTTTTTCCCCCAGATTTTACAGGTAATCTAAAACCCCTTGGAAATGTGATTTTGAATCAGTCACAGACATTGTGCTTAGCTGACATGAAGTATTTTATTTTTAGGCTATTTAACTTGTTTAAAAACTCTGTTTAGTTTATTTTTTGTAGGCAAGTGTTATTTTAAAATAATAATAATAATTAAAAAATGAATTTAGGTGAAGTAAAAAAACCTCAAACTAAACTGAAAAAACCCCACACAAACTACTGGCATTTTTGAAAGGAAACCTTCCTTAAAAGAACATACAATGGAAGGAAGACTTTTCATTTCCCAAATTTCCTCCCATACTCACAAATAGTTTTGAGTGGCATGACTCTCAGATTTTCAGTGAACTTACCCTCTATCAAGAAACAAAATAATAGCTTAGTTCTCCCCACATGCTGTGACATCCCTTAATTCCTTAATTGCTTTAATATGAGCAGGTTTGGGTTGTGTTTACAGTAAATTTTCACAAAACATGGAGCATTGTGCAAGTCTGCTGTGATTGCTTCACTGGTGGGGAGTGGGTGAAGGAGGGGGGGAGCAGGTGTGTGTGAAACATCCCGTCCCTGCTCAGAGCCTGGCACCCGGCAGAATCCTGCCCAGCCTCCCCGAAATCACCACCACCTGCAGCTGTGCTGCTCACAGGGTGGGGAAGGAGATGTTTGCCTTCCCCAAGGCGGGTGGGCTAAGCTTTTTTTGGGGGGGAATCAGAAGATATTTTGGTTAATTAAATATTTACAGAAACACGGATGTGTTAAACATCGGGCAGGTTTTTGCTAATGCAGCCTCGTGAAGCTCATCCTCAGATCCACAAGTGCATCCCTTTTGGTCATCCCTTCTGTGTGGGTGAGAGATGGGGCTTGCGGGGCACGAATTTGCCCTTCAGGAATTGGGAAATGCGCTCGTCTGATGGCAGTAGAACGCGGCGGGAAGCACTGGCAAGTGGAAGCCACCAGCAGCGGGGTTTGGGGAGGCAGATTTATGTCCCCTCGAAGGCAAACGTAACCGAGACAAGGACAGAGCAACACAGACATTCCCTCAGCCCTTTTCCCATGTGACAAAGCCAGGGGTGACTCCGATGTGATCCATGAGGCCGCCTGCTCCACTTGCCAGGGAGCCAGATGCTGCTGCTTGGAAAAACCTTGTCCACAGCTTGCTGCTGGGCTCCTGTGATTGCTGTCCAAGGAGCGGTGGCGTGGCGTGGCGTGCCGGGATGACTGGGACCCCGGCATTCCACCACCGTCTCTCCCCCTCCCGATGAATTAAAGCAATAAAAACGAAACTAAAGATATCAAATACAGGTTTTACGCCTCCCCTGGCTGTAATTAAACATCGTAAGAGCACAGTTAAAACCGTTACAATGAAATGAAAAAAAAATACCTCGAAAGGATGCCGGTGGAAACCACCCTCCACAAACCCCAGACCTCTGGGTTTGTTCCTCTGATGGCTGAACATCGAGATGAAACAAATCTTTTCTTTCTGATGATGGCAGTTAGGACATGAGTGGCTTTGTTAATTAACCACTTAATGTGATAAAGCCATCCTCAGGTTGCGATGGCTCTAAGGGGTGCGTGGCAGCCTCTGCTCATCACACTCCACTCAGAGGGACCACGCTGAGAATATCTCCAGTGCTTTAACTTGCTGGAAAATGTTCTCGGAATGGTTTGACCTTGTGCATCCTTCACTAGAATTCTCTGATTTCAGCCCATGTGAAGTGACTTTTTGGCACCACTGGGACTCTGGATGAGATCTGGCAACATGAAGCTGAGTTTGAGCGTAAATTTAACAAGCCTTTCAAAGCAAAACTCTGGCTCTGTTTGGAAGGGGTTGTGGTTGGCACACCAGGCCCAATTTGAGCAAGACAAACTTAATTCTACTTAAAGCCATTTTCAAGACAAAACTGAAACTAAAGCACGACATAAGGCAAAATTACTGCGCTCATTAGATTTGCTGTTGTTGGGCTGCTACCTGCACACTCGGCCCAGCAGCTTTCTAAGCGCTCAAGCATTGCCTGATTTTAAATAAAACCCAGGATCCTTCTCTGTCGTTATTGCTGCTGGGTTTGGTCATTGTTCAGCTCTGACCGTGCCTTTTGAAGTGCTGAACTCGTGGAAATGGCCAGCGTTGAGCCCGACCTGTTGCCTATCTCTGGGTTGTAGACTAAGAGAAAAAAAGGGAAGGAGAATAAAACTCCAGCTGGCTTAGGAGCATTTGGCCCAAAGAGTCTTTAAATGAAAGGAAATTATGAAACTTCCAGTGTTTTCAGCTGGGACAAGTGTAGAGGTAGCTGTGAGGGAAGGCAGTGCTCATTTTTCTACTCTCTCTGCTTTGCAGGCAGTGAGTGCTACTGATCAGGCTGATTCCTTTGGTGCTTCAAGGTCTGTTCCCCGGGTTGTGACTTTTTTTGGGGGGGTCTCCTAAGCCACTCTGGACTGAGAAACTGCCTTGATTTGTGGTGCTGTATTACAGCAGCACCCCTTTAATTTCTCTTTTTGTGGTAGGTTTCGGTACCTCGTACTCCTGGTTAGTGAGGCAAACCCACGAAGAACGGGAGCTGTGACCTGGAGGGGGAACGCTGCACCCGGGCACAGCTTTTCCATTCATATTTATTTATGATCAGATGTGGGCTGGGAGTGCTACATTTAAAAAGAAATGGTTTGTGCTTTTAATAAGGCTCCTCACTTACAGCTCTTCTGATCTAACTGTTGCATTACCCGCGGCTTTTTCCTCGCAGGGTCGTGGCTTTATGGTCTGCTGGCTCACAGACACGCATCTTCTTCGTTACTTAAAAAACCTGATCGCTTTACAGCAGTCTTTCTGCAGATACAAAGTGAATGCTATTTCCATTGGCTTTTATACCCCTATATATAAAATACAAAAGCGTTGCCGTTATTAATTTAATATGGAGAGCCTCTTAAAATGGCCCAAGCATCATCTGTTTTATTAGTGCCTGCTTGATAAAGCTTCCACATCCTACAGTTAGTTTGCTTCTGAGGATAAGACTCCACAATATGCACTGAGATTTTGATAAAATCTCATCAAAGCCTGCTAAAAGATCTTTATCTATTTTGATTGGCTTGATTACATTGATTAATGAAACACTGGAGGATTTTATGTGATGGGATTAAATAATGCAATTAGTTTTAATAATTTTTCTAAAAAATAGAATTAGGTGGGAACAAAAGGGAAAAAAGAGAGCGATGTTCTGCGTACTGTGCTCACGATAAGTCGTATTTCCTTGCTTTACCCTTTGGAACAGTGGCATTTCACAGACCTCAGATGCAGGGATGCTCAGGAGGAAATACAAGTGAAGAGGTTAATGTTGGAGTGAATCTTTGCTCACCGGTGTTTTACAGGCTGGCTTCTCATGCCAGTGTTAGCAAGGAGTGGCTGGCACCCCGAAGGCATTGTTTTCCTGCGCTGGCCTCCTTCTTGTAATTTTGTGTTTGTTTACAGGAGAAAGGGGGTTCTGGATGAGAAGAAAATGTGTGATTTTAGTGGGTTAAGGATACTCATGAACTGGCAGCAAAAAACTGAGGTTCTGTGTAGAGGACCTAGAAGGGAGCTGGAGAGGGACTTTGGGCAATGGCACGGAGTGACAGGACAAAGAGGAATGGCTACATAAATGACAGAGGGCAGGGTTGGGATGGGATATTGTGGGATACTGGGAAGGAATTCCTGGCTGTGACGGTGGGGAGGCCCTGGCACAGGATGCCCAGAGAAGCTGTGGCTCCCCCTGGATCCCTGGAAGTGTCCAAGGCCAGGCTGGATGGGGCTTGGAGCAACCTGGGGGAGTGGAAGGTGTCCCTGCCCGTGGCAGGGCATGGAATGGGAGATCCCCAAGGTCCATTCTATGACTCTGTGAGAATGGACGGTAACTCCTCAGCCATGCTGAAGTCTGCACAGACACACTTTGTTATCAAGACAGCATGAAACTGTTCAGCCCCACGTTGCCCACGACAGCCAGTCCTTAGCTCCCGGTGCAAGGAATGGGGAGAGGAAGTGACAGTTTAGAAAACGCCCTTAGGATGTCCTGTCTGAGGACAGCGCCCAGCTCCTCTGCCTTCACTCTGCTGGAGGCCAGGGGCTACTCTGTATTCCATACCTTTGCCCGGAACTTAAGTGTTGTTGAAGCTGCTTAGGGAATGGAATCACATCATGGTTTAGGTTGGAAAAATTGTCTAAGACCTCTGAGTCCAACCATTCCCCCTGCACTGCCAAGGCCACTACTAACCCATGTCCCCAAGCGCCACATCCACCGTGGCTTTTAAATCCCTCCAGGGATGGGGACTCCACCACTGCCCTGGGCTGCCTGTGCCAATGATTGACAACCATTCTAGAGAAGAAATGTTTCTTAATGTCCAATCTAAACCTCCCCTGGCACAACTTGGGGTAATTTCCCCTTGTCCTGTCCCTGTTCCCTGGGAGCAGAGCCTGATACCCCACTCCCCCAGCTGCCCCTTCCTGTCAGGGAGTTGTCCTGAGCCTCCTTTTCTCCAGGCTGAGCTCCCCCAGCTCCCTCAGCAGCTCCTGGTGCTCCAGACCCTTCCCCAGCTCCGTTCCCTTGTCTGGACACGCTCCAACTCCTCAATGTCTTTCTTGTTGTGGGGGACCCCAAAACTGCCCCCAGGACTGGAGACACTTCAGCAGTGCCAGCGCAGGGCACAATCCCTGCCCTGCTCCCTCTGGCCACGCTGTTGCTGACACAAGCCAGGACAACCCCAAGCATTAGCACAGGAGGTCTAACCAGGGTTCTCCTTCCTTCGTTCCTCGCTTCCCTGGCTGTGCAGCAGCTGGGCTGGTGTTCACCTGGTGTTTAGGGGTTCAGAGATGTCAAATTGCCTTTTGTGATCCGCCCTGGAGATCCCGTGGGGAAGCGGCAACACAAATGCTGAGTGTCATTGCTGGAGTTGGAGGTCTTACAGGCGTTTCCCACACCTAGAATATCAATTCTAATTGCCATTTATTTTTCTTCTTTTGTGGCTGTATCTCTATATCTTGTTTACTGTCACTCTGCACTAAGCTGTTACTTCAAAGCATTTGCCTTGAATAATCACAATCAGTAAACCACATAACAGCTTTGTTAAATACGCTGCCTCTTCCCTCACAGTGTCATTCCTGGGAAGAAAAGACAAGCAGAAGCTGCGCGTGTTGAATCCAGATCCGATTTCAGAGATAGCAGGCAGCTGAAGTGTGTACACTCAGGGTTTACAGAAGTTTGGGACTACATTTTTTCATTTGGGGTGGCCTTTGTTCAGAAGCAAGTCCTGAGTGAATCAGTGCCTGAATTCTGGCACAAAGAGACACATAAAAACCCCACAATCCCTAAATAGGAGGGTGAAAATGATGTGGAATTTCTTTTCGTAAGCAAAAGTTCTCTTAGAATGTGAAAAATTGTCTCTGCGCTGCAAAACCTGGTGCTTGCACACTGCTAGAACAGGCTGAGATCAGACCCTGCAAGTGTCATCCCTTTAGGGCTGTCAGCGAAGAAAAATATGCATCCCCTGAGGCTCTGCCATGGAGCAAATATATTAACTAGCAAAAATAAATCATACGCTCTCTAATAAAATATTCCATTGCTTGTTTGTTCTAACAAATACAAGAAATGGAGATTTAATCAAGGAAAACAAGACTTTACATCAGACCACAAGGTATTCTTGGCTAGAAGTCTGCTAATATGCTTGAATAATTCTGGTAATAGTAAAACTGAGCCATCCAGAGAGGGCAGCTCTTATGCTGATTTAGAGAGACAGGATTTGGGGAGACAAAGAAATAGTCAAATTAGTTTCTCCTCAAAATTATAATTTATGAAAGTTTTGCTAATGTCTCGTCTTGGAGCCCGATAGAGACACGTTTCAGGTTTCTGCTCTGTTTGCTTGTTTGTTTGGAAAAGCAGAAGTGGTAATAAATTGGTCAATAATCAAAGTAGAGAGGGGTCTTAACCTGGCTGGGATTTCTGATGATTGCTGTCCAGGAGAGCAATTCCCCTCCTTCCACATACCAGTGCTTCACATTTTCCTCATCACACAGAATTCCTTTCATCCAGACAGACAAACACGGACTCTCAGACTGATAATTGGCACACACAGATATGAAATCCCTCTGTCTTTTCCCCCCTGCCAAACCCCAATCCCCAAACCTTCCCCCTGCCAAACCCTGCATTGTTCCAAGCCCTTCCTCAAACAGACTGGAAAGCCTCCACCAAAGTTTTCATGAACAACATTGCAATTTTTGGAAGCAATCCAGAGCCAGTTTGAAGATAATAGGAACACTGAGTACTAAATAACACACTGACAGAAGACATGACGCCATGCTGGCAGAAGACATGTGTGCATGACTTTTATAGTAACCAGGGCGCTCGTGGCTTGGGAGTCAGAGAACAGCAAAGGAAACTATTGGGGGAAAAAAGGCCAATTTTTTATATCTTGTGACTTTAGCTGGAGAAGACCACGTGTTACAGGAGAGAGTTGGTGTCCTTTGCTAAAAGCCTCTGTGCAGAGGCTGGAGCTGGGTCTCCTGGTTGTTTGATATTCAGAAGTCGCATGGAGATTCCTAGTAAAGACATTGGACAGGAAATTCTGCTAAAAGGACCAGCTCTGAAAATTAACAATGATGGATGGTGTATAAAGGCAATTGATGGGCTTCAAGATAGACGTCTCCAGCTCTTCAAATTGTTTAGAATGTCTTATTTTCCCCCTATATGCTAGTCTTTAATCTATAGTCCATGTGCTTCTGCATGTCTCACTCAATAGCCAGAGAATATCTGAGCCCTCTTCCAACATGTTAGCCCAACTGAAATTTCAAGTTGAATGAATTGTCCTGGATGCAAAAAAGAAAAAAAAAAAAAAAAAAAGGCTTATCCATAGTGTTTTCTGGAATCTGTGTCTCAGTTCAGAAACCCTCAAGAGGAACACAAGACTTTAGAGCAAGCCCTTCCCAAAGCTAATGTATTTTAGGTACTTTCATACTGTGCTCACACTAAGGAGTTCAGCTGGAGGCAGTGGCAGGTCAGAGATTGAAGTCATGTTCCTGGGTTATGGCCTGGACAGCGATTACTTAATGTTGTGTCTTCACAGGTAGAAGTTAAGAGGGGGAAAAAAAGGATAAATATCTCAAAGTTGTGGACTGTCTGTTCTCCTGTAGGAAGAATCCTAGGACTGTGCCCAGGCTTGAAGCTGGGCATTGCACAAACACTCGGATGGGTCTGGAAGGTTTTTCGCGTTGCTAGGCCCAGACTAAAGCCAGGCAAGGGCCTTGTTTTCCAACATCCCCCACTCTCAAACTCTGCATGCTCCTCTGGGAGAGGTGCTTTGGGATGTTCACAAGCCCGTGGTGCCAGCTGGGTAGTGATGGGGTGGGCCATGAGGAAGGATCTGGTCCCACTGGGCGTCCCTGGCCGTCACTGTGATGGTGAGGAGGCTGAGGAGGGAGAACACTTCACTGTGGCATGGAGCTGCTTTATCTTTTATTGCTTGTACAGGATCAAGCACTTTCACTTCAACAGGAGATTATTTCTGTTTGAAGCCTTAACCATACACTGTAACGCTTAGATATAAAAAGGGCACGGAAGGCAAAGCATGGAGGAATTAAATTATACATTATATATGCATGCAACAGAAAGAACCTTGCGCGAGCTCCATGTTAGCTGTGAATATCTGTTCCACTTCATGAGAGCCCTTTCCTCTATTTATCACTGTTTTCTAGTGGTATCAGTGGGTGTTTGTGTACACTGTCTGGAAGAGGACTGAATTCTGCTGCGTTTTCTCAGGCAAAACCCCCAGCCAGGAGCAAAGGCTCTGATGACAGTCGAGAAAACATCTCTATTCACAAGCGCTCTTTACAGGTGATTGCTTATGTATTAGGGATGCAAATGAGGGTTTTGTTTCAAATGAGGTAAATCTAAGATTAAACTCCCATCGAAGAGTAAATGTTCCCTTTACCTTTCATGTGTAGTAGCTTGAAAGAGCCTACACAACAATAAATTGCATTACAGAAGCTCCCACTGACACAACCATATGTTAGCAGTCTCTGTTTTGAAGGGTTACAGCTCGGTTGTAAGAATTTGCTGTGGGCTGAAATTTGGCAGTCTCTGCTGGGTAGTTAGATTTTAAAACGGAGCTACAAATGCGTCCCAATTCCTCCCTCACGAGTCATCCCAAAAAAGGCAGAGTAGGAAAGAGCAAAGCATATTGGATTTGAGTCTGGCACTTACACAACTAAATAAGAATGCGTGTGGTGAAAATGCGTCGAAATTAAAACGTGTGTGGTGGTAACACCCAGTCGGAGCACCTCTGCCCTTCAGGAAAATGTTAAGAAAAGAGCTGTAAACCACACCGAGGGGAAGAGCTGCCTTCTGGCACTGCAGCCTCAGCAGGTTGCAGCTCCTGAGGCTGTGGGAAGATGATGACCTGTGGAATCTGGGAACACAATCAGCTTGCAGTGAGAGCCCAGTGAAAAGGGAGGATGTAGAGAGGAAGGCTCAAAGTTGAGGAGCAGATAGGGGTTGGTTTTTGTTGTTTTTTGTTTTTCCATGAATCCTGAGTCATGCGTCCCGTTCTCAGCTCTTGGCTGTGAAGAAAATGGACTGACTTCCCGTCAGGAGCAGGTCCCTTGGCTTCCCAGCTGTGCTGGGTGGCCACGGGGGAAGGAAGGATGGGCTAGAAGTTTGTAATGAGTTAAACTGTATAAAGCTGTTTAAAAATAGAGAGGAGAGAGGAACATCAACATCTGTCTTTACTGCATTTTTATTCATTATGGGGTTTTAGTGCCTTTTTAGGTGACTGGGCTGTTGCTGATTTGAGATGAGGGGATGTCAGCCCCTGCGCAAGAGGCATTGGGCTGCAAGGGACAGGATGAATGTTCACACCTGCCCAGTGGGAATCTGTGCCTTCTTTTAGTCTGTCTGGATGAACTTACGAAATCATGGAAGATGGGGCTGGAAGGGAGGTCAGGGTGTGCGTGCTCCACCGTGCTGACAGATGATAGAATACCAGAAGGCTTGAGTTTGAAAGGACCTTAAAACCCATCTTGTTCCAACTCCCCTGCCACGGGCAGGGACACCTTCCACTGTCCCAGGCTGCTCCAAGCCCTGTCCAAGCCTGGCCTTGAACACTCCAGGGATGGGTCAACCACAGCTTCTCTGGGCAGCCTGTGCCAGGGTCTCACCATCCTCACAGGGAACAATTTCTTCCCAACATCCCATCTAACCCTGCTCTCGGTCAGTTTGAAGCCATTACCTGTTGTCCCCTTGTATTCAGTGCTCTGGCAGGTATGGGTGAACGGCAGGAAGGCCTTTTTCTTGATAACCTTCCAAAGACATCACTTATCTTGATTTTGTTCGTGCTTTGGTCCTCAAATCTGATTACTGGATGCCATTTGGATATTCCTGACTGGAAGAAGATTTTAAAAACATCACAAATTCTCAGGCATGTAACCAAGGCCACAGATTTTCTGCACATGGAATCTCTACAGACCACTTCAAATAAGGAATAAGTCTATAAAAATGTGTTTCAGGCCCTGGATGGGCTGATTTATCCTGTGGATGTGCTCCTTCCTGGCTGCTGACTTCTCAGAGGATGCAGAGAGACTCTTGCGTGTCTTGGCTGGACAACTAAAACTGGGTCGGATGGGTGAAAGCCTGAGCAAATTGTCTGAATCCATTCGGGAAGGCTGTACAGAGACATGAGCTGAACCTTTCGCGGCTGCCTTTACCACAAACGCTGCTTTTCTCTGCTGAGCAGTCTCCTGAGTTACTTTACAGGGACGATCTAACGTGTTGTATGAAAAGCAAAGAAATTAAATAGCAAGTGTTCCACTTGACCAAAAGGTCAAAGTCTTGGCGATTAAAACGCTTTGTTATTTTAAGATCAGGGAATGTCACATCACCATTATATATAAATGGCAAAGCTGCTGTGTGTGCTGACTGCTGAAGAGCCTTGCTCCCTCTGTCCGTGGGGGTGCCAGATGAATCCTCTTCCCTGAAGCAGCTCCCACGTCCTACAAATTGTTCCGCATGGATGGCAAGCAAAGCAACCCGTACAGCTGGAGAGAGAGATGCAATGCGCTTCGTGGAATCACAGAATGGTTTGGGCTGGAAGGGATCTTAAAGACCGTCCAGGTCCAACCCCCTGCCATGGGCAGGGACACCAGCCACACCTTCCCCTTTCCAGTCCTACGTGTGCAATGTTGGACCTCTCGCACTGCTGTTCCTTGAGTATTCCGGTGCCGTTTTCTCTTCTCGTTGTCTCTAAGCTAGAAACCCCAAAATTGACGTAAAATATATGGGCTTTATAATGCAAATTTTTGTTCTGGAAATGCCCCACTCCTTGCAAGTGGATGACCAGTGGATGGGGCCACGCAGCTGTCATGATTTAGGAGTAGTACTCGCCAGTTCAGTGCCCCCACTCTCCAAACCACACCCTGCTCTCTCCCGCTCCCCCATTTTCACCTTCCTCTCTCCACTGCAGCAAAGAAGAGAATTGGAGGCACAAAAGCAAAGATCATTGAGGCTGAGGCAGAGCAATTTACTGGAAGCAGCAATGAGATAAGACAACAAACAGTAACAGCAACAATAATAATGGCAGAGGGTACAAGGAAAGGCACGATTCACACAGAAACATCCCCGATAATAAACAATACTGGGCATTTCCTCTGCCATGGGAGAGAACCTGTTCTCCTTGGAAAAGATCCCTTTTCCCCTGGCCCCATCAATGAGGGAGCTGGTATAGAATGACCTCTGGGTCCTGGCCATGTCCCTCCTGGCTAGTGCCAAAAATTAACCCTGTCCTGGCCAGAACCAGGACAACAGCAAACTCAAGACTGGCTTTGCCTTGATTTTGACTGGACTTTGCAGATCTGCTGAGCAGGGACTGAAATGTGTCTGACCCACACGGTGCTGGGATACAACTGTGAGACATAAATAAATGCCCACAGAAAGCTGGGATGATATACTTAGCTTTTGCCTTTATCTTTCCACATCAGGGAAATAATAGGATGGGGTGTCAGTGGATTAATGAAATATTTATTTTATTTGACAGTTTGCAAATATTGTTATACAAGTGGATCGTGCTGCTTTGGACTTTAGGTGGTGTTAGATTTGGCTTTAAATGATGAAGTCCAGGACATTGATGGATGAGAATGAGAAAAGGTCAGGAAGGTCATTTACAGTTAAAATAAATAGCTTGAAGTTCAGATAATTCATAATCCTGGCCCTCAAATCCTGCCTGTTATAGAAATGTATTTAACAATAATACTGACCTGAAATAAACTCTTTGAATTAACTGCTTTTTTCAAGTGTGTCAGACAGAGCTGGAAATTCAGGGAGGATGAGGTCTGAGGTCCCAACAAAACAGTCTCTCTCTGCTGGTATCCCCTAACACACCCTGGGATGTCTTCTTTTAATGATAAAATGTTTCTTTTTCAATTCTACATGCATTTCTTCTCCAATGGATTCTTGAAATTGAACTTAATCTTCTGCTGTGAAGAAGATATCAGAAGGGTCAAAGGAAAGAAGAGAAAAATTATATTTTCACATGCATTTTTTTTTTTTTAATATGAATAAACACGTACAAAGCTTTATAGCCTGGCCAGAATAGAGCTGTGGGGAGATGCTGAACTCTCCTCCTTTCTCTCTGCATTCCCATCCCACACTTTATTTTCCCTTCTGCTTAGGGGAAAGAGATGCAAAAAGAGCAATTTGTCCTTTGCATGCTGTTTTGAGAGTTGAGGGAGTGTCTTGACTCGCTCCCGAAATGATGAATTATAGATTCATTGAGCAATAGGGCTGGAAGGTACCTCAGAGACCTCCAGTGCTGGAAATTGCACCGTCTCACCAGATAATCTGTTCCAGCATGTCACCATCCATCTGTTAAGCAGAGGATCACAGCATCAGCTTTTGCCTTGGGCCTTCAGTCCTAGGCAGGCCAGGGCTGCTCTCTGCTGAACAGGAGATTGGTGAACCTGCTTTGCTCCTTGCACACGGATTATTTGTATTTTGGCACTTGCGCAGGGCAGAGGCTCCTGGCAGACCCCTGGTATTCACAGCTGACATAAACAGTGCACAGAAGGTGTATTGGATAGTCCTCCTCCTCCTTCTTTTCCTCCTCCTCCTCTTCCTCCTCACGACGGTGCTCAGAAGATGTGGATGGGATGTTTCAGACTGAGGAGGAGCAGCTGAGGGAGCTGGGAAAGGGGCTCAGCCTGGAGAAAAGGAGGCTCGGGGTGGGGTCCTCTGGCTCTGCACAGCTCCTGGCAGGAGAGGGCAGCCAGGTGGGGGTCAGGCTCTGCTCCCAGGGAACAAGGGACAGGATGAGAGGAAATGGTTTCAAGTTGCACCAGGGGAGGTTTAGGTTGGATATTAGGAAAAAATTATTCACTGAAAGGGCTGTCCAGCCCCAACACAGGCTGCCCAGGACCGTGTTGGAGTCCCCATCCCTAGCAGGATTTAGAAGCCACGTGGATGTGGCGCTTGGGGACGTGGGTGAGTGGTGGCCTTGGCAGTGCTGGGTCAGCAGTTAGACCCAATGACCTGGGAGGTCTTTTCTAACCTAAATGATTCCACGAATCCGTTGTCTTTGTCCTCGATGTCTGAGATGATGCTGCATGTGGAGACAGGTCAGGGAACACCAGGAACCATGTCCCAAGTGCTGTGTCACCTGGTGGGGCAGAAGCTGGCTGGGGCTGGATCACTTGGAAAGCTGTAGTTGTGGTTTGTGCTCCTTCTTCTCTGGTTGCACCTTGTCCCCAGGTCCAAAGGGACGTGGATGTCCACCTGCTTTTTCTTGTGAGAAAATGTATTTGCACCAACGCCACCACCATGCTGGTCCCACGAGGGGACTGCTTAGAGCTCTGCAAAAAAAAACCAAAACAAACAAAAAGCTCTCCAGAATAACAGAATTTATCTTCCCCTGTCGCCTTCTATCCCAATACACAGCATTATTCCAACACATTCCACAGAACATGTGAGACTTGCCCCAGCTGCCTCCTCCCCGTGCAGATTGTGCACTATTTATACTTTATACACACATGCTATTTAACGTACTTTTTGGTTTTTTTAAGAGCAGCCAAAGAATCTTTTGCTAACACAAATCTTATTTTCACATGTGGCTTTGTCTAATGAATTTTTCAAAGATTTCCACACCTACTCTAAGTGAAATTATATCTTGGGGAAAGTATAGCTTGATTGTTTATTCTGAACCATGTTGAAGCTCCTGCCTTTCCTGTTTTAATCTAAATTGCTCTTTTGAATGTGTTTTATATTTGAATTTGGAAACAGATGCAGTTCTTTTATTTTTATTTGTTCTCCTCTTTTTCAATTTTTTTTTTTTTAACACAAGATTGAATGCACATATATTATTATGGCTGTCTTTTTGCCATTTACAAAGGAAATGTACACTCTGACAATATCGCGTGCACCAAATCAATGAAATATCCTGTGTTTTCTATTCATTAAGCCCCTAAAGCACTATGTGCAAATTCCCTCACTTTAATTACACACCTCAGGGATGTGCAGGCCAAAAAGGAGGCAGTCAGACAAAAAAAGCCTGGTCTCTGCCAAAAGGAAAAAAAAAATTACTGGTAAACATTTATTTTCAGCGGGGAAATCTGCTATTAATTCATATAGTGACTTTCCCCAGCTGAAATAATGAGGAAAGCCAAGTGAACCAAATGTTCACAGTGAGCAAACATGAACAGTAGGAAGTCAGCCCATCTTGTATTTACATGTTTATTCCATCAGCCTTTGAAGAACGTTTTCACAATTCTTTTTTTTTGTGTGTGTGTGTGTCGAGTGTCAACGTTTACTCACACTCCTGGGAGGGTGGGGGGTGATTCATTAGCAATGAAAGGAATTGAATCTCAAAAAATGCCCAGATTCAGCCTGTCCCATCTGGAAGGCTGGGTTAAAATTGTAGTATAATAGAATAATAGAATGGTTTGGTTTTGAAGAGACTTTGAAACCTATCTTACTCCAACCCCCTGCCATGGGCGGGGACAGCTTCCACTGTCCCAGGTTTCTCCAAGCCCCATCCAGCCTGGCCCTGGACACTTCCAGGAATCCAGGGGCAGCCACACTTTCTGTCGGCACTCTGTGCCAGGGCCTCCCCACCCTCAGAGGGAAGAATTCCTTCCCAATATCCCATCTAATCCTGCCCTCTGGTAGTTTGAAGCGACTCCCCCTGGTCCTGTCACTCCATCCCTCATCCAAAGTCCCTCTTCAGCTCTGTTGGAGCCCTTTTAGGCACCAAAAGGGACTTTCAGGCCTTCTTCTGCTGCTGCTGAAATACAGAGGCTGACTCCAAGTATTTCCAAGTCTGAATGTGCCCATCTGAGCTGCAGGAATATTAGCTCACGCACCAGGCTGGAAGCTTCTGGAGGTGCTGGGGGTGCAGGACTCTTTTCCTTTCCTATTGAAAATGCTCATGTCTCCACATGTATTCCTTCTCTGCTGTGAGGACACTCCAGCAACCTTTATTGTGTTCTTTGGCTGGTAAAAGACTAAGCCCAGACCTCACTTAGACAAAAAACGAGCCGTGTTTTCCAGCATGTGAACGAGATACAAACCGCTGCACCCCACGTGCGCTTCAGCTCATCAGTACGGACCAGCAAGGCCCCTGGAGCTTTACAAGATGGGTGTGATGGTCACAGCCTGTTATAAAAACAAAAAGGAAACAAAATTTATCATTATTTGGACTGTCACCTTCTACAAGGAGGGAAAATCTTTTCTTTGTTGGAGGGTGCTGATAAAATATCTTCCTGACATTCGTTCCTCCTGGAAACTCCCAAGTACACCAGGCTATTTTCAATAGCATTTTGTGATATTGTATTCAGGCTGGGCAGAAGTCCCTCAGACTGCAAAGGAAGCCAGTTGTGGCATTTTAAATTGCATTTTTTGGTTTCACAGTGGCCCTTGATGGAGCTCTGGGTGCACTGCACCATGGACAGAACTCTACAGGGTTTGCAGGCTGATGTGGCTGTTTATCTGGAGCAGGGAGGACAGTATTGGCACCCATGAGTTTTGTTTAGGAAAGGAGCACGTTCAGATATTTTCAGGACTTGTATTTAGTCATTTGAAAGACAGTAAAGCAACTTAAGCAAATTTCTTCACTTTTTTTTTTTTTTTCCGCTGGGTGGGTAGGCTTGTACAGTGGAGCAGAGAAAGTCTGTGCAAGTTCTTCTGCAAAAAAAAAAAAAAACAAACCATGAATATCAGAGAATATTCTGGGAGATGTAGCTCGGGTGTCTGGTATCCACAGGTAAGAGAGTCAAAAATCTCTTGCAAGCGCTAGAACAGAAAAAGTTTAACAAGGATTGATGGTGAACAGATCTGTTTATGGGTTAGTGCCTGCGGAGATCCTGAGTATCAGTGGCATTCCACTGAAGTGGCACATTTTAAAATGGAACTTTTGGATTTAAACGAAAGTCATCAGAAAGGAAAAAATGCATCTGAGCAGAGAGGTAGATGGATAACAGCTGGGCTGAAACTTCCTCGTGGTGGGGTTTGAGATGATAGCAGGCTTTTTCTGCTGTTACTGGGAGGCTTTATCCCTTAACCCCAGTAAGCATAAGCCAGCATCACTCCTTGAGTACTGCTTTTTTGGAATTAGCATCTACCGAAGCCCTCCCTAAATAAATTTTTAGCAGATACATCATTTTTGTTAGAGATGAATAAATGAATAAAATGTATGCGCCATCTCTCTCTTTTTCCTATTCTATAAGAAGAAGCAATGCCCTATTAATTTTGACAGACAACTTGGCATTAGCCACTTTAAAATCCAACATGGGATAAAGTTCTGCATTACTAGTCTTTCTACATTTTTGTCAAGAGATGAGCATTTTGCCAGATTTTTTAATAATACGCCAAGAGCTTTGTCAGTCAGTTTGTTTAGCTCGGCGTGGCTATGCCAGTATTTTTCAGCTCTCCTGCTGTGTGTGCCACTGCCCTTCACTGCTTTTCTAGCTCCTCCCCTGCAATTAGACAAAGTCAACATAGCAGAGTCAGGCTGGGAGCACCGAGGTACCTGCAGCTTCTCAACCGTCCGGATTCCCAGTCCCGAGGAACGGGCTTTGCTTATTCACCGCATCACTACCTCAATTAGGACTTTTTATTATGTCTCAGCTATTTATCACAGGCACAACAGATGGAACAGATAGCTCTAAACATGCTCTAAGTCCTCACCTAAGAAGAAGGAGGGAGGGGAAAATTATCCAGAAAGAAACAGGAGCAAACGCGTGAGGCAGCTTGCAACCAGGAACCAGTTACCATGCCTACTGCAGCCTGTTCTAAAGAATGTGTTGGCTGACACACAGAACTCAATGAAAAGATGAAAAAAATGTGCAGGCAATACTAGTTTGGCAGGGATGGTGGGGAATCTGAGACAGAGCTGCTGGTATGGAAGGATCTCACTGCATGCAATTTGCAAACATGCCAATTCAATGGCATGTGATAGACACTAGATGGAATTTAAAGGTCTTAGGGTCTTGGAGAGCTGGAATCGCACAAGGAAACTGTGGGTATTAAAAATAGCAATCCTTTTCACCAAACCTTGTGCCTCAGATTTGAATTCAACAATGTGGAGAGAAATCCCTGCCATCTCTTCCAGGCACGCTTGAAAAATTGCCTGGATGCACCTTAATTCTGCTGTATCTTTACATCCCAGTAAACACACAGCACCAGTGCTGCTGCATTTCCAAAGAAATTCCCAGGGCTTCCTTTGTGTGAGTGTGTGCGTGTGTTTTGAAAGGGAACTGGCTGCCTAACAGGCCTTCTACTGCAACTTCAGGCAGTTAACTTTTATGGGATTTCCGAATTTTTTCCTGGTGGGTGGGGAGAAGGGGCAGTCAGCCTGGGGAAGGGAGAGGAAGAATTATGTGAGGGCTGAATTTTTTGAAGGAGGTGGTGCAGATTGTTGGGCTTAAGTGCTTCACTGTGAGTCCACCCTTTCTCCCAAATAAAAATCTGTACAAATTCCAGTGTACCATTTATAAAAGTCCTTCATGTTTTGTAACACTGCTCATCCATTTCTTTATATATATACATATATTTATTTGTGTGTGCATATTATTTTATAGCATGCCATAAAGGTTTGAAAAGTTGGGGCACGTGACTGAAACCTTGAAAGAGATTTCTGTAGAAGGGGAGCAGAGTACTCATTTCTCAGTGTCTACTTGGTGGCTTTTTTCAGCCCAGCCAAGATGTTGGCTTGGTCCAGGGCCAACTCCCAATTTCACAGCTTGGATTTAGCAGCAATGGTTTTGAGAGCCGTGGTGGTTTCAGGGGTTTGGGTCAGTCCATTGCTGAGTATGAGCCGTACCACTATTTTTGGTTTGTGCTGGATTTCGACTCGTAA
Source organism: Dasyornis broadbenti (assembly GCA_013397935.1). NCBI lineage: Eukaryota > Metazoa > Chordata > Aves > Passeriformes > Dasyornithidae > Dasyornis > Dasyornis broadbenti. Next base: position 802,313 of record VZRN01003298.1, read on the forward strand.
AGCCGTGTTTGCTTGGCTCTGACTTGGTCCATGTTCATCCACACTGAAATTTAAAGGCAGATCTTTGTCTGGTGTGGATTGAGGCTCCTGCTTTACACAAAGCACTGGCAGAACGTCACGTCAGCTCTGCTATCAGATCACATGATGGGGCAAATCCCTGCGGCGGGAAGCCGCCACACCCTCACTCAGTGTCCTGCCATCATCATCAGTGCCCACCTGACAGACCTGATGGATTTCTTTACAGGAAGGTTTCTGCCATTCCCTTTCCACAGGAGAAAGGTGAGTGTCCCGAGTTAGGAGATGCTCAGGCTGACGAGGAAAGCACAGCCAGGCCCTCATGCTTCATAAACACTGAGATGTCCAGTTTATTTATGCTTCACATTGTCACCTTTTGAACCCAGATTCATGAACTTTTATCCGCTTTTCCTTGGCTATAAAAAGGGTGTGTGGGTCTCAGAGGCCGAATGAGAGACATGGTGACTTCTGGAGACCAGAGGAGGGGCTCAGGCCTTTCCTAACTGGCAGGCATTCCCTCCCAGCCCAAGTGGACAAGTGTCCATGTGGCAGCACGGCTATTTTGGATCCCATTCCACTCTCCTTTTGCTGTAGGCAGCCAAAACGCCTCATCTGGCCCGAGGATGCTATCAGAATGCTGTGTTTTGAAATGACGGGCACAGATGTATGAAAGGACTGTGTCTTGGGTTCTAGGCTTAGTGGAATCAAATTTTCATGTACCTCCCCTGGATAGGGAGACCCAAGGTTGTCTGTGTGCTGCTAATTGCTGCAAACCTGGTATTTTGGGAGATTTTGTTAAAAAGAATCCTTAGGCCTGTGTTAGGTCGGTGTTGCTCATTGGGAGAGGGAGGCTCTGTGGTGTCTGGCTAGAAAGGGAGTCCCACACTGAAAAGCTAGAGGGACAACTGTGTTTGTTCAACCTGTCCTGCTATTTAATGCTGTCCAGAGGATGTCTGTGGATTAATGCGTGTTTGGATTGGAGAATTTCACTTGGAAAAGTGTCCAGTCTGGAGACTGAAATCTCCAGCAGTGGAGACTCCACTGCAGCACTTGGCCATTTGCTCTGGTCGTTAATTACTTCCCAATCTGAGCAACCTGGCCTGGTGGAAGGTGTCCCTGCTCATGGCAAGGCTTTGAAACTGGATGATGTTTAAGGTCCCTTCCAAGGTCCCTTCCAACCCAAACCATTCTCTGATTCATGAATTTCCTCTTTATTTCAATGGACCTTTCCCACCCCAGATCCTAAGCCTGTGGTCTGGTGCCTTTGAGGGCCTTGAGCTATTCAGGAGGAAATTTAAAGCAATTCAATGAGTCTAAACACAGTTCTTTAGGTGCTGGATCCCATCATTCATTTTCCAGCCAGGCCCCTGATGGTCCCAGTTCTTGTCATCTCCGACACCACCTAGCCAAGGAGCTTCTAATGATGAGTGAAGTAAAAGCCATTTATTCCTAATTTATTCAGGTGTTTTATTTGGTCTGTGGAACTACTTCAGCTGTGTTAATAAACTGTGTTTCACAGCCTTCTCCTTCCTCTGCTGGTTTTCAGGCAAGAAGCCGGCGTAGGTGGCTCCACACTCCCAGCGAGGACGTGTGGTGACTTCAAAATTGATCTTTCGGCTGAAAACAGCCATGAGACGCGACAAACCTCGACACCTCGAGAAGAGGGGTGGCTGGGTGGTCAAGGGTCTGGTCAAACATGTTATCCCAGTGTGCTGAGGGGTCTGTGGGATGGCTGCCTCCAGCTGGAGAGCAGTGACCCAGCACAGCCCTTTACAGGGTTTGCCTGTTCATCGGAGTGCCTCGTCTTCTTTAGCTTATTAATTCTTCCCTCATAGCCCACTGTTAGGCAGAAATTGCTTTCTTTTTTACAGATGGGGAATTCCCACCAGGGAAGTTGAACGCTGTACGCGCACTATCTAATTTAGGCACTAACTTAAGCCCCTGGTGTAGTTATTGGGCAGAAGCAGGGACTTTCAGAGAACCTGAGGGAGGGAGTGCTTCCCCCAGCTGCCAAGCAGCATCGTGTGCTCCTGTCTTAGGCATCCAATGAAAAGGACAAATCTTCCCTGGAAGTTGCTGATTTTTCCTAGACCGCACCAGGCGCTACTGGCACAGCCTAGACTGAAGCGTGTGCCATTTATTTTGAAGCCTAATGGCTGTGGATCAGTCTTCATTTGGATTTATTTTTCTCTAGTTTCAGGAATGTCTTCTGCGGTTGGGATCAGATATTTTTTTAGCAGGGATGTCTTCTCTGAAATTCCTAAATCATGGGGTGGGACTGCTGATAATACAGAATATAAATAAAATGCAATGCAGTCCATGACAGTCAACAGAGATTTTTCAAGAAGAGACAATTTCAAAGCAGTGAAACAACTGTTAAAGGAAAATGCTGTAATTTGGATACGTCAGGGCTGGGTAACTTCACCAGAAACAAGTTATCTATAACCACTTAAAAAAGCTATGACTGTCTGTAACACTTGGACTCCATGATTTCGGAAGTTTTTTCCAATCTTACCAGTTTTATCAAAGGAAGATTGTCCTGCGTGGAGGCCTTCAGGAGTCTGCCCTTTCTCTACCCAGTGGAAGAGGGAGTGGTTACAGATCACACCAGTCTGGGGAGGCACCACGACTACACCAAAGCAGAGGACCAGAACTGAAAAACTCCTGGCAGATTTAACTTGGAGCAGGAAGACATGAAGGGAGAGGTGACAGGAGCTGCCAAACAGCTCCAAAACTGTTGTGAGGGGACTCAGTCTGTCCTCCATGTCCCAGGGCTTAGGGCAAGAAGGAAAGGGCATTGGGTGAAGCCCTGAGGTTCAGCCTAGAGGTTAAGAAACGCTTCCCACGAGGAGAAACAGAGCAGACTGCCTGGAGGGGCAGGGAAGGCTTTTAACTGCATGTTAGAAAAACATCAGCCTGAAAAATACTGGTGATCCTGCCCTGGGGGAAGGAACGGCTTCTTGATGTCCTTTCCAGCCTTGTTTTTCTGTAGTTTCATAATATATTGCAAAATTGTGTGGGTTTTGGATGTGCCTGCACAGAAACCTGCTTCATCCATCCCTTACATTCACCAGTATTACTAAGGGAAAGTAAACGTAACTTTTCAAATTCAGCCCGTTGTTCCTAAATGCTGCGAAATTTCGTGTCTGAGGTGTCAAGAGTTGCCTGTCAGTACTTGGGTGCAGGGATGGAGGGTGTTGCATAGCCTGTGTCTGTGCCTGGGCTCAGGAGTTGGCATTTGCAGGGCTTTGTTCCCTCTCTAGTCCACTTCTTGGCTAACCATAAAGCTCCAGACTCAGTCAGGTGCAGCCTGGCTCTATTTTAATCAAGAAATTGTGGCACGAAAAGAAAGAATTTTTTGGTGTATTCAGTTGTAAGCTTTGATGAAAAGGGATATTTTGATACAAATCCATTTCAATAGCAGTCCTGGGCAGAAAAAAAAAAAAAAAATAAAAATCAACACTAAAAGCAAAATGGCAGCAATTCCCTTTCCCTTTCATGCAAGCCCTGATCCTACACCTGAGGATGCTGATGTGGGGAACCAACCCAAGGTGAGAGGAGTACGTCAGATTAGCTCTGGCTAGAAGCAGACCACCATGGGGTAGATACTTCTGGGACGTTTTTATTAGGATGAAAACAACCCTACAGGGCTTTTATGTCAGGCAAGTGTATGAAGCCTCTGTTGTACCCCAGGTTTGAGGTGCCCGGGGCCTCCTGGGCCACATATCAGGTGCAAGGGGCCACCAGCTGAACTATGCTGAACAACTGTGTGACTTCCCAACCATGGCGGCACGTGGTTGGGAAGGAGAATCAGTCTCTGGGAGTTTTGGGGCAGGTTTGGAAGAGATCAGGTCTTTGGTGGCTGTCTTCTCCTTGCACCCAGCTGTTCACTGTGCCCCATACAGCAACGTGCCTGTGGAGCCAGTGGGACCAAGGCAGTGACAATCTGACTTTGCTGGGTGCTGGTGAGGCTCTACCTTGAATCCTGTGTTCACTTTTGGTCCCAAAATGGTGCTGCAGCATGTCTGGAGAAGGGAACCGAGCTGGGGAAGGGTCTGGGGTACCAGGAGCGGCTGAGGGAGCTGGGAAAGGGGCTCAGTCTGGAGCAAAGGAAGCTCAGGAGGGACCTTCTGGCTCTGCACAGCTCCTGGCAGGAAGGGGCAGCCGGGGGAAACTGGGCTCTGCACCCAGGGAACAAGGGACAGGACAAGAGAAAATGACTTTAAACTGCATCAGGGGAGGTTTAGATTGGCTATTAGAGTAGATTTCTTCAGGGAAAGTGTTGTCAGGTATTGTACCAAGCTGCCCAGGGCAGTGGCGGAGTCACCATTTCTGGGGGGATTTAAAAGCCACGTGGATGTGACGCTTGGGGGCATGGGTCAGTGGTGACCTTGGCAGTGCTGGGTTAATGGTTGGACTCAGTGATCTTAGAGGGCTTTTCCAGCCTCAGTGATTCCATGAACTGTTTGCAGGGCAATGATATGAACTGGGTTAGGGAGCCCATCTGGGAATAAACATTACAGGAACATTCAGGATTTTGAATCCAGATCCTTAGAAAAGCCCCAGATGAATGGGGCAACACGAAATGAAAGTCACAGGGCTTCCTGAGTTTGTACTGCCAGACAAATGTGACCCTGTGTTTAAGGTTTGTGGATTGACTGGTGAGTGTAGAGCCTGCCTGTGCAGTGGTATCCGCCACCAGACACCGCTTTCCGTGTGTCATGGCAGAAAATGTCCCTGGAAATGGACATCTCCTTCCCTCTGACCACCTGGAGGACGCGCAGCCACAAACCCCAGCACACGAAGGGAGCAGCTTCAAAGTGCCTCAGTCACTGAAGTGAATGTGAACGAGGCCGTCGACTTCAATAAAAGCAGGATCAGACCCAAAGCCACCGGGCGTTAAAAGCAGTTGGGATAAAAAAAAAAGAAATACATACATACTTTGGGGAGAGGATGGTGTCAAGAGGGCATTTTGAGTTAATTTCAGATTTGTTTTTGACACCACAGCTGGGTGAGAACACTCTTTTGTGGAGAAACTGTACTTAGATTAACCTGCTATCGTACCAGCAGATGTAAAAGGGAAGCGAATGTATTAAACATCACTGTCTTGGACATTAGTTCTGAAACCGCCACTGATCACACTCCACTTCAAAGAGACCCTCTACCAGGGGCTTGGCTGGGAAGATAAAGCCCTGGCTATTTACCTTCTGACCTTGGTTCAAGACTAAATTGAGAATCTAAATGAAAGTAGTTTGGTGGTCTCAGCTCAATCCCTGGTAGACAGTTGTCCGTATCACAAAAGCGCCATCCCCAGTTTAACACAATTTGGCACGGCCGGTCCTCTCTGTTCAGGAGTAGACCCTGGGCTAAAATAACACACAGACTAAATTACATCTCATGTGCCATCGTGGAGATGGCAGTCTTCGGAATGGTGCCTTAGAATAGCAGCCTGTGTGGACGCTCTCCAAACTGGCTTCTGGATAAAGAAATCTGCTTTCAGAGCTGCCACTTTCAAGCCTATTGCTGAAGCCAAAAAAAAAAAAAAAAGAAAAGAAAAGCAAATCACAACACAGGCTTTTTAGGAACTCATACTTAGAACAAGGATGATGATCTTGGGGAGATTAAAATACATTTTCTGAGTTTTTATTGAAATTATTGAGATTCTACAGATTATTTTCTCTTATTAAGGCAGCTCATGAGCCACGACCATAAATTGCATCAATTAAATATATTTTAGAATTTTTATTATTTCTTACTGGAAAAGCCTAAAGAAGAGATGCTGCCACACAAATGTGCAAGAAGGCATTTTCTAAACATACATATTCATCATTTAGTCATATCTATCTAATCAATCAAATAGATTTAGTGCCTGATACTGCAAACAGCCACAGTCATGTTTAAATAGGAGTAATCGAAATATTTACATTAAAAATACCTGTAAATATTGGGAGGACATGATTACCCTGTGCATGCTGATATAGGATGGATATTGTGATATAGACAGCGTGACATAAATACCAGATTTGCAGCGTGCATGTGCTGTGCACTATGGAGAGTGCAGAAGCTCAAAGTGGAAAAAGCCCCAAAAATCAATAACGAGGTCATTACCACGAAGCCTGAATACAATGCAGGGAAACAATGTCATATCCTCAGTTTTGCTCTAATTGTGGGATGCCTTCCGAGCGAGCCGAGGGGACAGATGGTGGAGCGGTTCCCATGCTCTGACTCCTGCTCACTCTCTGGCTCTTCCTCACTCTTTATGCCTGACTTTGCTCGCCTTGCTTAGGCTGGATCTTAGCGGTTTTCGGTGCTTCGGGGCAGTAAAAATTAATAATTGTAATTGTTGCTATTAGAGAGTCTGACTGGATATTGGAAGCAGTCTGAAAACATCATTATAGGGCTCTTTATGCCTTTCAGCCTCGAAAAACCTTATAAATGCTTCATTTTTAAATGGTGCCGCTGGGAAGCCAGAGGTACCACTGCACACACGCAATGTGCCTGGGGAAACTGAGGCACGAGGCTGCATTAATAATTACAAATAAATTACTCCACACACGGAGGCTGTGGCTCAGCCGTCTGCGCTAGCAATTAGAAAATCTTCCTTTTCCTCTTCCCAGAAATACCATGGAAATAAGAGGGAAAAAAAATTCTTCAGTGGCACAAGTAGTGAGGCAGCTGCTGTATTTAATCAGACAGGGTCAGGACAGGGATGGAATAGGGGATATTGGTAAACGGCTGCAAATGAAGAGATGAGACAAACTCATCAGGAAGGAATAGAAAAAAATGCAGCTTTTTTTTATTTATTATTTTTTACATCAGACCCAACACACAACATCCACCTCATCTTCTCAGGTGTTGCGAACCCTTACACCTGCAAGCAGCTTTTTGCACCAGGAATATTCCGAAGATTTTAGCCTTTCAAAGGCGTAATTACTCTCAGGACTGGGATCCCAGCTTGTGACAGAAGTATTTCTCATGCAACTGGAAGAAGGGCCTTCCTCCAAACCCCACTGAAGGGGACAGGAGAGCTCTCACGCCAAGGTTTTGGAGAAGCCCCCTGCCTGGTAAAGAGGCACGATATATGTTACACACCTAAATTTCAAAACTGGGTGGCCTAAGTGCATTTCTGGGCCAGGCTGTGTGATGGCAGAGTTGAATGCCCAGGAAGAATCGAAATGGTCACAAAATGTAATTTCTGCATGTGGAGTTAACTTTGTGTGGAGGGATGGTTTTGTGTGGTTTATTTTGCTAAGAAATGGTTCCAGTGCACCCCTCACTGGTCCCCATATGCTGTTCTAGACTGGTCTGTCATAAAAATCCCCCCTCGCGCTCGCAGGAACGGTGACCCCACACAAACATATGCTCCCCAGACAGCCCCAGACTTCACAGCATAATAAATGCGTTTGGGGAGAAGCTGTGCCCCATCGCCTCTGAAGGCCTGGGCTGGCAGGGAGGGTGCTCAGCCCCGGGCAGGATTGGGCCTTTTTGTACACATGGTGCTTTCACTGACATCAGTGAGGGTTCGGAGCTTGAATCCAAAGACATACATGGGGCTGGCAGGAGGCCGGGGCAGGGGTCTAATCTCCCCTGACTGTGCATGTGAAACCGCTATTAATCTTAATGGGAGTGCCACACACTCATCAAGGGAAGAATAGATGAAAGGGAGAATCACAATAGATCGTTAGATTAAGCAAATAAATATAAATGAATATTCCTTTGGCCTTTAAAAATATTTTCCTTGACGGGTAATGCAAATATTGGGAAGGTTCTTGCAAATATAAAGCCCCCTTGGAACATCACCTTCCTCCTATGAGTAAGTGAAGAGTAAGAGAGAGAAATAACACTCGTGCTCGTGTCTCTCTTGGGGTGTTGAAGAGGACCCAGCTCTAAAGTGCTGGGTGCTTTTAACACACCATGGAAAGAGATTTTTATTTCTTCCAATATCCTATTTTAAAAAATACGATATTCCTCTTTATGCCCTGCGTAATTTTCCCCGTGGAAAAGGGATGACAGGATCCTTCCCCCAGTTTGTGTCACTGGGGCTGAGTCCTGCAGAAGGAGCAGTGCTGGAGGAGGAGGAGGAGGAGGAGGATGAGGCACGGGGAAGTCTGGATGCGTGGCAGCCGAGAATTGCTCCTCCAAGGGGTTTTCATGTCTGCTCCTCTCCACAAAACTAGCCCAAAAAGCCATAGGGGCTCCTCTGAGTGACCCCCATCATGGAGCAAACTGAGAATTTCCTCTCAGTTATCATCGGTCCTCTGGAATACACAACGGGAGGGGGGAGCTTCGCCTTTGCTTCGGCCTCTCTGAAACGACGTTAAGCACATAAATCAATACAAGAGGGTTTTTCAGCACCAAAGGCTGGCCTGATCCTGTCTCTGGCTCTCTGGGATGGAGGCAGAAAGGAGCTGACTGCAGGCCTGGAGGGAATTGGGAATATTGTCCTGCGGGGACGTTGAATCTATTTGCTTCTAAATCCAGCAAAGGAGAGCAGGTCTCATTTCCAACGCTGATAGCCAGAAAGCGGCACGCGGGTTTTATACAATTTCCACGTCCTTAAAACTCAGTGGAAGGGCAGAAGCCCATTCCTAACCTTTCACAGTGCCCTGATGTTAAGAAGTTAGCCACCTTGGGCTGGCTCCTACAGCCGTTTTTTTAAAAGCAAAAAATCAATGAAGAACCCTGCCTAAAATCAATGGGATAATTTGCCACATTAACGCTGCTTTCGAGCTAACTCGCAGCAGTCTAACAGTGTTTATTTCATTTAAAGACAACAACGTTTTGGCCCAAGCAATAAGTCTTCCCCTTTCTTCTCACGTTATGGCACAGAACAAATACGATCTTTGCTGGCTCAGAGGAAAGAAGGCTCATGCAAAAATTTTAATGAATGAAAATGCTTTCCTGTGAGCAACGCTTTCCCCGTTTGGATCCTCTGCGATGAAGTGCAACAACTCTCTGCTGTGAATCATTTTCGCCTGGTCTGCCGTCTCTTCCAAATTATTTACTACATGCAAAGTCAGCCAGAATTCAGAAGAAATTGGGCTCGTTGTGACGTAAGGAGAGATGTGTGGGAACAAAAGGGCATTCCTTTATCCTTGCCTGCAACCCGAGCTCGGCGGCTTTGAAAGCTTCTCAAGTCTTCCACCAAACTCCTACCCCGTCCTTGTTTTTTTTTTTTTAATTTTCCCTTTTTTTTTTTTCTTTTCTTCCTTCTTCTGAAAAGTAATTAATATAATCTCATCAGCGGCCCTTACGCAACTGCTCACCTCAGCTTCTCTCTTAAGGTACCAGGGGTTGTCCGGGGAAGTCAGCAGAGCCGCCCCGAAACACCACGGCTCCCCCTGCCCCGGCCACAGCCCAGGAGGATGTTTTTAAAGGCGGATCAAGTTGTAAATGGCAGGAATTTCTTCCAACGGCCCTTGTTGGGCTGGCAGACCCTGGATTTACGCCCGTCCTCACCGTCCTGCGTGGGGCTGGATCTTGGCGGCTGCCCTGAATAGGGCTTTTGCAGGAGACGGGATTACTCACACGAGTAACAGCTTGTGGGGATTTGGCCTCCCCTTCCTGCTCGGAACGCAGGATTTTTTTTTTTTTTTTTTTTTTTTTTTTTTTTAAGGATAATTAAAGTGGTGCTATAAGCACCGGCTATCTGGACGTGGCCTCTGGCATTTTCCACATTGCATGGGTAAAATAATATGTCCCAGTTAATTTGAGGGGAGGGTTTGTGGCTGGTTTTGAGTGTCCCTAATGAGGCTAAGCAGAGGGGGGAAAAAAGGGAGAGGTTGTGGAAGAAGAAATTCAGGTCTCCTGCAGTCTCCTTTGGCAGGGATGACGTGGGGAATTCCCTCACCTTTTGGTACAGCGTTAAAGGACGTGATAGGGAACTGGTGTAATCCTTGTCAATAAATGCAATAGTCAGAGAGCAAAATTGCCACGGTGCACACAGAAATTCAGCCTTCACTCACCATATGGAACAGCTGGGAAGAGTTTCAAAACTTTTCCTCCTCCCCTCCCTTCTCTGTATTATGTTTTTTTTTTTTTTTTT
>VZRN01003298.1:830865-840865 GCA_013397935.1 Dasyornis broadbenti
AATTTGTTTGAATTGGAGGAAAAAAAAAAAAAAAAAAAAAAAGCCCCGAAGGGGAATCTGTTGTTCCAGGAAAGCAGGAAACAGAGCTGAAGAGCAGAGCAGGGATGTGTTGGGGAACAAGAGCGGTGCCACCCCTGGGAGACCCCTCAGTCTGTGGCAGGCAGGGAGTTCTGCTCCTGGCTGGGTATGGGAGTTCCACCACACTGGCTCCTACCATCCCTGAATCCATGATCTGTCCCTGGGGCCAGGTTCCTGCCTCCCCAAACTGACCCACCACATTTTCCAAGGGCCCTGAAGTAACTCCTAACTCCTAGGAGTTCCTAACACCTGTTCGCGGAACCCTTCACATACCACCTTTGCATCACCAGATTCCTTTCCCAATCTTCTTCCTTACTGCCAAGTACTCCTAACAGTGTTTATCACACACCCATTTTCCTTCTTTTTCTTTTTCCTTTTTCATCCACATTTCTGTGGCTTTCATGCTGCCCTTCACTGTAGTTCTCACCTCTTCATCCCGATCGGGACATTTTCTCCTCTTCTTCTTCCTGGGCAGTGAGTATCTCCTCACTCTTTCGCAGCACTTTCTTCCACTCCTGGCTTTTCTGTTTCATCTGGCTCCTCCTGCAAGCTCGGCCTCTCCTCTTTCTCCTCCACCACTTACCTCCCGCCACTTTCCGGCCTCTTGGGTGTCAGTTTGGATTTGATTGTGCTGCCTGTTTTTCCCTGTGACCTTCCAAGCTCCAGCATGCTCCAGAGCAAAGCACAGAGGATCTAAGCAAGGCCAGGAGAGCGTCTGCATTATCACAAACACAATTTATTGCATAGCAGTGGTGCTCCACGGTTAATGCACACCGGTCACACCCATCCCTGCTCATTGCAGGGGAGTTGGAGCAGGTGACCTTTCAAAGTTCCTTCCAACACCATTTATTCCATGATTCTATGACCCCCAAAAGGCACTTTGCTTTCAAAATCAGTGGCCAGTATATCTGCTGTGATATAAACGTCAGAGTCTGCTCCATAAAACAGCCAAAGGTCTGGGGAGGAGTTTCAGAGTGTGACTGGAGGTCCCTTGTCCCATGTCTGACTCCGTCCCTCTGGTCCTGGACATCAGGGGAGCACGCTGGTCGTTCAAAGTCACCCTGGGCAGGTGAGGGTGACCTGCTGAGGGCTCAGGACGGGAGGAAGGCGCCTGCGTTGCCTCTGACCATCTCCCTCCGTACGGAGTGGGGACGCGTGTGCTGCTTTGTTTGTGCCTGGGACGTGAACCAAGAACCCTTTTAGGAAGCTAATGGATGTGGCAGAGCTTATTAAGCCAAGCTGTGAGTACTTTGGGGTATTTCTGTGCTGCCTTATCGCCTCAAAAAGAGGCAGACTGCTTAAAATACTCAACATTTAGAAAAGCTTGTTTCATCTCTCGTCTTATGTTATTGGTGTGGAATATTCCCTCCTTAAGCACACTGCAATAATATTAGATAATTACTTAGCTCATTTTTCTATATGGGTTTTCATAATTCATAATTGTCTCAGAGCTGAGGAAATGTTTCCTTTAAGAAGGTTAAACAAAGAGTTTATTGACATTAGTGAAGATTGGTTAAAGAAAACATTATTAAATAAAAGGAGCTTTATTTAAACACTAAATTAATCATTTAAAGGCAAATTAGAGGTCGTAACTCCTCCTAAATAAATAATGTTAAACAATAATTAGATATCCATTTTAGATTACAGGCAAGCACTTGGGTTCAGTGGGCTGAAAAACAAGTTTCTTCTCATCTCTTCAAATTTGTTCAATATACATAATTAAAGCGAATCACTGCCCCGCTTAAATTTTCCATTCCGAGATTAAAAAAAGATTCCGTTTGTAACTGTGTGTCATATTCACCATTAGATGATAAAACATCTTTAAAGCTTCACTTTCATGTAAACAGAAGAAAAGATGAGAGCATCCGGAGAGATCCCCGGCAGTGGAAATCGATTCTCCTAAGCTACTGGTTACAGTTATCAACCTTATCAAACAGGCCGATGCATGAGTGCCCTCAGCCACTTTGATTTGTATGATCTCCCTTTGCCAGAGCTAACCTTCCCTGCGTTCCAGCGTGTGCAAGAGGCTCTATCTGGGCTATAATTACCCTGCCTTTCATTAGTGCTCTTACTCATCTCTTAAGTGTGAGATAAAATTAAAGAAACCATTTCCCCTCTCACTTCAATACGTTTTTTTTTTTTTCTTCATTTTATGTCTTTTAAATTTTTTTTTTCTTTTTTTTTTTTTTGTTTTTTTTTTTTTTTTTTTTGGTGGCAGGCTCTAAACAGCCTCCTCTGTGCTTTCCCACAAATGTGACACAACTTTCCCGCCCTTCTCATCCCCCTTTCAAAGAGGGATTCGGGCCGGGGAGTCACAAACCCACTCTCACCACCGCTGCGTTTGCGTTAGACCTCCTCAAGGTGACGACGGCTGGCGAGCGCTGACAGGGACCACACCGCCACCACCGCCCTCCAGAACCTTCCGCGGGCTCTGCAGCTTAATAAAAAGCCCTGGGAATTTTTGTCGGCCGTGATACAAGTGTCGAGGAGTTGGATTAATGAAATCTGACGTTGGCGCTGATAAATAATGACACCACCAAAAGCAACCTCGGCGGTGGATGGCCACATCAAAAAGCCCAGCAGATTTCACCTCCTGGTAAGGGGCTGTCCTGCGAAGAAGCAGCAATGGTGGACGGGAGCAAGCTGGATGCTCTGGCAGTATTTTACACAAATCTGCCATCCGTGGGTGAGGTGTTTATGCGCTCTGCTCTTGCCTTTGCCACGTTTGGTTTCTGGCTGGTACCGGCGCTGCGTGAGCAAATATTGCCCAGTTAATTGCCAGCCCTAATTGCACCCTTCTCGTTAGCCTTGCCTCCAGTTGTTTCCCACACCTCTGCCTGGCACCCAGGCTCCTGCTCAGCCCTTCTGCGTCACCGTGGCCAAGGTGAATACAACTTTCCACTGTACCTGAGTAAATATTTCACCCCCTTTTTTTGCTGCTTCATTTTCTCTTGTTTTATTTTTTTTCTCATATTTTAAAATGAAAGTGGCTGATGCTGGAGATGTTTTTAACCCCTGCATTTGTTATCGCACACCTCACACAGATCTTAGGGGTCCGCAGCAGTGGTAAGGATAGCAGATTTCTTTTAAATCCATGTTCTAGGAAGAATAAACTCGCCAGGAAAAGTTGTTTTGTACAAGCCCGCTATCTCTCATTAGCTAGCGAACACAAAGGAACGGAACAAGACTTTTCTGATTATTTTAGTGGGGGTTTTTTTCCCCCCCTAACTACTGAATTTACACACAAAAAAGAAAGGCACTTTGTATTTAAGGTTAATCAAGTTTCAGTACAATTTTTTACAAACTGGAATCACACTAATCTTTTTTTTCTTGCTCTAATGTGTGGCTGTTGAAATCCTTAGCTGTGATAAATTAAGCTACTTATTAATCTAATTATCGTACATTCATCCTAGAAACTTTCATGTGACTTGAAAAGGCTATTCAACCTTTTCCCTCCCCTCCTAGAAAGGGCTCAACCTTGCACCAATTAAGATCATTCTGAAGTAATGCTTTAAAAAAGCTTTCTTTAATCACCCAGTGGAACATGGGCTGATGGTAAGCAAACTAAAAGCTGTGAGAAAAGTTTACCTTACCTTTAAGTCTGGATATTTTTGAGTTGGAAGAGAGAGGTCTAACTGTGGTGTTCCTCTCTTCCTCCTCTTCTCTGCTGTCCTAAATAAAGCTATGAAATTATTTAGCAAGGAAAGTTGTGACTGACATCGCTGGCTTTTTTTTCTGAGCGAAGCAGAGGACAAGATGGGAAGACGTATTCGAACAAAACACGTGGAGTCTAATTCAGTATTGGGTTAATTGGAAGTTTTTGACTCCCACACTATATATTAAGCATGCAGATTGCACAGATCCTGCTTTGTTTTAAAGCCTTATCTATCGATAGGAAAACATCCCAATTCCAAAGTATCCAAGGGATTAAGAAAAGGAGAAATAGACCCCCAAGTACCGAAAAGAAATAGCTTGCAACTGTATCCTATCTTAAACATCCATTCATCGCCAAACGGTTTTGTTACTTTTTCTTAATAACCACATAAATGGAGCTATTTTATATTCAAATTAAACTAGGTATTAATTTGAATGCAAAGCAGCTCAGTTTGTGCCGTTTCAATGACAGGTTTACCCCCAGACAGAATTTATGAACAGCCCGATGTGGGGGAAGTCGGCTCCTGCTCCTCACCCCCTCTCCCTGCCTAGCAAACTTGCTAACTGTGAATAGTTTTTGAAGTGAAGATTAAAAGAGTGGAATTATAAAGTATAATTACATTTTATTGAAACTCTAGAAATCAGAAAAAAATCCAGCAGGAAACTTTTAGTGAAACATGATGTGTTGTCATTATCATTAAAAGATAAAAGTTCCATACTGTTTTTATCTGTTTATTTGGAAGAAATCCAGCCTTTGCAGTTACGCAGGAAACAAAAAACTGGAATGCAGGAGTAATTATTAAAACTGTGTGATTTGTTATCTCAGCTACTGTCTTTCCAAATGGTAATGCGATATCAGCAGCTGCAGACGGTCGCTGATTTCCTCTATTAGTAAACAAGTGCTTTGGAGACCTGTGTGAGGCACTTTAAGCCCACTACTCCCCGAAGTGCTGTCAGGCTTAACTACTAATCCATGGTATTTCAGAGCACTGGAAATTCATCTTTATAAAACCTGAACAAAAAAGGGAAAAAGCCTGGAGGGCAGGAGCTCCCTCTGGTGAGACAAATGACATGTTCATTTATTAATGAAACAATAACCCTGGAAAGAGGATCAAAGCACATTCCATCCTCACTTTACAATCCCCAATTTTCTCAGGCCATACCATTTAATTGAGCCATGACAATGGAATACTTAATTGTTGCGTTAAAGTTTGAAGCGACTTCTTCAGAATCAATGTTCATTTCTGGATTATGACAGTATAATGTAGCCAGCTTGTAGCTGCTGGAATTTTATTTTCTCTCTTTATTTTACACAGGGAGAGAGAGAGAGAGAGAGAGAAAGAGCTGATTTTATTCTTTTACCAAAGGCTCCTCATCCCTCCCCATAAGCAGGGGTGAATATACCTGTCCTGGAGGTAAAGCCTGGCTGCTGGCCCAGCGCCACGGTTGTGCCCAGGCGGACGAGCCTGGGGGTGACTTCTGTGGCAGGAGGAGGAATTCAGGGGGTGCAGCACCTTGGAAAGGTAAAAAAACCACCCCAGATTTTAATTTAAGATACAGGATAAAGCTGAAAGGGGGAGCTGGCCTCTGTAAGCACCAGTGAGGTTCCTGAGCTCTCCACGGGATCCTCTGGCACTTGAAGCTCTGCTCCTGCATCGCCATTTCCCTGAATCTGGGCTACAGGCAGGTCCCAGTCCATCCTCATTCCTGGAGCCAGCGTTGCTTCAGTGCCACCCCTCATTTACCAGCTCTGTGATCACACTCCCGGCCTGCCCACCCTGCTCTGGCTGTACTTTACTTTCTCCCAGTACTTCAAACACACGGATGCCTCTGTGCTTGGGAATGCTTAAAGGGCTTTTGGTTCTCACCCTGATTTCAGATAAGGTCCTAGAGGATCTCCTGGTTCTTTCCCGGGGGCTCACATTGTCTGCCACCAAAGTTCTGAGGCAAAAGGACCATCCCTGTGCTTTGATGTCCGGCTGCTTCTGGGGTTCCCAATATTTTGGAAGGCCAGGAAGAAAATGGAGGTGCTCAAAATAAAAGCCAGGCTTCCAAAAAGAACAGAATATCTTCTGAAATGAGTACATGTGTCATATCTGTCTCTCCAAGTGTCCTTTCCCTGACACCTGATTTTATCAAAGTTCTTAGTGGTGACTCACTTCATATAATTAATATTTACTGACTCGGTATCCGGCAATGATTGACTGCATTATTTTTCTTTAACCTGATTTTAACTATAATGCCATTTTCTGGGTGCCTGCAAAGAAGCAGCCAGAAAGGCTATCATGCACGAGTGTCTGCTACCTTTAAATTAATACACTGCACTTTATTAATTCTTCCTGTGACATGTATTATAACACACTCGCATGCACATAGCGCCGATCGTATAAGAACCCTGAGGCACTTACAAACATTAACTAAGCCTTACAATCTTCTTACTTTGGGTAAACAGGGACAGAGGGAGGTTAAGTCTGTCATCCTGACAGCTCTATGCAGAGCTGGGCAAGGAGCTGCTCCATCCTGACACCTTGCAGGCTCCGGGGAGCTCACGGTGCCTGCAGGGTGGCTAACGCACCCCGTAAGGTGGCTAATGCGCCCCACAGGATGGCCAGTGCTCCCCATTCCTCCCTATGTGGCGGAAGCAGTTTGCAGGGCTGGGAAAAAGGGTCAAGATCTCCAAGGAATCTCAGGTGATTTGCCTGTAGTTGCCGTGTTTCCCCTCCATCCTTACCGTGCTCAAGCAGTGGTCTGGGTATTGGCTACGCAAGAAGGGAGCAAGACCTGGTTGCTCAGCAAAAGTGTAAGTCATCCTGAAAGATGATTTCTCTGAAAGACAGAGCTGTCGAGAAATCCACCTAATCAACAGGTCAGCCCTGGGGAGTGCAAGTGTGTCCTAAAGGCACTGAATCACGGTGGGATTTAATACAAAATGTGACCCATCCGCTTCTTCTGTTCTAAACATGAAGTGCTGAATTAGAAATGGGGTGGGATGGGGACGCTTTGGGACTTGAGCATGTTAGGATACATAATTCTCTTAAAAGAAATACATCCCACTGTAGGGTGTAGCCCACCAAGGGGTCCCTCCATGTAGGTCAGGTGGAGTCCTGCTGCATTCCTGACGGGGCAATGAGCAGATGAGAAACTCAGAGTAAATCAATTGTGTAACGAAGCCCAAAAGGATGCTTTTTTTTTTGGTTCCTTGGAGTGTTAAGAACTCTGTGCAAAAATCCCCTGCCTTCCGGAGGGCACTGCATGACAAGCACTGTGCTATTTCCAGTGTGCCTGGGAGCTGTGGTCCTTTCATTTCTTTTCTCCTGTGCGTGCTGCAGCAGGGTTTAGCTGACCCATCCCTCCTGGGGGAAGATCAGGATGCCCCAAACACTCCCAGCAACGGGGGTGAGCTGACGAGGACCAAAGGCAATAAAATCACCCTGGATCCCTCTGCACAGGCCCATGCAGGGCTGCTCCTGAGTGCTCCTGTGCCCTCTGTGATCCTGCCATGTCCCCTTGTGTTGCCCCTTCCACGCCCAGCATTCTCCCTCCACCAGCAGAACTTGATTCATTTCGCCCAAAAATTAAAAGGAAAGGGCAGCTTATAGATAAACATTAAAAGGAATGGGTTATCCCTTCCCTTTTGTGGGAAGGTGAGTGGCTGCAACAGGAGCAAGGCCCCACTCCAGGGTTTGGAGAGGAGGATGGAGCCTGACCAGCAGCACGAGCTGAGTCCTCCCGTCCCAGCTTGCATAGGTGAACCTGCTCCTCCTGCCCTGCCCCTTACCTAGTGAGTCCCTGGAAATCCGATTACAGATCCAGGCCAGCCAAGCAATTACATTGTTTTTCCTCCACTGCAGCTCGGTGGGTCCTGCGGGCTGAGGCTTATGGGAAAACGGAATTTTAAGACAAAAAAAGAAGCGCTTGATGATATTGGTATTACGGAGACGGCTTACAGTGCTGGATATTACTGCTCTGTTCGGGAGTGATTAAGGGTTCCAGTTGAGACTGGGTGGTTTATTATGTTTTACCGAGGTGTAGGAAGAGCTGGGAAATGAAGGGAACGGGAAAAGGCAGAGTGGAGTTGTGGTGATGTTACAGCCGGGGAGCTGAGGTGCGGGATGGATAAATCCCTGGTCCTGCAAGGGTGGAGTTCTGCCCTATTCATGCCCAAGGATACAATATATGCTATATGCTATATGCTATGTGCTATGTGCTATGTGCTATACGATATGCGATATGTGATATGCGATATGTGATATATGATATACGATATACGATATATATGATATATGATATACGATATATGATATATGATATATGATATATGATATATGATATATGATATATGATATGTGATAATGATGCATGATATAAGATATATGATATATGACATATGCTATGCTCTATATTCTATATTCTATATTCTATATTCTATATTCTATATTCTATATTCTATATTCTATATTCTATACTCTATATTCTATATTCTATATTCCATACCATATATTATATATGACATAGAGCACACACTATACGATATATGGTGTACGATGTATGATATGGCCATCCTTGGCAATGACACAGAAGTTCAGCCGAGGTCACAGCACAGACACCCAGGCTCCACCCAGAGCATCCCCATCCTGCCTAGGCCGGGGCCCTGCGCTTTCCCGTCCTGGAATGGGTTTAATGCTGTGCCCAGCTGGGAGGTTTTGGACAGCTGGCTTGGGAGCAGGGCATGGCAAAGGCATAACTCCCCAGCAGGGAACAGGTGAGCTTTTGGAGCTGCAGAGGAAATGTTTTCTCGGACAAGTTTAGGATAATAGACTCAACTGAGTGAGCAGACACCAGGAAGAAATATTTAATTATCCTTCTCACCATTATGAGGAACTTCTGCCACTCTTCAGGTTATTATACAGTAAATAACCAGTTTTCTAAAGGACAGAGCTGTTTTAATTATATGGCAATGAATGCATAATTATTATGTTTGTTAGGAATGAATCACAAGACAACAGACTTGATATTGCCGCTCTAGTTAGTGCATCTTAATTACTTTTTCATTTATTTTGCATATAAAAGCTATTTGCTAATTGTCTTTGCTGTAAATATGCAAAATATAATTAGCCATTCATAATTCTTTATGTGTTATCTAACTGTACATTTGTTACTGAGGAATGTATATTAAAGTTTGCATATTTAATGGGCTTTTGTGGCGTAGAATATTTTTGCACAAAGTTTTCAGGAAATATTAGAGACATCACTTAAACCTTCTTTTAACCCCTTTTCCTATGCAAACTAATGTTTCCCAGAAAGACGAGATATTGATAAATTAAACCCCCTGGAAATCCATTTCTGTTTTCTGAGCATACAATATAAATCCAGGGCTGATGATATGAAATGCCTCTTGGTCTCAAACTGAAACCAGAGAGATTAAGGCCTGTTAAAAGTGTTGCAAGTTGGTCTCTACAGTGAATTTAAACTGCAAGTACAGAATTACAAATGCATTTGAGTCCTATTGCAAGATCAAGTGCACTTATCTTTGCGGTAGGTGTGTTACAGTGATTGTCAGAGCACGGTGCAGAAGAATCTGGTGGCAATATTTGGTTTAGATGCTGTTGATCAGAGCAAGAGGTCACTGTTCCTGCTTATTGTAAGGCCATTGAGCTTCTGTCGAATAATAAAACACACCAGACTTGAAATCTTAATTTTGCTCTCTAGTTTTGGCACTTGTTGGATCACTCTTGAGTCAGGTTGCTCGCCCTGAACTGGAAAACCCCATAAAAATTCCTCACGCTCCTCTTTTCCTAAGGCTTAGGCAAGTTCCACGTGTAATTAGCCCTCTGCAAGGCCTGCATTTGCCGGGGATGTTTTACCTTGTGATTACATTCACTGCAGAGATTGCCCGGTTCAAGCGGGCCGCGTGGTTTTGGGCGCTGCGTGCCGGCCCGGGTCTCGGGGAGCTCGGCGGATAATCGCGCATCATCTGCTCCCTCGCCGCGGCGACGCGCTGCCGCCCCACTCCGCCGACGCGTGTCACATCCCACATTTCTCCAGCTCAAACATTTGATTTCCTGGGCGGTTGTACCGTTAATCCTATGTCATGACACTCCTATTCACTTCTGCTTTTCAACTGGAAGCAGCTTCCTATGAAGATAAAGCTAGGTAAAATCTATTGTAGGGGGAAGAATAACTTGAATGCAGCTATCATATCGAAAAGAAAACACACTCCTCCTCTCTTCACCCTTTAGATGCTCTCAATACTTTCCTTAATGATGAA
>VZRN01003298.1:853685-866939 GCA_013397935.1 Dasyornis broadbenti
CTTCCCTTCCCTTCCCTTCCCTTCCCTTCCCTTCCCCTGCCTCCGCTCCCTCGCGCACACAGCGTTTCCGCAGGCTGTGCACAGGGACCGGGATTTGGGCATTAATTAATAGGATTATTTCTTATGAATTTCTTCTTCCCCTTTCCGTAGGATGTTTTCTGGGAGTGGTAGGTTTGACTTCCCTTCATCAAAGCACCAAGGCTGCATTTGCAGGACCAGCGATGTGGCCATCACCCCATTAATACCCTCCACTATGGGGCACGTTCTTGAATTAGGAGAAACACAGGACGGCAAATTATCGTCCCCCTCAGCCCACAGACTGAGACACCCCCGTGACCTTAACACATCTCCCACACGCCGAGGCTGCCCCCACACGCTGAATACTCCCTGGGGAAAGCAAGATGGGATCCCTGGTGGGTGATTTTCGTGCACCAACTTTCCCTCTCCACTGGGATTTTGCCAAAACCCGAGGTTTGAAACCCTCAGCTGTGTGGAGAAGGAGCAGCTGAGGCCAAGGAGGCACCGAGTACCTTTGCTGCTGCTCTCGTCTCGGAATCTCTTTCTTCATTATTGTATTGCGGCCTTTCATGTGATTTCTCTATGTAACCGATAATGTTCTTGAGCTTGCATTTCACAGGAAAGGTTATTTTTGAAAAGAATAAAGAAAATCCTTATCAACCTACATGCTTGTTGTAGGAATGCCAACTCTCTTATAAGTGCAGGTCCATCCATTCCTTTATTTTGATGTAAAAAAAATCTCCTGGCCTGCAACTACAACATGTAAGAGGCATTGCAGGCATAACTTGATCTCATCTCACTCTGAAGACAGCAGGGCCTTTCTCCCCCAGAATAAATCCCAAACAAGCCCCCCTCCTGCTCCCAGCTTAACTGGCAGCTTCAGCAACAAGAGATAAACTTCAACCTACGTTTCCTTTCCAAGCTTAGTTGTTCATTACTTTTTTCCTCCCACACCTGCCTTGATCCCCTGCAAGAAGCAATTACCCAAATGATATTGTGGCTGGGGATAACTAAATATCCCTCCTGATACATGGCAGTGATATCACCGTGACTTCTACGGGTCTCAGCAGATTTTATACAGCATGACTCAAAAAAAAGGGCCCTTCTCCCAAGGGGCCTTTGAACCTGCCCCCCATTATAAGCACAGCTTGCAGAAATGAAAGAGAAAATGGCAAAATCTCATGCCTGGAGCATTTGGACCAAGTGCAAAGCTCTAAGAAAGGTAAAACACTCAGTTATTTGACAGTTCACAAATGCTGAGGAGTCCCTGTCCTTCTTTGTGATCCTTGGAGGATGGAGAAGGGATTCAAACTCTCAGACTTTCATTTAGGACAGACACCTCTCACCCACAAAAATCACATTCCTGGAGCAAATGAGCTGCCCCACAGGAAGTGTTTTTTAAATAACCCTCTATTTCCTTACATGGTCAGAAGATACAACATCAAATTAGTATCGAGGTCAGCGGGGGCAGTCCAGGTGTCATTGGGCAAAGACCATTCACCAGAAACTCCACGAGGCAAAGTTTACCCTGGAGGCAACTCGAAAGGATCATAGAATCATAGAATGTTTGGGGTTGGAAGGGACCCTCAAGACCATCCAGTTCCAAAGCCCCCAAAAGGCAGAGACGCCTTCCACCGGGCCAGAACCTTGCTCAGAGTCCCAAAGATGTAAAAAAAGGGTCTGGGGGAAGTCACCACTTATGGCTGAGGATCTGAGCTGCCAACCCATAGCAGAGGCAGCGTGGTGAGTGGGAGAAACGCAAACCATGCTGAAGGGCCAAGACATAGATTTTCTGTAATTAGCAGCTGATGCCCATTGATTTTTGAAACAGCAACTCTTTAAAATAAAACAAGGTTGCACGATGGTCATGGTGGCCAGGGAAATGTGCCTGAGCTCCTGGGTGTGCTTCAGTGACAGAAAACAGTGCCACCACCACGGCTTGCGTCCCCAGCGTGTGACATGTGCCCCGAACAGAGCAGGGACTGCCTCTGAAACCCCTTTCGCTTCAGACCAATTCGCGTAAATAAACGCCAGCATTTCTGAGGCTTGATTGACTGAAGTCAGCGAGAAGGTCTCTGCTGACTCCACTGGGCTCCAGATAAGGTTCTTCAGTTCAGCAGCTTCCAAAATGCATCTGCTTTTCTGATTTAGTGCTATTGTTTGATGCAGGTCAAAACCAAATGAGCCTTAATTAGCTTCAAACCGAGTTCCCCGTGTTTACAGCGCACTGGTTTGCAGTTCTGTGCTGCGTTCAGGTATGCACATTGCCAGTCAGCTGTGAGCTCTGGCTGCTCTTAAAATACCTGTTTGTCTCACAGGGTCTCACTGACTACAAAACTGCGTTTCTAAATTCTCGCATAATCAAAGGTACACTAAACATAGAGGAAATGCTTGCATATCAGGACAAGAAAAAAATGCACGCAACTTCTTTGCTCACTGATGCAACCAAAACACCCAGGAGTTATTATAATGTGCATTCCCTTGACAGAGACTTTTATTTCATGCAAATTACTATGATTAAGATTCGAATGCTTTTTTTCCATTTTCGCACATTACTTAATCAATGTGAAGTACTGTGTAAAAATTGCATCTCTTCATAACAGTGATTTTGACCAAGTCAAGTGTTGCTGCTAGAATCCTAATCCAGACTTGTGATTCAATTATCATTTAGAGACTTTCTAAATTCAAATTAAGTTTACCAAAAAAAAAAAAAAAAAAAAAAAAGTTAATATCAATGCAGATCATTTGTAGGTTTTATCAAAACAGCTTCCTGTTGCAAGGGAATGCAAAACATGTTGGATTCTTTCTGTTTCATTTACTTCTGTAACTAAACGTGAAAAATATACGGCGCTGCATGGAATGTGAGCATTAAAATGTGTACCTTGGGACGCTTCTTGCTCATATTGCATTGTTTATATTTTATAGGCAGCCATCCTGAGAGCTTGAGAGAATATTCAAGCTCGGGGTGTGGGCAGCTGATCGGAGCAACATTACCACGACTTCATGGGTTGCTGTTCTTCAGCCGAGTCCCAGAAATTCACCTCATAACCCAGAGTGGGTGCCTGCTTCAGTCCTCAGTGCTACAACTTCCTAAAAACACAGGTAAAATCTGTTAAAAACCTCCCCCCTCTTGGTGGTCTGCGTTCAAATTTGAATGGAATATGCACGTACATGATGTGCGCTGCCCATGAGCTGCAATAAGCCCATTATTTCCTGTGTGTTCATGTAGTCAGGTTAAATATTCCATGGTTTTTTTGCGGGGATAAATTCACTGTGGGTTGCTCATTGGTGTGAAGATCAGTAATAACAATGATCTCTTCCACATTCATGGAATCATGGAATGGTTTAGGTTGGAAGACACCTTAAAGATCATCTCATTCCGACCCCCTGCCATGGGCAGAACACCTTCCACTATCCCAGGTTGCTCCAAGCCCTGGAGCCCAGCCAGGCCTTGGGCACTTCCACACAGGCAATTCATGCAACTTGGCATTGAAACGCCCCCCTCAAAGCCAGCAATGCTGGTAGCAAGCACTTTTGGGAAATAAACCCCCAGCTACTCAACATAAAGAATCCAATCAGTGGAGGAGTTGCTGCATCCCTTGGCCCCAGAGATAACACAAACTGTTCTGGAGAGCATTAGCCTGGAATTCTTAATATAACGCCTCTAGATTTCAGAGGCTGGCTAGGAAATTACATTTGCATGAATGCTTTGGCTAATTATTCTCCTACAGCCACCTAGAAAGGTTACCTGGTCTCTTAAATCTGGTGTGTATCTAGTATGCTAGCAATTTCCCTTCCTTTTCATTCCTCACAGGACAGAAATTAGACATTGTCATTCCATATTATTTGCGACATGTTGACATTATAATTTAAAAGGATGCAGCAGTCCTGAACAGCTGGAGAGTAATCCTGAACAATCCTTGACAGTTTCCTTTGGAGGATGAATGCCCCTCCCTGGAGAACTGCACAGTCTCTTATTTTAAACTAACAGCTAATTTTAGACAGTTTGCCCTCTTAGAAATGCATGCCACAGAGACTTCTCTACATGGTGAACAGCAGTGACCAGAGATAAGCACCCACACAGAAAAAAGAGAGCGCTCTGAAATAGATTTTTGCTCTTCTAAGAGACATGACTTGTTTGCTGTATTGCCTGATGGAGCCATGGAGGGTCTCTCGTTGCTGAGCCAGCCCTCCCTCGTGCTGTGCTGAGCTGAAAGCTTCTTGGATCCCACACACACTTTGGGACTGCTGTGGTTTGCTTCTCCTCAGAGACTTGAGGGAATTGATTTAAGCAGAGAGGATTTTTTTTTTTTTTTTCCCCACCACCTATCCAACGGGCTCAGCACACTGGGATTGAAACTCCCGACTCCTGGAAGGGAGCGGGAAGCAAACCTGCAGCAGCGTCAGGTCTTGGGTGCACAGAGGGAAGGAGGCACGAGCCAGCAAACACCTTGTGGAAGGCGGAAAACGGCTTCATACGGCTTTGCCTTGTGGGTTGTTGGGAGAATGGAGGAATGGGATCTGGGGTTTCCCCTCCTGCCGTGCCCACGGAACAGAGCTCCATCTCTCCTGCCCTTCTGCAGGCATGCTGTGGCCTTGAGGACAGGTTTAAACACTCCCTACCAATGAGCGCTGCTGTCTTTAGCCAGTAATACCTTGGTCTTTTTCTTTCCTTCTTTGTTTTCCTAAAAATTCTTTTCTTTCTTTATTTTCCTGGGTTTTTTGCCTCCAAAAGTTCTGACTTCACATCATCGTGCTCCCGGGACATCCCAGGCAAAGGTACTCTGCTTGCAGATCAGACGTCGGGCAGGTGACCCATTTGCCAGACCTGTGGGGTGTTTTGGGTTCAGCCCAAGGGTCGACAGAAACTGCTGGAATGTTTCTTGCTTTTATTGTGTGTCGTGTGGGCTGAACAGGAGCAGGTCTGGCTCGCAGGAGTCATTGCAAGGACGAGCAAGAAGCACAGCAGAAGTGTCTCTCTGTTGTCAGGGGAGCTGGAGGCGCTGCCCACGCGGAAGGGAGCTCTCCCTGAAAGCTGGTTCATGCTCCGCAGCTCTTTTCTCTCCCGGGTACAACAGCAAGAGCAGAGAAGGACTGAAAGGACAAACGCTTTTGTGCCATGAACTGAGCAAAAGCCCCCTGTGCTCAAATAGGTGCAAGGCTGGCTCAGAGCTGATTTGCTCAACCACATTTTCTCTAGGTTTGCATCAGTGTGGTCAATTTGGTCACTGCCACCGGAACCTTTGCTAGGACCACTGAGAGGCTTCATGCTGGCTCTGGTGGGGCTGTGGTCCAGCCTTTAAGCTGTACAAGGTTTTTTCCATGCTGCACAGCTCCTCTGGGGAGCAGTTCTGTCTTTTCTGAACCGGAATCGCTGCTGGCTGCAGAATAAAAAATGTCTGGAGTCGGGCTATGCTGGATAATGTGCCCTGTGATGTCAAGGGGAAACTCACCACTGCTTGCAAGGACAACAGCTTGAGGTCCCTTCTTCAGCTGTCTGTCATTCAGGAGTTTGCCTCTTGGTTCCTACCAGTCAAATATTTCTATCAAATGAGGATAGTGCTCCAAAAGAGGAAAGTCTGACAGAAAAAAACCCAGAAAGATTTCCTGGTTCTTTTTTCCTCTGATTAAGACCGTCGCCCCTCAGCTCTCAAAAATCTAATCTGGGTGTTATACTTTTGAAGAAGAGAACACTTTCAGAATTTAGAGCAGCGAACTCAAAAATCCAGGTTTGAGACTGAGGAGATTTAAAAAACAGTTTCACTGTCTTTATTCTGTAGTTGGAGGAGCCAGCAAGCCATGCAAAAGAAAACCCTGTGAATGTAAAGAGACTGAGGGCACTGATAAAAACCCACCTCTGCAAGGCGTCTGTGGGGAGGACTTGGTCACAAGGGTGATGCTGTTCCTGTGATGAAGCATTTGCAGGCTCCAGCCCCCAATAAAGCACATGGAGCAGCTGAACAGGTAATAAATACCTGCCTTGGGGCCCACAGAGGTGGGAGATGAAGCTGCTCCGACACTTGCCTGTGTGCAGGCACTCGAGTGAACACAGAGATTTGTGTGCCAGAGCTGAAGGGCTTGGAGGGCTCAGGTAGTAATATATGATAAAGAGCCTGGACAAGTGTTGTGGGAGTGTGGGAGCCTGAAGAGGAGAAGTCAAGACTCATTCTCTTTCCCTGACAGATTCATTGCCCTAAGAAACAGAATCCGAACTGTATTTTCCACTGAGGACCAGGTGCCCCCAAACTAAGAGGGGACCCAAAGAGCAATTCCCCTGTAAATCAGAAATAGAGGAGATAGAGAAGGAAATTAATTTTCCTGGGTCCTTCCAAACTGATTCTCAAGCAGTTGTTAGAAATGTGAGCTCAGCCAGTTGCCTCTCCAGAAGGAATGAGATAAAATACAATAAAATGGCTTAGCTGAGTTTTAAAACCCTGATATCCCTATTGATTTTCCATGGAAAGCAGAAAGTGATGAACAGTAACAGCGCAGTGCCCTCAGGTCGTTTCTCCTATGCTGAGATGCAGAAAGTATCCAAACAAGTCCAGTTTCGTTATAAATTGTCCTCTGGAGCACAGATCACCCCTGTCCATCATGGTCCCTCATACCAGCTCCCTGTCCCATTATCTTCCTCCAAGTATGGAGCTGACACAATTCTGTTTAAAAATCTTTGATGTGACCCAGGAGGTACGGTGGAAAACCATGAGCAAACCAAGGTTTGGGTGAGCCTTGCAAACTTCGCTCTTTAAATGACCTTGAGATCCTCTCCTCATTTCACACAGGTCTTTGCAAAACATTCCTGGACAGCCTGGTGGGGAGAAATCAAGGGCATTGGGTAGAAGAATGGCTCGTGGGGAACATAAGAACATTCCTGCCTGAGAGCTCCTGATCCATGACACCCTCAGAGCTTGTCCAGCAGATCTTCCAGAACCTCATTCCACCATCCCATCCAGTGACTGGAGGCCTCCTGGGCCCTGGGGGTGGCTGGGAGAGCAGATTGCTGGTGTCAAGTTTGGTCCTGCAGTTTCTTATATGTGTGTGCAATGAGAGACACGGACAATTCTGGCCCCAAAGACCCATCCCCAAACCAAGGCTGGTACTAATTGGGAAAAGAAAAATAAATGGCCTCAGCTCTTCCCCTGGGATGGAGCTGTTATTATCTGTAAAAGTGCATTCTAACACGCCTTTGAAGAAGTCCTCTCCTGACTTGCTTCATCCACTGGCAACAGAATCCCTCCCTATCCACCCAGGACAGAAAGAAAACATTAAAAACCCTCCTTATTTCCTTTTCCCCTCGCACATTTTCAATTAAAATAGATTCATGCAAGCTATACCGAATGTGCCACAAATCTCTTTGCATGGTTAAAGTTGATTAATTGGGGTTGGAAGTGAAAATTAAAAAATGGCAGCAGCTCACAAAACACAAATAACATCTCTCGGGCCTTGCGGATGATGGAGCACAAGCGGAGGTGGCGAAGCTGGTTCTGCCTGGAGGAGAACCGCCTCCTTCACCTTGGGTTAAACCCTCAAGAGCAAAGCTGGGGTTTGGGGGGAGGAGGTCGGCTTCAAAATAATGTGTGTATAATCCTCAAGATAATCAATTTCTTACAGATGTTTTGTAAACTTTCGTGTTCGAGAGCGCAAGCCATAGTACTTTCTAAATCCCTAGGGGTTGTACTTGATATCCATTTGTTATTTCCTAATGCTATTCAATCTTATTTCCCCCCTGGTTTTTTTGGTTTTTTTGTTGTTTTTTNNTTTTTTCTAATGCTTTTTTATCTTTTTTCCCCCCTGGTTTTTTTGTTTTTTTTTTTTTTTTTTTTTTTTTTTTTTTTTTTTTGAAGCTTGCAGCAATAAGCCTGAGCCTTACGTCGGCAGTTGCCACCGCTTCTGCCATTCCGCAGTGAACTTTGTGCGCGTTTCCATATTCCTTTTCTTACACTCCCGATAAAAGCATTATCAGGGAAATTCAAAAGCAAGCAGAAAACTGGCATAGCTAATTTAGGCTAATTAGTATGGCAGAAGCTGAGTCTTCTACTTCAGAGGTTCCCATGCCCTCCCATGTCTCCACCTGATCGCCTTGTCCAGCAGCAAACCCAGGAGGCAGCTCCAATTATATCATAACCTCTTCAAACACCAAGCCACTCAAGCTAATTTTATCCTATTAAACAGACTGAAGGATTCAGAAGAAAGGTTCTCCCCCAAAAGCTTCAATTACCAGTGTCCCTGATTACCATCTTTACAATCCTATATGCTACAGTTAAATACTTTTTTGCTTAGTGTTGCTTTCTTGATTTAGATGAAAAGCGAGTATTAAGAGCATGTCTTTTCAACTCAAGCAAGTGACATTCATAAGGAAAAAAAGGGAAAAAAAAGGAGCCTCTCTTGTCATTAGCGTGTTTAATCAAAGTCAAGTTTGGAACCATTCAAAGACAATGTAATTGGGGAAATGTAAACATCCCCTCGCATCCGGTGGCATTTAAAGCAGCCACAGGTAACTGCCAGGAGCAGCAGTGATGGCCAAAAGTATCAGGGCTAGAAGAAAAAAAAAAAAATGTATAAAATAAACAGCAGGATCTCCTGAGGAAAGGAAATGTTGAATGGTGTTGGGCTTAAATCCCATGTCACTGATCATCAATAAAGACAGAAAACAGCCCCCAAGGTGTTGGGCTGGTTCATCCTTCCTTGCACCAGCATGGGGTGGCCCTGAGCACACAGGCACCGCTGGCTAAACACACTCACCTGGCTCACAGATGTGCCTGGGCGCTCTGCCTGTGCCCCAGGCCTCAGGGTGGCCTCAAGTCCTCACTCTCCATCCCCGTGATTGCCCTTCTCTGTGGGCCAGGAGCTCACTGGAGAGGCAGCTCCCCATTTTCCCGGTCAGTGCCTCCTCCCAGGGGGCTGCAGTCATGGCTGGTGACTCCGGGTGCTGCTACAATTCAAATAATCCAGGCTATTATTTTTAACAAAAGAGGGGAAAATGGAAAAAAAAAAAAATATATATATATATATACATATATATATATGACACCTGAGCGTCAAATTAACCCTCTCCTTAACACTGAACCTGGGAGAAGTCCTAGTGATGGCAGTACCGGTTAGGACAGCATTGATATGGAAACAACACCAGGATATTTATCACCTGGGAATTTCAGTAGCACAAACTGTAACAAAAACATATTTTTTTTCTTTTTTAGAAAGGAAAAAACCTTCCCCGAGTACACTAATTTTGCTTATTCCTCTTCTTCCACTGACAGTAATTGTTTTAAACACACTCACAACTTAATATCCTTGTTTTCTTTTGGATCATCCCACCTTGTTAGCTCCCAGTCCGTCAGGAGCTGGAGGTATTTGGGGGTTGGATTTCACTTCTGATCTACTCCTCCTTGCAGTTGAAAATGAGCATTTTTCTCTTCCTCTAGAAACAAACAAACAAACAAACAAACAATTTCTGTCATTTAACAGAAATTAAATGAGTTTCACCCAATTGCCCACACTTCGGGTGATAGGGAGGTGCCATTGTCTGCAGACAATGATTCTCATGCAAATGAAACAACAGCTAAACAAGAATCCTCCCTATCTCTGTTTGGGCCAATTTTCTTAACGTTTCAGCAGAGCTTAATCTGTTGGCAGAAGTGTTTAGGCCCATTAACAGCTAAAGTCACAGAGTCCACAACTCACCCTGCTGACAGTAAACACGGAATTTGAGGAATGGCCTTCAAACAATGCCTAAGCCACAAACCATTTTGTCATCAAATGCTGTGTAGAAGGCACATAGGCCGATGATTTTCTTCCTTGGGTTACAGCGATTTGAAAGCTTGGCGTCCCTCCCCCGAGAGCCCAGCACCCTCCAGGCTTGAGTTACAGCTGTTTTATTTGCCTTTCCAGCCCTGCAGCTGAGGGCAGGGCTTCATATTATTTATTTGTGTTGAATGCCTTGGAGGCCAGGGCCACCCTGTGCTCGCCACTGCCCAAACACAGGACAACACCATGCTCTGTGTCCTGCAGGGCAGATTCCTGGATTTAATTTTGTTTGGGGAATACTGTGCCCACGTCCTTCCCTGCCAATCCCCGTTGCAGAGGGATTGGAACTTTAAGATCCCTTCCAACCTAAACCATTCTATTACCCTGTTCCTGTGGAAAAGAGAAAATGTACCCTGGGGGAGACAAATGAACAGTCATTTCCAAGTAAGGAATTGCTAAATAAAATCCATAAAGCTTGAATCCTGACAACAGGGATGGGGATGAGGATGGGGATGAGGATGAGGATGGGGATGAGGATGAGGATGGGGATGGGGGTGGCAATAGGGATGAGGATGGAGATGGGGATGAGGATGGAGATGGTGTGTGGATGCTGGGGCTTCTCACCAGTGTTTCCCAGCGAGAAGCTCTACTGGGCAGTGCTGAAGAAGGTAATTTTGAACCCCACTGCCTGAATGGCATCTGAGTCTATTCCCTTTCCCTGGATAAAGAAGCACAGTCAAAGTGATGACAGATGGCTGCAACTCAAAAGAGTTTCCCAGCCTTCCCTGGAGCTGTTCAGAAAATACAGCTCTGGAAACTCACAATGCGAACACCGTCTGCCTCCCACACATTTTTCTGGTTTCTTCCCTGGACAAACCAAAGAACAGGAGGAGATGAGAGGAATGGGAAACAGCGCAGGTATGGAATGTTCTAACTGCACATCCAGGTGATGTGCTTCGATTTGTTCAAGCTGCATCCCAATTGTGTTGCATCCACCAGTGCTGAGAGGAATCCCCACCAGCGCTACCAGGGAATGAGAGAGAAGAAAGGAAAAGAAAGATGGAGTGGGAGAGAGTTGGCTGTGCCTGGAATGCAGCGTTAGGCACCAGCACGGAGAACCCTTCACCATTCCACACCTCTGGAATGCCCACATTTCCCTCCTCCACCTCTGACATTCATGGTCATTAAGGGCAGGTGAAAACACGAGGTTATTTTGGTATGGTGACTTCTGAGCTACGCTTGGGCAAGTCTTTGCCCCAGTCTTGGTACAGATTAAATCAAAGCAACCAAATTACGTTTTTTCCCAGTTAAATAGTTCTGTAGCAGACAAGGTTATGTGTTTTGTTGGAATATAAGTGAAATGAAATGAAATGAAATTAAATTAAATTAAATTAAACAAAATGGAGTGAAAAAAATAGTAATATAAAGTAGACTTATTTTTAAAAAAAAGTAAAAATAAGAAAGCTTGTGGCCAAACTTTTCTGCCCTTTCAGTTTTCAAATAAGTGCTACAGTGTTCCATGGAAATGTTTTAAAATGAGAAGGTATCAGTCACTCCATTAAACCATATTATTCCTTAATGCCAGATTTCTTTCATTTATGTCTTTAGATCATCATGGTTACAGTGACACTGTTGGCAACTGCTAATTAAATGTGGGAGGAAAGAAGGTTTGTGAGGATTTTTTCTGTTTTACAGATGGAAATTGGGAACAGCTCTGGTGCTGCCAGCACCAAGCTATAGGGGTGAGATCAGAAATTAATTTTCCCGTGGATCCTTTCGTACAATTCTGAGTGAGGTGGCTCCAAATACCCACACCTGAGTGAGGAGGTGGCTGCTGGGTGTGGTGTTGGCTGGTGGCACAAAAACACATCCCAGCTCCCGGTGTGGTGCCGCTATCCCACCTCCCAGCCCCTCGTACAAGCATTTGGCTGCAGCTTTCCCCTGGCTCCACATTCCAGCTGAAGTGAACAGATGGAGAGGCTGGGCACGAATTATGTGAATGAGAGTTGGAAGCACGGGGAAAGGGTGAAAACTGAGAGTTTAGCATGGAGCAGACACCTTTATCAGCAGCACCAGGACTACAGGGATGTATTTCGCCAGAAGAGTGTGACAGCAGCACTCCATGGAGTTCACTTTTTACTGGGCTGAAAGCTCTTTTCTCTATTTTTAATGTACTATAGAGCCCTTATAATTCCCAAAATACCAGCCAGAAATGATCCTTGGTAACAAAGTGGAGTTTATGCAGCAAGCAAGCCTTTCGATCTACAAGGCAGCATCAAAGAGGGGATCTAATGAAATTTTAAAAAGGAACAAGCCATAAAACTCAGATCAAAGCCTCCGAATCGTTTTGCTTATTTCTGACAGACCTGAACATTTCTTGGGAGAGTTTCTTCTAAAAGAAATAAATAAATCACCCTCCTAAAGCCACAGCAGGACATTCCCCCATGTATACACAAACATACACACACAATTATGCATACAAATAAAATGCCCACAGTAAATCAGTTTGCAAGGTTTGATTCTGCTCAGGATGCTGTGATGGGGAGGCCATCCCAGGAGTGTGGTGGGAGAGCAGCTCCCAGTGCCTGGCTGGCCAAAATGAGGAGGCACAGCTGACACATCTGGCTTGGCAAGGCATTTATAAGTTACTCTTTTCAGGGTGTACAGAAGAGATGTTGAATGAATCACGAAACTTAATCTCTTAGAAAGATCAGAGAGACAGACAAGAAAAAATTTGACTCGTACTGAGCGTGTAAGGACATACCATCTCATTTCGAAGTTTTCACTCCCCTTTTAGAAATCCAAAAGATGTCACAGCTTTCGTTTTTTTTTTTTTGGGGAGGGAGGTACAGATTGAAGCTGGATATTTTGCTGGAAAAGCATTTCTTCTTCTGGGCTTTACCAGAAGTGGAAATGACCTCGGCACTCACGGCACAGCCGCGGCTGATCAGAACAGACACCGCCTCGCGCTCCAGCCTGCAGGTGAAGGCGGAGTTAATGCCCCTGAGTGGTCCAGGGGCCTTTAGTGGCACCAGAACCTCTGTGCAGGGACAAGGTTCTCTGCTGCAAAGAGGGGCTCAGAGCTCACCTCTTCAGGGCCAGGGCGGCAGCCCAAACACGGGGCTTGCAGCCAAGTTCTCTGTGGGGTATTAGGAGCTCCGTTGGAGTTGCCTAAACCCAAACTTTGCAAGCCCAGACCCTCACCCCAAACGAGAGCATGGCGTGAATCGAGCAGTGGAAGTTAATCGGCGTCGTTAAAGCTGTCAGAGCAGAGCAGGTTATTAAAATTACCACCATTCACTCTTGGAAATGGGAACAAAAAATTACGCTCTGGCTTTCTGAGCCTGTTTGTCTTGTTTTCCCACACTGCTTATGAATTACTCCAGTATATTACAATGTCCTCTATCCGTCTTCATTAGCATTGTGAGCAAATTGTATTGGACTGTAATGCAGCATTTTTTCTTTTTTTTTCCTTCTTTTTTTTTTTTTTTC
>VZRN01003298.1:871394-994063 GCA_013397935.1 Dasyornis broadbenti
ATGAATCTTATTGCAAAATGCATTCAATCCTGCAGGTTCTCGCCTGCATTTAAAAGCTGGTTTTGCCATTTCAAAATCCTGTAACACAGCAGCCACTCACAAGTCTAGTGTGTGCAGGGAAGGGCATTCCTCCTTTTCCCTTCTCTCCCCTCCATTTAATGCAAGCCGTATCTCTATCTCCAAAGACAGAGAGCAGGGAAGAGACAACAATGATAGTAGTAATAATAATAATAATAATAAATAATAAGAAGAAATGCATCCAGTCTACGGGCAAAACCAGAAGTTAGCAACATGGTCCATACAGCTGCAACACTGCATTTAAAATTCAGTTTACTCCTAGGAAGAGGGCTAATCCTGCCCCTGTAATTCCCTACAGCCAAAATGTACCCCCCTCCCTGAGTGACAGTGCAATGCAAAGACACTCGCACGCTTATCTTCCCCAACCAGATGGCCGACTTGGATCAATGCACACACGCCACGATCAATGGGAGCGATAAAGAATTAGGAAAACAGTGGTACATGCTCCCAGAAAGCTTGTACACTGCATAATTATTTTATGATTCTACACATGGCTACATGTGATACTGGAGTCAAGAAGGAAAAGGATAATTAGAGAGGCAGAAAGCACCCGTACTGCACTACACACTTTGTCAGTCAGCAGTTCCCACTCGGCTCAACTCACAGCCCTTATCTCCCCTCCTGCCCCCTTGCAAACGAATTTCGGGAATATGTAAAATATTAGGGGGAGGCGGCTTCTGGGTTACCGAGACGGGAAGCGGGAGATTACCGCGTCCTGTGATACGACAGCAAAAGTTTTTGTGCGAGGGGTGGGGTGGGACTGAGAGAGCATCGCCTGGGGAGGGGAGCCGGGGATGGCATCCGAGGGACACCCCGAACCCTGGAGTGGATTTGTTGGGAGAGGGACACATCCAGTCAATAAAATACAGCCACATGGGTTACTCCCTGGGTTTGGGTTTTCTTTTTTTTTTTTTCTCCCTCCTTTCCTCCCAGCAGCGATTTCGTGATCGGCTCCTTGTCTCCAGCCTGCTTTGCCACCACGCTGAAGGGAGGAGAAGGAGAGGGCGGGGAGGGGGGGCGAAAGAGCTGCCCCCGCCCCGCACCGACCAAACGGCACAGAATAAATATCAAAGCGCTGGATGGTCACGACTGTGGATGTGGATGCCAAAGAGCACATGACCGAGATTAGGGAGCAGAACAATGCCCGGCAGAGCGCTGCCCTCGGTGGCGAGGCGGGCGGAGAGGAACCACAACGCTGAGCGCTTCGCAAAAAACACCTCGTCACCGCCTGACGCCACCGAGCCACCCACGCTTCCTCGCCCGGCCCGCACCAGCGCGGCACCACCCTCGAATCGCTGGTGGGAACGCAGGAGATGGGAGGCACCTTTGTCCCTACGAGTGCCACACGGACAGGACCTTGCTGCTGGCCATCACGGGGAGAGAGGGGTAGGAAATTCCCAGAATGGATCGTGGAGGGTTCACTCACCAAGCAGCCGAGGAGCAGGGGTTGCGATGGAGAGCTGGGGCTCTGAGCAAGAGTGGGGGAGTCCCCGCCGTGCCTGTCGTGCAGAGGTGTCACCTTTGGAGACCATGGTGCAGAAACACCTGCCCAGGCCTTGCTGCAGGGCTGTGGCAGAGAGGCTCACCCTGCATCCCCTCATCCCTGTCCCAGCACAAGCCAGGGCCAAACAGCACTTTTTGATAAATAAATTAACAGACCACTGTGGTGGTGACATGTTTGGAAATGTCCTTTTTAAAAACAAAAGTTTAAAAGTGAGGTCTCTCCTGCTGACATTTCACTTAAGTCAAGACCAGAGCCCAGAGCCCAGAGCCCAGAGCCCTTCTCCTGACATGAGGAGCAAAACATCTGTGATGTGCACTCTGAAAGCACACCCAAGTCACCCCAAAAAGCACCTGCATTTTACTCATCTCGCTGCCTCAATCACAGCTCACTGGACAGGCAAAGGCCCATCAAACTGCTGCAGGCTCACGAGCAGGAACCACCACTGTGCACCTCCCCGTCCACAGGGTGGGCAGGTGACCAGGGACACCCCATGTGCCACAAGGCACTCCCTGAGCGAGTGATTGCAGCTCCAGCCTTGAGCACACACTTTGCTGGTGGATCCGTGAGGAGGGGGATAAAGCTGACACTTAGAGATGCCTAATCAAGGTGCACTCGCCCAAAGGACCACCTTGATTTATAAATTTATAAATCCTGGAGGGATTTATAAATCCTGGAGGATTTAAAGTCCTGGCCGGCTGTGTGTGGGATTCCACCAGCCATAACCAGACTGCTCTGATGGGCGTGTGACCTTCCCTGGTGTAGATGCCACGGTCACTGTCCACTGGAGGAGGCAGACAGTGTTTAAGTGAAGTGCCTGTTTCGGCTTCTTAATCAAAATGTCTCTATGAAAAAAAACCAACCCACTTTTTGAACAGATATGAATTTTTTTGTTGGTGCTTCTTTTGATACTTTACAGCTATGCACGGAAAAACCCCTACAATATTTCCTTCCTTTAAAAATTGCCTTTTTTGGGTAAAAGTTTTAATTAATACTTATCTCAAATTGAATATTTATCCTAGAAATTAAAAACCCCTCAGTTTTAGTTCTCAAAGTTCTTCCGTTTTTTATAGTCAAGAAATGATAGGTGCTTCAGACAGAAAAGGGAATTACTTCCAAAATTTCTCATGAGAAATAATTGCCTCCAGTAATCATTGTTTCCACAAAGAAAAGGTTCTTTAGTGACACAGGTTCTGCCTTTGGAGTTGGCATCACACTGGGTAACAGCGTAATTAGAAATGGAGAGATGTAATAACTCTCCAGGTTGGAACAGATCTGTACGAGATCAGTTTTGCCTCACTTGGAGGTGGACTATCCATTTCTGGAGTGCAATTTAATTACTTCTGTGGTAGCAGGTGGTAAGTTCTGCGTCTCCCCTGACTGGCAAAGTGCCTCTTCTCCTCAGCCCAGCTCCCTGTACCTTTGCTCAGTCCATCCTCTTCCTCGCTGGGCCTGACTCTGCTGTTTGGCACATTGCTGCTGTAGCAGCTACGATGGACAAATCCCACTGTTTGTTTGGGTAAGAGAAGACCTGGAGCCACAGCTGCAGCCAAAGAGAGCACACTGCCACTCAGAACAGGGGATTTTTTCCAACCTTCTGTGTATTAGTCAGTCTTTCCAGCACAGAATTAAATAACCTGACAGATGCCTTAAATTTTGGCAGCTGCTCTGGTTCCCTTAGGACAGGCAGGGACGGCTAGAAAATGTGGGACACCTTGGCCATGGCTGCTTTCTCTTGGCCAGGCCGCTGCCAGAGGTTGTAAATGTCACACAAATACCCAGGTATCAACCCTAGAACAGCTGGGTTATCACCCTGCTTTAACACCCCTGTGGTTTTGTCTTTTGGTGAGGCTGCTCCGTGCCGCTCATGGAGTAACTTGAAGTTCCCATGCCACGGTCCCCGCTCTGGATCAAGACTGGAAGTGCAAATGCGTGTCCTGCCGTGAGCCAGGGTGTAAAAACAACGTGGGAACAGCCCACAAACAATCCCACCACAGAGCAGCTCATGAGCCCTCCCCATCTGTGTGTTCCTCCTGTGGTGGGAGCACATCCAGCTCCATATGGAAAGCTCCCTGATAAAGGAAGACCTCAGGGTGGCTGCCATGAAGAGGCTCCTGCAAACTTGTTTCACAAAGTTATGGAATCATGGCATTCCAGAATGATTTGGGTTGGAAGGGAACTTCAAGACCACGGATTTCCAACCCCTGTCATGGGCAGGGTCACCTTCCATTATCCCAGGTTGCTCCAAGCTCCATCTGACCTGCCCTGGAACAATTCCAGGGATCCAGGGCAGCCACAGTGTCTCCGGGCAACCTGTGCCAGGGCCTCACCACCCTCACAGGGAAGAATTTCTTCCTAGGATCTCGTCTAAATCTCCCCTCTGCCAGTTTAAGCTCCACCAAGTAAAAGACAAATCTGTAGAAGGAGAATAACTCTCTGCAGAACAATGCCCAGAACTCTGTTACAAAAGGGGAGCTGAGGTTCTTCTCAGTGCCTCTCACAGCAAGAGAGGGTGAGACATCACATTTCTGTGGGTGATAACACGTGACACTGACGCTGCTCTTAATGACTTGCAGGAATTGCTGAAATGAAAGGAAAATGTCATTTACTTCTCAACTATTGGAAGCAAATTGGGCTTAAATTGTCCCAGATTCAAGTAGGCTGGTAGAGTGGCAAGCAACAATTTTTTGGCGTCTTTTCTGTTAGGGTTTCTTTTCTTTTTTTTTTTCTTGTCTCTTGTAAAGCTAAGTAGCAAATTCTCTCTCTTCTCTTCCATTATTTCCTACTTAATTTTAGGTTCCAGTTTTGGCCTTGAACCGTTATCAGAGAGCAGTGCCTTGGACTCATGGAGGCTTTCAGAAAATATTGGTGCCATCTTCCATAAAACATTTTAAACACATGCTATTTGTTTTTAGTCTCCCTTCTGGTTTTACACCCTACAAAGAGGACATTTAATATGTACAATAGAATTAATAGGCATGCAATGTAAGCAGGACTTACATTCAAAATACACTTCCACAAAACAAAGGAGCAGCTGTGAAAATGTAGAGTCTGCTGGAAATTTTCTACTTGGGTATCACATTTGCTAAAAGATTTACTCTGCAAAGTTTTATCTAATTTCCCATTCATTCAATTAAGCAGAGAGATAAATTCCCAGATCCCAAGAGATTAGGGGAAACTGTGTTTAGCTCCCCCTTACACTTGCGATCAAGACCATGTTCTGTTTCATGATTATCACTCTGAAGCTTGTGTTTACAGGCTCTGTGCTGGTGATAGATGAACACCTCCATCTTCCACCGAATCCAGAGGGATTTGGAAGTACTCAGGATGGCGTGGATCTCTCCAGATCAGGAGGATTCGAACCACCTTCCATTTAGGAAGGCTGCAGCAGCTTAATTAGGATTGGGTTTTGGGCAACCTGGCCCAGGGGAGGGTGTCCCTGCCTGTGGCAGAGGGATTGGAACTTTGGATCTAGATGGGCCTCAAGGTCCCTTTAAACCCAAACCATTCTGGGATTGTACAATTCTATGAATGGTCTTCCAGCTTTTCTGGAAAGAACGGGCAAAACTCGTGGGTTACCAGAGTCAATCAGTTCAGAGCAAGAAGCAAATACGCACCAAAATCTCTTAGAAATTAATCACGTGACAATGCGGAGGAAAACAGACGAATTGCAAATTACTCACTTTTCTCCTGGTATTTGTGTCACATGTCCTTTGTCAGCTTGCGTGAGCAAAGACAGCAATAATTTTTGAACAAAACTAGAAACACTTACAGGTGTTTCGTTGAAAATCAGTCCAGAATTCTGCTTTTAATCATTGGGGTAGTTATTTTCTGGAGTGAGCTATCCATTTAAAGGTAAACTGTGGATCTCATGGGTGACAAATTGCTAGAAAGGTAGAACATGGAGACACTCACCCTGAAACCACCGAGCTGTGAAGGAGATTCCTGGCCGCTCTTGTGCACCAGAAGGCGCAGCTGAAATGTTCCTGTGCCCCACCACACCGCCAGGGGTTGGGAGCTGTTGGCAGCACAAAGAGCTGCTCTTGCCTTATTGACTTCATGGACCAAACATAACAATGACTCTGGGTTGCAAGAGCTTTTCCTGCAATTTACACCTCCCGTGCTTGCATGGGTAATGGGGGTGGACAATTCCAGCACCCCATGGACCAGAGGGAAGTCGAATTTCCTGCAGTCCTGGTAGGCAAGGAGTCCTCAGGTCCTCTTGTTCCAAACACTAAAGAACAGCAGAATTGTGGAGCAGCAGCTCCTTTATGCATTCAAGGCAAAGCATTTGGCAGCAGGTTCGACGAGACCATTGCATCTCACACTGATCTGCATTGTCTCAGGAAGTTCTTCTTTTCATCCATTTGGTGCCTCTAAGCTTCTATTTGGATTGAAAATTCTTTGAGGATCAAAAAATCTTGTTGGTGGGGTTTTTTTTCCCCCTTTAAAAGCTCGATAATCCATGAATCAACTGTGACAACTCTGTGATATTTCCCCTGCTGCTGCTGCTGCTGCTGCTGTAACCACCACTGTAATTGGCATTGAACCTGTCTTGATACCTTGATGAAGAATTAATTTCCAAAAGCATCCTCAGGTATGGGGAAGTTTGCAGATTTGAGCCTCAGATAACAAAGATGGTTATTTGACAGCACTAATATAAAATGTTAGCTCCTTCATGTTTCAAAGCAGGAAAACTTCAGGGCACTGAACAAACTTCCTCGGATTTTGATGTCTGTCTGTAAAAAAAAAATGAAGAAAACAAGACAAATGTTGGAAAAGACTAAAGATGTTATTCTAAATGTTACCAGAAAATTCTGATTAAACGTTTGTGAATACACTGCCTGGTTTTAATAAGCTTGAAAAACATCATCAGCAATTAAAGGGCGAACCAGAATAATGCCGCATAGCCAAGCAAGGGTAATTGTGCTCATTATTTTGCCAGAGATGCAGCTGATCAAAAAGGAAAACACTGTTTTCCCTGAAGTTCGTTTAGAGCCTTTAGGTGGAATCAGCACTGAGTTCACAGGCACTAATCAGGCCAAGCGCTGCTCACAGGAGCTGCTCACCAACCTGTGGTGCCTCACACGCCATCGACACACGCTGAAGCTCTCCCACTGAGCG
Source organism: Dasyornis broadbenti (assembly GCA_013397935.1). NCBI lineage: Eukaryota > Metazoa > Chordata > Aves > Passeriformes > Dasyornithidae > Dasyornis > Dasyornis broadbenti. The sequence continues at coordinate 878,098 of VZRN01003298.1, forward strand.
TGTGTATCTCTTTTTCCAAGGCTAGCCGTGCTTTTTTTGGCCTTGAATAGCCACGCTTGCCCCTCAAGAAGCAGCACCAGCCTCTGGTCATTCTGCCTTGTGGAGGGGAAGTGTTGAGGAGCAGCAGGGGGCATGGATACCTCTGCAAACTGCTCTTTGGAGGCAAAATATTCCCTGAATTTACTTGGAAAGAAGAATATGGTGGGGTCCCGTTACTACCAAGTGAAAAAGCGAATTGTTTTTCTAATGTGATGTAATTATAGTCACCCAAGAATGTGAAAGAGGCAATGCCTGCAGGTAAAAGGGGTAAAAGCTCAGCTGGCATAACTGGAAATAGGACAGACAAATTGCTTTCACAACAAAAAATGTTGTAGTTTTTCTAATTCAAAGCTGGGATTCCAAAGTTTGGCTTTCCCACTACTGTCTCTTTCCAGGATGGGACAAACAGTCTGGACCACCCTGAAAAATTGCAACTCCCTCTACGACCAAAGGTCACATGCAACCCATCCGTGGTTACTCTGTAAAGGAGCTGCCAGCTTTGTCTGGGCCTTGCTCTGCATATGAACAAGCACTGCACCCATTCCCCTCACCCCAGCCTCTTATTTCCATAATTACCTGCATTTATTGCTCACTGTGAATATGATGCATTCAATGCCTCCATTTGCTCAAACGGGGCCTGCGGCTGTAGGTGCTGTGCTGCACCTCCCGGTTTCTTTGATGGCTTGGCACTTTCTCAGCCGGTGTAAGCGAGCACCAGTTCCCTCCAGGGATACACAACAGCCCCTTCTCCAAGCCAGCAAATGGTTAGTTATGGCAACATCGCTTAGCGATGCCTCTTTTCAAAGAAATGTGTACCAATACGATGCCTGCACCCACATTTTCAACAGAAAGACCCATGGGTCTGAATTACAGCTCAGATTTTACCAACTCCCAGCGCCGTGTCTTTTAAAGCTCTGCTTCTGAAAAACGTTTTCTTCGCCTCAGAAAAAAGAAAGTTGCTCCTTGTGCAAAAGGGATCTTTCCATTTACAGTGAGCTCTTTGAGTTTTTAAGCTTTGCGGGGAAATATTTTGCATGAGAACAACCAATTGCAAAGCAATTTTTAATATTTCATGAAGGTACAGAGAGGAGAGAGAAAAGGGATTGTGATGAGGTTTGGTACCAAACCCAATTCTGCATCTCAGCAATAATTCGCTGACATAATTCCATCAAGGACTCGCATCAGCTCAGTCTGGAGAAAGAAAGTTCAAGGAAAAGGCTCTGAGCCTTTAAGCACAGATTCCTTTTCTGAAGAGTCAGGAGGCAGCAATTAAACTCAGTTACATCGGGGTGAACGTGCCCTCCCCGTGCCCAGCTCAGAGACCACACACACGCCCGGCGACTCTCGGGGGGTGAAATGTGTCCCGCTCCGGCCGGGTCAGTTATAGCCAAAAGCTCTTTGAGGTTTTGGCTCAAAGGTGCAGCCCTGTGAAATCCTCAGGGAGACAATCCTGCCCGGCATTGGCTGTCCTGATGAAGTTGCCCCTTTCGGAGTGCGCGGGACTTCGACCCAATTTGCACAGACCCTTGTCATTAGCATAGACCCATTTCAAGAGAGGTCTTTGAACACCAGTTGCCTCCAAATTCCATTACCTCTCTCCCTGCTGGGTTTTGTGCTTTAAGTATCACGCAGGGGCTGGGAGAAGAAAAGAAAAAGAAAAAGACCCACTAAGTTAAATCCTAAGCCCAAATAATTAGACGTGTTGTGGTTAGTTCTCTAAACTCTTACTTATTGCTTTTTCTCCGTTTGACAGAATATAATCTGCTTTTATTTTTTTTTTTTTTTTTTCTGACTTGACACGCAGGTCACTTAATCCAGAGGTTCCTAAGTATGAATGAGGCAGAGAGAGAGAGGCAAACACCAACTTTTTATGTGTTTGCCACAGCACTTCATCTTTGTTTGCAGCCTCATCTGAGGTACAAGCAAATTTCAGAGTCATCCTCGCTTGCAGGTACTCTGAGAAAACTTCAGTTGGAGAGGGGTAAAACAAGCAGGATGTCTTTGCTGTCTGGCAGATTAGCTTAAGGGTAACAATAGTATCTCTCCCTTTGAGAGGCAGCCTTGGGGTTGATGGATAATTTTAAGTGGAAAACTGCTCATTGAAAAATGCTGTGTGGACAGAGGAGAGCGTTAGCTCTACACTGAAAAGGTAGCAGACTTTTTTTTTTTTCATCTGGAGGTGAAGATCCAGCCCTGGCCTGGCACGGGGGGGACTCATTGCTTTTGAAAATTAGATTGTGAGTGCAGGACAACTGAAGGAGTCAAGTTGGTTTGAATGCTCAAAGGGTTTTTTTTTTTGTTTCTTTGTGTTCAGAAGCGAGTATTTAAACTTGTTGTCTAGAAAACAGAAGAGAAAAGGGCTATTTCTGCTAAACACCAAACGCTCTGGTGCGCTCCGCCGTCATTGCTCTCCACAAGTGGGAATGCCAGCATTCACTGCCTGTAAAAGCCTATTTGAAGGTAGGACACACCAGCCGAAGCCAAGAGGGGCTCCTCACACGAACTAAAGTTCTGCTGCTGTGGCATCTTTGGCTTAAATTCACTTTGTTCAGGCCACAGCATGACCTACAACATGCGAACTCACCCTGCGGCTGCAAGTGCAGAGCTGTTTGCTCCTCACTCCTCTTCTTTCCAGTGCAGTTGGCTGCATGGCTTGGGTTTTCTTCAAAAAGAGAATTCTTACTTGGAGCGATTTGGGTACAGAGGAAAGAGAGATTGAAAAATACACATGGAGTAGAAAGGAGTGAGGTCTGTGGCGCTCGTTTCTTCTCCAGGGATCCAGCTTTGCCCTGGCTTTCAGGGAAGTCGTATCCTCTGCAGGGCGAGGAGTTGGACTCGATGATCCTGGTGTGCCCCTTCCGATTCAGGATATTCTGTGATCTCTCACCCCTATTATACAGGGCTCCACAATTCAGAGGAGAAAAATCCTTGAGGATAGACCTTAGGGGTCCTCGATGGTGTTTTTTTTCCCCCCACCTTTTCCGGGGTTTGTTAGATCTTGTCAACAAAGAATAGACTGTGAGCTGGATTTTGAGTTCTCTGAAAAGCCACTCGAAGGGCTGTTGGTACAATGCAGTGGTGGCATTACCTGATGGCATTTCTTACCGGCTGCAGTTTTCCAAAACCTGATGGCTTTCTACACAGTTCCCTCACAGTGCTGCAGTTTTCCTGCAAAACGACAAAATACTGCAGGGACAAGGTGAGGTCACCACCGGAGGAGACAGGACGGAGTCTGTGAGCTGGAAGGAAACAACAGAGGATATTACCAGCACATGCTGCTGTGGATGAGATTACTGTCAGGGAAGACTGAGCTGAATTGACACCTCCAACAAAAAAAGAGACAGTGCTGCAGCTGCACAGTCTTTGAAATCCTTTCCTGTGAGCAACAGCATTACCTCTGCCTCGCTAAGATTCAGCTTCAATGAGCTCTTCTCCCTTCGTGGGGCTGTCCTGATGGGAAGGATGCAGCTCTGCGTGGTGGGAAATGGGAAAGGCTGTGTGTTATCTGAGCTGCTGGCACTCCAAGTTGCCTAATCAGGTTATGTCTGGGTTTCACAGAGATGCTGAAAGAGGCTGGAGAGGAGCAGCCCCATGGGAGACTCCACGAACAAAGGACTTGGAGGCACAGCTTTATTGAGTCCATTTTAGGATTTCATCCTGCAGCCCTGGCACCTGTTTGCCAAGAGAAGACAAACCCACACAGTGTCCAGGATCAAAACCAGGTGATGGGGTTGTTAGCTGGTGTTTGGCTCCGTTCAGAGCCTGCTCAGGAGCAGGAGCTCAGCCCATGGGAGGCGATAAACGGGGACTTGATCTACCGTGAGGCAGGAGGTTTCCTTCATGTCTGCGGGGTGGAAATGGCATGGACTGGATTAAGACGACTTTGCGGGGCAGGGAGGAAGGAGGGATTTTTCATATCATCCAGTACTTCTCAGGTGCAACTGCACTGCTCCCTGGGAGCAAAGACCAGCTGTGGGCTGGTAAGTACAAGTCATCGTTTCCCCAAAAGTCACAGATGTGAAAAGCGGCTCTGCCAAGGCAGTGCAACTCGAATTAAGGTTGCTACAACAATCCTGTGTGGAGCCTGCTTTCTTTAGAGTTTTGACAGCCATTTTGCACACACTTTATGACCATGGTTCCTCAGGGTGGAAAAATCACCCACCAGGCTTTAGTCCTGCTTTTTCTTTTGGTGAGAGCTGTCAGCCCGGGTGGATATCAGAATGTAATACTGCAGATTATTTGAAAGTGTCGCCCTGCGCAGGTGCACTTTTTCATGTTGTTATCAATGTCCACAAAATGCTGTCTGCTTGGAAAACATTCCCTGCCCTAAAATAATGACATTTCACCCAGGAATATGTAGATTTCAATAGTTCACATCAACAGACTGTGAGCTTGCTAGTAAGTACAAGAAACGTGATGGAAGAGAAACACGAGGAAACTCCAGGAACAGAGAGTTGTGAGGATTCATCTTCTTGAACAGGGATTCATGCTTGCACTTCCCAAGAGTATTACCAGGAGCTGTGGATATAAATCCTAACACATCAAGACGGGAGTGTAACCCCTGGCGGTTTGGAATTAAAGGCATTCTGAGGGGTGCAGAGTCTCATCTTAAGACACAGAGTCACCATGTGCATCTAAATCCCTGTACACCGGGATGTGGATGTGTTGGGATCGCAGCGATAGCAGTGATGGTGCAGCTTGTTTGGGGCTTCTGAAACAGGCTGGCGCAGACCCGTCGTCCCAAATTAGCGATTTAAAATTGCAGGTGGCTGCTGCTTTCAGTTTTCATCCACCCCGTAACCCTGGAGATGGTTTCACTAATGCAGCACTTCCCAAACGTTTAGACCCCAGTTGTGCAACAGTGTTCTTATTGATGAGACTTAAATTCTGTATTTTTTTTTTTTTTCCAGTACTCGTTATGATGGGAACAAAGATAACGGCATTGGGTCATATCTTTCTTTATCACACAATCTGCCTTTCTTCCTTGCATTATTGGCGATGGCTTTAACTTGTTTTACAATGAATTTGCTGAGGTTGTACATATATTTGTGTACAGGATATGTTCTTACCTTGAACCAGGACAGAAGCTTCTATCTCCACTCACGTGTAAACTCTGCCTCCATGCTCACACTTGCACCTGCAGCCATTATTTCATCAGTGAGTTTTAAACTTTATTATTAATTCGGTTTTCTGTTGTTCCTTTTGTTTTTTTTTTTTTTTTTTTTGGTAGTGCTGGTCTGCGCAGAGTCATGGAGTCATGGAATTGCTCAGGTCGGAAAAGCACTCCAAGATCACCCAGCCCAACCATTCCCTCAGCACTGCCAAGGCCACCACTAAACCATGTCCCCAAGTGCCGCATCTACATTTCTTTTAAATCCCTCCAGGGATGGTGATTGCACCGCTTCCCTGGGCAGCCTGTGCCAGTGCTTGACAATCCTTTCAAAGAAATTTTCTCTAATATCCAGTCTAAATCTCTCTGGTGCAACTTGAGGCCGTTACCTTGTCCTGTTGCTTATTACTTGAGAGAAAAGACCAACCCCTACCTGGCTACAACCTCCTTTCAGGGAGCTGTAGGGAGTGACAGGGTCTCCCCTGAGCCTATTTTTCGCCAGGCTAAACAGCCCCAGCTCCCCAGAATTGCTTCTTCTTCCTGGTTTTGCCGAGCTTTGGGCATTGTCCCTGCACCACCAGAAGTTTTGAGGTTATTCCTGTTCCCATTCAAATATCTGAGGTTTACTTCAAGCCTTATTTGCTTGCCTAATGAGGGACAGCAGGCAGTATTTTGGTTGGAGGGTGATCCACCTGTTTCAGGGCACGTACACATTATACAGGTACATCAGAACCAGCTCTCCTGAGAGATTTTAAGTCAGTGAAAAGAAACAGGCACGATTTAATTGAATTCAGGCCCACATCAGATGAACAGCACCCTAAAAGCACCTGTTTGTTCTCTGTGAACTCTTGCAACAAGGAAAGTCAGACTGGTACAGGAAAGTGCCTCACGGTCACCAGGCCCTTTGTATTTATGTGCTCAGTTTCCATAAGTGAAGGGTTTTTTTTTTACTGTATGGAGATTTGCAGAGATTCAGGGAGTTGTGAAAATTTTTCCTTTAAGTTATGCTCAGGTCTATCAACATCCCTGGTTTGGAGGTGAGAATTCCAGGATGAAGTGCTGTGCCCTGTGCTGTTCGCAAGTCTGATGGGACTCACCCGACATTTACCTCTACCTTAAAATATCTGAGATCTGCAGACAAATAAATACAGCACGAACTAAATGTAGATTTACTGTCCACGACGTGCTGTGCAACAAGCAGCAAAACAGACAGTCCCCTTCCAGAAGGACTGCAGGATGACAGACTAAAGCACAGCCCCCTGGAAATGGAACAAATCCATCCCTAATCGCTACCAAAGTCCTGAGTTCGCAGGAGATATTTCCCTTATCAAGACCTGTGGCTGGATTCGCTGATACAGGTAATTTCCCAGGTGTTTGCTTGCCAGGGAAAGGGGTCACCCAGGGGGGAAACTGTCTCCTGGAGGATGCAGAGCTGTGACCCAGCAACAAAATCAATGCAGGGAGAGGTCTGCCTAGACAGCAAAATGTTACAGCTACTGTAATTCCTGAAAATGCCAGGGAGCTGGATTCACAGGACTCTTCCAGCTGCAAGTTCCTGTGTCTTACATGAGACCCCTCCACCTGCACCAGCTGCAACCTGTGCCATTATGGAAATAACCCTAAAGTGTGTTCAGGAAGAGAATAAGGCTGGAAAAAGCAACTGTCACTATTCAGGTTTGCTATCACATGCCATATTCCAGAAAAAATATATGTAAGTATTATACAAATGAAAGCTATGGAGTATCATACTTTGATTTTTCTTCCTATTTCTGAATGAATCACTCCCCTACTTATTCCTCTGTCATTTTTACTCCCAAGGAAAAGCCTAAATTTGTATTTTCCTCTAATAAGAAACCGCTGAGCACAAATGTCCAATAAAACCCTTGAAACACTGCAGAGGGAATTCACATTTTCTTTTTCTCCTTTTTTTTTTTTTTTTTTTTTTTTTTTTTCAAATTAAAAAAACCGGAACCTGTGCTTTGGAGNCTGCGGGGGGAGTTTTTTTTTTTTTTTTTTCTTTTTTTTTTTTTTTTTTTTTTTTTTTTTTTTTTTTTTCCAAGTACAGAAACCGGAACCTTGGCCTTGGGAGTCCCACTCAGCCGCTGCTGGCCGAGAAGCACTGCTGGGTGACATCTGTCATCAGCCACCGCTGAGCTCCAATATTCAGTGCCTAGCAGCGAGCCGTGCTTTAAACAAACAAAACAAGGAAAAACCCTTCAAAGAACTCTCCAATAACGATTGGAAACAGAAGTGAATTTGAGGGAATTTGATTTATTTTTTTCAGCCGCTCCTCCACCAGAAAATTTCCCATCGAGTACAACGTGAACTGAGCTCTGCACAGATCAGTTGGAATTGCAATGTGAAAAATGTCAGGCAGCAATTGTGGTCTAATTGTTGTTTGCAGCACTTGTCCAGACAGAGGATTTTAGGTGGTTCTTTCATCTGGAGAAAACACTTGATGGAAACGTGGGTTTTGACACCAAAAGAGAGATGTATAAAGAAGCGACACCTTGAAAACTCAGCCTGAGAAATTCTAGAAATAAAGTTAATATTTTTAATACTGCAAGTGATTAGTGCCAGAAATTTAGCAAACTGGGGAACTGTGTCGCTCTTGTGGCCTTCAAATCAGGAATGAGTATTTTAACATTACAGAAAGGTGAACTTTACACTGCTTTTAAATTAATAGAAAGATCCAGTTTGGGATGTGCAGCTTGTCAGCCTAAGGACCACCCAGACTTAAAATGCCGGCTCTGTGAAAGTAAAAGGGTGCACAAGGCTCTGCCACTGCCTCATGAGATGGACCAGTTTGTCCCACAGCTCCAAAGCCAGGGTCAAAGATTATTTAAGGACCAGACTTGTTTTAGGCTGCACCTGAAGCTCTTGGGAAGATCTCTACACCAGAAGGACAGATGATACGTCAGGCAAGAAAGGCCTCAGCATTTACCGTGGAACCTGACAGCCCCACAAACACGTCTGTTTAAACGTTTTGCCTCCCAGCCCTACGGAATTCAGGATACACAAGTTCCGTCATGGGAGCCCACACTGGTTGTCCAGCTGTCTTCCCCTCTCCCCCAAAGCAAAACCACTTGACCATTTATTTATTTCTGGTGGAAGGTGTCCCTGCCCATGGAAGGAGAGTTGGGACTTCATGAGTTTCGAGGTCACTTCCAACCCAAATCATTCTGTGACTGAAAACACAAACTCTAGGAGACAGGGCTCTGCCCCTGCAAAATTTTTCTTAATAACGCTTCTAAATAAATCAAAGCATAAAAGCATTTCCATCACAGCTTTCTCTCACTTGTGTTCTAAATGTAACAAAACAAAAACCACCACAAACCCCCACAACAAACAAACAAACAAAAAGAGGAGGGGAAAAATAGGGAAGACTACTTTCCCTGTATGGATCCTACTGCGTCTCCAAAAGTGAAGCAAAAAACCTGATTAGAAGACAAGAAAATACTTCCCATAAAGGACAAAAACCTTTATGGGAAACTTTTATTTTTAAAATCTGCTTTTTAAAAATAGCACAAACCCGCTGTGGGTGAGAGCGCAAGTGTTGACATGTGTGTGCTAGGTGGAGGTTTAGAACATCATTATTTGCTCTTATTTACCAAATGTCTTACCCACCATATTATCTGCCTTTTCAGATGTGTACTGCTTTCGATTTTTAATTGGTCTTATTTACCAAATGTCTTACTCATTAGACTATCTGCTTTTTCAGATGTGTCCCCGCTTTGAATTCGCGGTGAGGAGAACCAGCACATCAAACCGGTGACACGCGAGCCTTGCTCACATCCCGGTGCCTTTGGCAGTGCCCAGCGCCTTGTTCTATCACTCTGCTGGTTTCACACATGGACTTTGCTTCCCTCCCTGCCCTGTGATTCAATCTGGTCAACAGGTAGGGGGATTAATGGGGCATTGACCATGATGGGGCTGAGCCTGGGACGCCAGAGACTCTGTTTCCTCCACACTCTGCTGCCGTGCCTTTCTGAATTACCGCCCTTTTACAAGAATGACTTCGGCACCCAAAGTTGTTCGTAACGCCGCGCTGCATTTCTCCTCTCGCTTGTGGCAGGCTGGGCCTCACCCCCCAGGTTTCTGAGGCATGAAGTCAACAGCAGAACTGGGGCATTTAGTCCCTCAGTGCTAAATAAGCTCTTCATCTCCTGCTGGAGGAGATGCTCACCAGGGCCTTCTTGTGGTGGTGCTAAAACTTGGTCCAAACAACCCAGGGAAAATGAGGGAGCCCAGCACAGGCTGGAGTGTCAGGGGCTGTCTCTGGAGCTGGATAACTCTCAGCATCTCCACAGGAACCCGGTGTGATGTTCCCAACAGTTCCCACCCCATTGGGCAGAGCCAGTGTTGCCCGTCACAGGCACCCATGAAACTGGAAGCCCACAGTGTGGGCACCAGTGACAGAAAAGAGGGGCAAAACTCCATCGGTTGTGGGATATTTCACATTTAGCCTTGTCTTCCTGCGTATTCTTCCTCTCATGGCTTTGAATTAGCAATTGAAGGCCCTGAAGGTGGGCACAAATATGGTCGTTAACTGTGCAGCAGGTTGGATTTTTTGTTTCCTCGTACAATAAAATCCATTTCTCACGGAATAAAAGCCAGCTATTTGCACTGTGTGCTTAAGAACCCTCTAACATTTAATCTAAAAACCATCTCCAAGTGATAATTTGCCCCAGACCTTGGGGCAGCTGAAATTCTAGACAACAAAGGATGTAGTTTTCTAGAAAGGATATAATTTTCTAAAAGAATCGCAGTGTAGTCTTAAGGAAATTAAAAAAAAAAAAATCAAAAATGCATAGAAGTTATCAATAATAAAGATTATATACTTACTGTATTTTTCAGAGTTTTTTCATGATGTTTAGATCTCAAAGCACTACAAGCCTCTCCATATTTCTGGAAGTAGCAAACTAGTACTAGCAAAACATTAATGCCTTTAATATTACTGAAAATATACTGTTTTAAAAATACTACCAAAATAGTATTTTCAATATCAATAAATAAAACCAAGTAATTTTTAGTAAATATTAGTCATTTGTTAGTAAAATTTAGCAAATTTTAATATAACCAAATAAAAATTACTAATTTTAATATTATTTTAAATGAACACTTTCCTGCCCTGTGCAAACCAGTATTACCAACAGCATAAAAGAAAATAAGTGGCAGCAAATATTAACAGTTTATCCTTCACAGTCCTTCAAATTATTCTCTTTTCCCAAAAAATTCGCTTCATTTCCGGCTTGAAACAGGCAGGCTGAATTTTAATGCGTTTTGCCCTCGTGTTGTTTCGTCTAATAAAAACGTCCTTAGCTCGTGACAAACGCCCTGATGAAAACTGATGGCTCGATATGCAAACTTTGACCCGCAGCGACGGCCCGCTACGGCACCAGCCGGGGAAAATTCCAGGCGCAAACCTTTCTGACAACGGGCAATAAAGGAGCGGCATTCCGGGCAGGAGCTCGCACTCGAGGCTGACAACTCGGCAAGAGATTAAAAAGGAGAGAGTGAATTTTTAATGACCTGGAATGCTCTGGAAGATGCGCCTGGTGTAAGCAGCAAGAAATTGCAATTAAGAATGCGAACCTGATGGAGCCCAAATACTCGTGAAACTCTAATGAAGGGGAAAAAAAAAAAAAAGTAAAATTTTACTGGTGCTTCACTGCAAGCAGTAATTTTAATGATGTCTTGGTCAAATTTAAGATGGAAAACTTTGGTTGAGCTTCTGTCTGTGTTCTGAACTTTTTTTTTTTTTTTTTTCTGGGAGGATGATTTCTGCTCGATTATCCTCTCCAACTCCTTTTGCCTTGACACCACAGAATCCCAGAATGGTTTGGGTTGGAAGGGAGCTTAGAGCCCATCTGCCATGGGCAGGGACACCTTCCACTATCCCAGGCTGCTCCAAGCCTCATCCAGCCTGGCCTCCAGAATCATCAGAGCTGTATCAATTCCCCTCACAATTTAGACTCTTGGTGCCCGCTATCAGCAGTGCAGGGCCTGATCTTGGATCCCATCCTCTTAATTTCACAAAGGTGGACTTAAGCAGGTGCCTGATACAAAAAGGAAAAGAGAGCAAGGACTGTGTTTCCCTCAGCAGATCCAGAAGCTGCACCTTAGAGGGTCACAGCTCTGCTGGACTTTTGTCCCATCAATTTGCCTTTCCTTACCAGAAACTTGAGCGTGATTTCCTGCACCTATTGAGCCACTTGCTGTAGTGTTTCACCCAAAGGCAGGAAGATGACATTTTTTAAAGTCGGGAGGAGCCCTCCTGATCTCCAGCAGAACCAGTGCAAAATTCCTTGGCTTGGCTTCCAGAGTCCTCATCCATCCCTGCCAAATCAGATCCCACACATCCTTCTCATTTAAAGGGGATGCCTCAACTCACATTTTAATTTAACTTTTCTAAAAACCCAGATCCCTCTGCAGCTCAGAGCAGAAGCTGAAGGTGTTTTGTAGGGCTGAAGGTGTTGTAACAATCAAAAGCACCAGGACCCCAACACCTCAGAGAGGGCACCACTGACCTGCCCAAAAGCTCTGGATAGATTATTAAGATTTCTTGTGGACATTTGACCATGAAGGTGCTTGGCTTTTCTTCCCACTACCAGCTTCTTCCCTAAGCTCCAGCATTTACTGAACTCTCTTTTCTTACAAGGAAAAAAAAAGGAAAAAAAAAAAAAAAGAAAGAGAGGAAAAATTGTACAAAAAGAATAAATCCTGCTTTTGTTCTGGATAAAACTAGGTCAGCGTTTTCCATCCCCACTGTCAGTTTTCTGCAGTGTGTTTCATACAAAGCATCATCATTCCAGCAAAAGGTATTTATAAAGTGAGCTTTGACAAAACAATTGTAGTTGGGGGTTTTTTTGGTTGTTTTTTTTTTTTTTTCCAGAAAGGCTTTGGCATCTGTCACTGCCAGGAAAGATTTAAGATCTAGGTAGAATTTTCATCTCTCAGAATAACTTGGCCTATATTGACTAGAACTAATAGATCTGATGTTTTAAACCCCCTTGTGCAGCAAAGCACTGTAAATTGCAGCTGTTTAGAAATCTCCCTCCTCCGTGGAAAATTTACAGTGGGAAAAGTACAAATGTTTCCAGGATTTATTTTCACCTGGCACCCCCACAATCCTCCCAGTTCTTTTGACTCAGAGACAAGAGTCGAGTGCCACAAGGAAGCTGAAGACGCCAAAAATAGCACCCCGTGAGAGAAGGAGGATGCCAAGAACACAGACTACTGTGGACAGGGGGCATGACAGAGGTTTTGCTCAAAGAAATGAGAGAGTGTTTTCAGCAGAAATGGGGGTAAAGACAGGTTTTTTTCATTTCTTCATGATTTTCAACCAACTAGTAAACCCAGACCCTCATTTCAGTGCAGTAAGTCACAGGTGGGGGGAAAAAAAATGAGAATCGAAATTAAGAGGAAAATCTCTGTGATTTTCTTGCCATCTTTTTCAACATGCACATAATCAGGGCTAGTTAAGGCTTATCATGCACACACAGAATATTCACTCCAGGGCATTTACTCCATCGTGGGGACATGTAACCCACTGGAAAGGCAATGCCTCCGCTTACCCCACTCTTCCCTCTTCATTAGGAATTTGCTGTGACTCCAGGAATTGCAGTGCTCTTTACCTGTTCAGCAAAAGAGATTTGGAAGTGTAAGGTGCAGCTGGGGCAGATCCTTAGCATCAGTTCTCCAGTCAGATCATGCCTTAAAAACAAATAAGTGAGAGAACCATCCACTGCTGATACATGAAACAAGCACAGAAGATCTTCACAAGGGACAGAGAAAAGGACTGAGAGGCCCAGAGCTCACTTAGAGCCTTATGTCTCCTCAATAAAACTGGGATACGGGACTGAGCAGCAAGATGGGAAGCGTTGGAAAGCAGAGACATGCATGAGGGAGAAGCACGGGAGATCCTCATTGGGAAAAATAAGAGATCCTAGGGCTGAAGTCAAGGGGTTTATCTGTGGAACCATCAGTAAGGGCATCACAGTCAGGCCTGCATTTCCACTGAGGTTCTTGCTCTTGGACAGAGTCAGAGGAGAAGACAGAGTAAGACCTTAGATGGAGAGACAGAGAGGACGCACAGAGGGAATTTCAGGGCATCCCACCACTCTGGAGCCGAGACAGAACCATAACCTAGTGAATCCCAAAAACTCCAAGTGAACCGTCCTAGGGCAAACCTGCTGCCGGAAGGGATTCCTGCAGCCCTCTAATAGCTCAGCATTGCTCACAGTAACCATGGCACACCCAGAAGAAGAGGGAGGTTAGCCGGTAAATCAATATTATGTCAAATCCCAAAATCCACCTGAGTTTGATTCACCTCAAAACCACAGTTCCCGTGTCTTCAGTTACAGCCAAATTCTTTACAGGAAAAAAGTCTTCTCTTGCCTGGGTGCTGTGAACAAGTAAATAAGTCTAACAAAATCCAAACACAATTTGGCAGGATATAACGCTTGTTGGAGATAATCCTACCTGCTGAAATTTCCTTTCAACCTCAGTGAAGACTCTGGTAGATGCTAAGTATAATCAGGACAGATACCAATTCTGTATACCACTAGAAAGCAGAGTGAACAGTTTTCAAAATTTTTTTTTTCTTTCTTGACACATCAGCAAGGAAAAGTTTGAGAAGTAGCTACTTTGGGCATTTTCTCCTGAAAAGTAACCTGGGTGATTTCGGTTGTGGTAGGTCCCCCAGTGTAATAACAGCATTGCCCTTAATAATAGAGCATACACATAACCCCGAGAGCGTTAAATTCAATGTGCTTGGGTACACTGTGTGATTCTTGGGGTGTTCTGTGCAGGGCCAGGAGTGGGACTTGATGATTCTTGTGGGTCCCTTCCAGCTCAGGATATTCTACAACTTTAGGATTCTGTGAATTCAGCCCAAACTTTTCAGGTGATGGAGAAACAGAGGTTTTCAAAGTAGGGGGACTGCGGATTCCCACAGCAGGAGGTGGTCTGATTTCTTCTGAATCCTTGGTGGGTTGGGAAGGACCACAGGAAACGCTGTCGATGTCTCTCGTGAGATAGAATTCCCTCACTACAACTTCTGCGTTGACGCCCAGCTTAAAAATGGCTCTCAGGTATTACAGGATGGCGATGACTCTTGTGGTCACCTGAAGAGGCAAAGAGAGACTCCCAAGATCCCACAAAGGCCTTTTCCGGAAACGCCCATTATGTTGTATGAAGTGTTTACTCAACTTCAATTAAAGCTCTGATCACGCACTAATTGCCAATTTTGTTGCAAACCAGCATGAGTTCCCTGATGATTAAAGGACTGATACTTCTGTCCTTAATTATCATTTCTAGCATGGAAGGCTGCAGTGTGATTCCCTCTGCAGAGGTAGGTGCCATCTATATGTTCCTGAAGAAGTATCCGTGGCCTTGGAAAACTTCGAAATCTAAACAGACGGTGTAGACAAAAGAACTACCATTATCTTCCTTTTCCAGATGGGGAACTGAGGCACAGAGAGATTAAGTGACTTGCCAACATCTGTGGAAGAATGGGGGATTAAACTTTGATCTCCTGAGTCCAAGTCTGGTGTTCAGTCACCGGACCAGCCTTCCCGCTCCTGCTGATGTGTTATTGCTCTCGTCTGCTCCGTGGTTTTTCCTACCCATTCCTACCTAATCCGTTTTCAAGGTAGCCCTTGAGGGACTCTTGCTTATGTGGGTCAGGGCTGGATGCAGCCATGCCAGAGCGGGACACACTCTTTTGTCCTGTGGGCACCAGTGGCCCGGCTGGCAGGTGCCATTGTTGGGTGGCATTGCAGGAGCAAGGACTCACAAAGTCATTTCTACTTCCAGGCAGGAAAACCTGCCATGAAATCACTGGGCAGCAGGCAAGGGGGAAGCTGATTGCTGTGGCTCTGGCTGCCTCTGCAGTTCCCATCCTAACGAAGCCAAAGAGCGTGCTCGTGTAGGAAGAAGGATTGCGAGACCAGAAGAAAAACATCTTGAAAGATGAATCCTTGGATCTCTGGACTCTGCCAGCGTTTATTTCTTGCGCTGCAATACCACCTGCAGGCCCCAGACCAGGGCTGGACGCTGCAGAGGAAAGAGGGTCTGACAACCACAGGGGGCAGGTCCCAGCCCTCAGGCTCCACAGGAGCCTTCCTGATGGATGGGGAGGGTTGGGATGATGCCCTGCACGCGCCACTGGACAGACACACCTCAAGCTGCGTTGTTCAAACCTCAAGAAAGCCCTGTATGGAGGAGGCCTGCAAGGAAAATCAGTCTGAAAACAACCTTTGAGGCAAAAAGCTGCAGGTCCTCCCGAGGAACCAGGTAACTCTGCTATTTCCCTGTTTGCCGCAGGTCAGAGCTTTGTGCCCCGCTGAGAGGGGCTGCCCCACTCCCCCGGCCGTGTCCCGAGGGGCTGAGGGCGGGGGTGTCACCCTCTCCTCAATGCCTGTCACCCCGATTGCGGTGGGCGAGAGATCACAGGCGAGCGGCGGGCTCTGCTCAGGAGGCATCAGATGGCGTCGGAGCAAGGGTAATCCAGTTATTTTTAGAGAAGTTTTTCCACTCGGAGATCATACACACTGCAGATCACAGAAACACATGCAAGCATGAAATTTCATTTTTGAGAATTGTTTTCCCGGGGCTTCCATGTAAAGTGGCAGTGAATGGGGAAAGCTACAATCATGACAAGACAATTACGGAGGGGTTTTTTGCTAAGCATGAAACTTGGGGGAAAAAATGTTTAAGGAAACGGAGAAGAAAAAAAAAATGCAAATCACAAGAAAAGTCTTTTTTGTCCACTTGTCTTGTTCCATTGAAGCAGTATTAGATATTATGACACAGAAGTGATTTTAAAATAATAATTGGCTTTAAAGCACTTGAGAAAAATAAGCAAATGTTTGAGTTTGAACTGCTTTTCCTGGTTTGACTCTCTTAGCAACACTGTATGCAAATGGGGAAACAGCCAGCACCCTCCTAAATGCTGCAAAACACACACACACACACTTGTGCTTTCAGCATGAAAAGACTGGGAGACATACATTAGGATTTGTGGGATTATGGTGAGAAAGCAGGAGTGATAACTTTGATGTTCTTTAAAAAAAAAAAAAAAAAATAAAAAGAAAAAGGGTTAAAAGACAGAAAACTGCAAGTGGCTTTTTCCCTTCTTGGCAAAGCCCCCCAGGAAAGAGCTAGCATGGAAAATGGATCCCCTCTCATCTTCCGGAGAGGCAATTCCGCCCCTTCCAGCCTGGGTTCACCGCCATGGCTGTGCGGGGGAGCTCAGACACCGCGTGTCTGAGCCCTGCTTAGCCTGTGGATAAACACAGAGGTTGGCTTCCACAATGGGCAGCCACGGAAAACTTCTTAAGGAGCAAATATTCCCTGCAAAATCAATAACAATCGTACATCCAGAAGCGTTAAGATAGAACCAATTCGGTGTTGGTGAGAAACGCGCGATTGCCGTCGCTGTGATGGTCACAGAGATGGGAATTTAACTCTGGGGGAGCTTTCTAAGTTTGTTCTCATTAAATCAAGTTCTTTCTTGGTGTAGGCATCCTCTGATGCAGCAACAACAGCCAAAAGATTTCCACAGCTGCCCTATTCACCACTGCAGTGTCCCAGCAGCTTTAAGTAAGAAATAGGGATCCTGGTTAAAAAAAAAACAAAACCCAAAATCAAACATCTCATTGATTCACAGCAGAGGTAATCAAGATGTTTAAAAATTGCCCTGAAACTTTCCAGCTGTCCTTATTCAAAAGGCAGGTGGTTTAGCACTGGTCACCTAGGAGGAAAACGCCATAAAGCAGAAAGTCTAAGCGGGTTTACCTTGATGTTGTAGCACTGCAGCGTCTCTTTGGGTCTCCCACCCCTCCATCAGGCAAAGCTCAGCTGCACTCAAAGGTGGGAGCGACACGCTCAGCTCCTCCAGGTCTAGAGACAACACAACAAAATAATTTGTCAAATTGTCAAAACTTAACAGACAGGGTAGAGGAGCAGACTGGGGAAATTTGGATAGACCGTGCCTTCACCCAGTCCTAATCTCACCACTGGAGGCTGTAAACATGATGGGTAAAGTGACAGTCTGGCTACAAATCTGTCTGGCAGCTTCATTAGACATCTTTCGCCTGACTGATTAAACTGCATTTAAGACCCACTTTCATTTTTTCAAGTCTTTTGTTTAAATTAAAAGGTCATGTTTTCGAGCGAGTGATCCGCTGCCCTCTCCAGTCTCCTGCCACAATACAGTTACATTACTACGAGTGTTGCACAAAGCGTTCTGAATAAGATCCGCAGACACCAACAAATGTCGCAGCCAGCGGAGGCTACAGAAAGGGGTTTTTGTCTGTTCGTTATGTGCCACAGCAGGGAAACGAGCTTGAAAAGTCCCCTAGCCTCAAACTTGGACTATTTCTGCTGTGCTGTGCTGGAGGGCTGGCAAAAGGCACTCGCTACTTTTGCAAATTTATTCAAGCAGCAAACCAGGTTTGCCCGGTGCGTCTCGCTCCACCTCGGTTTTGCTGCTCGGCTTTGCCACTCTTGAACTGAAAGAGATTTTTTGGTGGTTAGACGGGAGAAAAAGACCCAGGACCTGGGATTTGGGGTCTAATGCTGCCAAGTGCTGAGTGCCATCTGTTCCCACTGGCTCCAGAGCTCCCAGGATGGGGGCCCGGCACGGCGGAGCCTGACGGAGCGGGGCAGCTCTCCAGAAGATGTAACTCGGCATCTTGGGAGCGCTCCCAGTTTACACCTCGGAGTGTCTGGCCCGCAGACAGACCACACTTAACCTGTCACCCCGCAGCCAAGTGCTTCCCTCAGCTCCCAGAAAACAGCGCTCCAAACTGGGAGAGATGTCCTGGCTGCGTTGAAGACTTTGGTGCACTTTGTTTCTAACTAAATCCACGTAGGGAGTCCCTTGTTGTCAGTGTTGGTCTCTTCTCCCAAGTAACAAGCGACAGGGCAAGAGGCAACGGCCTCAAGTTGTGCCAGGGAGGCTTAGATTGGATATTAGGAAAAATTTCTTCATCACAAGGGCTGTCAAGCACTGGCACAGGGTGTTGGTAGAGTCACCCTCCCTGGAGGGATTTAAAATTCGTGTGGATGTGGCACCTGGGGACATGGGTCCGTGGTGGCTTTGGCATCAGTTGGGCTCGATCTCGAATTTCTTTTCCCACCGAAAGGATTGTCTGATTGTCTGTGCTGGGAGGTGATGGGGCACTGAGCACTGCACTTTCTGATGGCACACTGATGTCAGTATAAAAGAGTCTCTCAACTTCCCTTGCACTTTGCCAAAGGTTTTTGCTGGATGCAGGAGCACAGAGATGAATTGGAGGGTCAAGGCACGGAGCAGCCAGTCCTGAGGAGGGCGGTGCCTGAGTTGTCTGCTCCTCTCAGGTGAAAAGCAGGAATCAAGGAAGTCGAACAAAAGGATTAAGAACAAGACACTGGGTCAGTGCCCCCGAGGAGTCCCTGCTTCCTGCTGAGAAGTTTAACTCCAGCATGAAGGGGTCAGCTCAGTGCCTTGTGCAAGGGCCCACTTTTCACCAAGGGGATGTGAAAGCCAACTAATTTTTACTAAATAAAACAAGCCTCTCACAAGCGCTCTGCTACAGAGGCCTGTGCTCTGACCTGCTGTGACCTGTTGTATTCCCTAAACTGCAATTCTCAAAACTGAGAACACATAAATGTGACTGAATAAACTGAACCAGAGCTTGGATTGCAATATCCAACGTGTCTCATCCTGAGTCTTATTTTTATAAAGCACTTTGCATTGGAATTTTGGTTGTCCACAGAAATGTACTTGGTAGAGGATTGCTTCCCTTCTCTTTCAGGTCCAGTTAAATCCTCAATAATTACTGAGGTTTCCAGAAGTGGTGGTGGCATCAGAATCTCCCAGAAACAGTTTTTCCATTGGATTGCAATGGGATTCAGTCTCTAAGAAGCACAAGTACATAGCGATACTGCAAAAACAAACCTGCTGTCTACCTATTGCCAGGATCAATAGCTGGTTAGGTAAAACATCTATATTATTACTCTAGAATCAAACTGCCTTTTCTGACCCACTGGCACAGAAGTTGCTGAAATCCTGCAGTGTAACATTTGCTTTAGGACTGCATTTCTCTAATTGATGTGCCCAAGATCCACATGCAGGTATTGACAGGAGAATGGACCCTTTAGCATTTAAAAGCAAATCCTTGGCATTTCTGTCTCAAGCAGCACATTCAATTATTCCCCTTTTGCTCTGTTCCTCAGTCAGAAATTTGAAAGGCAGAAAAAAAATCCAGAATGCACAGTAAAATTTTCCAAGCGGTATGGAATGTTTTGGATACCAACAGGGCTAAAGCAGCATTTCAGGCTTTTCCAAATGGGCTTGCTTCTGTAAGGCCAGAGGACATTTTGCTGTTGAGTGCTTATTTATAAAAAGTGAAATAAGGTAACTTTTCTTTCCCAAAACCTAAGAGAAACGGTTCTGGATGTCCCCCCCTTTTTTTTTTTTTCCTTCACAAAACCTGAGGTTTTTTTCACAACTAGCTGACTATGAATATGCACAACAATTCCAGTAAGCCATCCATTTCCACTGCCAACAATTATATCAGTTATCCAGGCCCTTATGTGTCATTTAATACCTACTTTCATAAAGGGAGAGATGAAAAGAACAACTACAATAAGATGCAGTTAATTATGGATATGTTTAGAAACAGTCTAATGAATAATAAACAATGTTTTATTTCCCCGTTCTATGGCACAGTGGCAAATAATTAAGAATCAAAAGAATTCAAAGTATTAGGTAACAATCAGAAAACTTGTGCAAGATTTCTTTCTGCTCGAGTTTAATTGGTTCATTGTTCCCATGAACTATAAACCACGGGGTTGATAGCGGTGCTAAAGTTTGCCTCTATAAAGGAAGATTAACATATTCGGGAACTTTACCCTAATCCTTGTTTTGCGTTAACTCAAGCAGATTGGATTAGTAATTCTTACCTACCACCCACTAGAAGAAAACGGGTTTCTTTTCTCAGACAACTGCCTGCATTGTACCTCCGTGTGCATTATCTGCACTGAAAGCCTTCTGCAGAAAGAAATGATGTGAAGTGAAAGGGAAAAGAGTTTTACACTGCGATGGCAAGAAACAATCGCTGACGTGGCAGAGCCTGAACTCTGCTGAAAGGTTAGACCTGGTCCTGCCCAGCTCATGTGCTGCTATTTCAGGCAAAACGAGAATAAGCCTTCCCTGAGCTTCTAATTCAGGAAAAGAATGAAGCCTAAGGAGAGTTGATTTGCAGGATCTGATTTGGAGACTGTTGGGGTGCGCAGAGAGGGAGCAGAGCTGGTTTAGTGGTCTGGGTCCGCTGAGGATGGCATTGCAAACCCACTGGGCTCTCAAGTGCCCAGCTCAGCCAGGAGAGGGGAAGCTGATGTGGGAATCATCCCATCCCGGTGGTCTTCCTGGTGCACGGACACAGTTCAATGTGGACCAACAAGGACCTCTGTAAAAATATGGAAATATCCCACTGCAGAGTTAGACCCAGCAGGTCTCTCCCACCCCGCTGATATCCCATTTTCACTAATTAGAATCAAAGAATCACAGAATGGTTTGGGTTGAAAGGGTTCTTAGAAACCATCTGATTCCTCAACCCTTGCCATGGGCAGGGACACCTTCTGCTATCCCAGGCTGCTCCAAGCCCCGTCCAACCTGGCCTTGGACACTTCCAGGGATCCAGGGGCAGCCACAGCTTCTCTGGGCACCCCATGGGATGGCATTCCTTCCCAATATCCCATCTAACCCTGCCTCTGTCAGTCTAATTGCCTGTACAAAGTCCTGCTTGTTCTGAACTCAGTGCGACATTTTTACCTCAGGAAAGAAGCTGCCGTTACTTGTTCTGTTCGCAGTTACTTTTCTCCCAGTTTTTCTCCCTATCAGAGGCTGCAGCCCAGACCTGTCTGCTCCCTCCCCGTATGCAAGAACTCTCCCTTTGCCCCAACAGGAGCAGAAAATGATCCCAGTGAGGGGGAAATACTAACACTGACGTGAAGGCCAGCAGAAGGACACAAGTCCCAAGCGTCTTCCAGATGCTTCCCTGGGGAAAATTCTCTTCTTAAGTGTATGAACACACCTAGCCAGATTCTTTCAATTATTTATCAGTAAATTATGCTAGGAAGTTTGAGCACTCTTGGAGTAAGCAGGATCAAACTCTTTGCACAATATTTTTCAGCAATGCCAAGGTGTAGAAAGGCAATTCTTTGCTTTCTTGTTGGTGCCGGTGGCTTCTGCGCCGCCCCAGAGCTGTTGGCCTTCCTATAACCATGGCCAAAAATCAATCAGTATTTGGGTGGTTTCTCTCTTTTTTTTTTTTTTTTATATTAAGCAGTGATTGTAACTTGGAACAACTTTAAAAGTAATCAGTTTCCAGGACAATAGGAAGTAGAGTTATCAAATATATGTGCCCTAAGCATTGAAAAATATTTAGCACAAGCACAACTACAGTGATGAGCTTTGTGTTAAACAACAGGGAGAAACCACGGGGATTTTGGGGGCAAAAAGCAATTCCGCCTGTTAGCTGTATGCAGAGGACAGGGCTGGCTAAAGCATGGCCCATTTGAACTTGGATTTCTGATTGGACTTCAGTAGTTATCAATAAACCCCATTGACTCAGCAGCTGTCAATAAAACCCATTTACTCCCGCTCGTTAGCAGAGAAGGATATTAATTAATTAACTCTGCACCTAGGAATGAAAGAGAGCTCCTTGAAGAAACTCCAGGTATATCTCCATCCTTCCAGCCCAGTGTTTGGGGAACAGAAAAAAAACCCCGGGATGCCCCAAGAATCCCACAGAACTTTAAACACCCCAGTGCATTTCCCAGGGGAAGTCTGGGAGGTTTTCATCACCATGAACTACCCTTGAGCTTTGCGCTGCTGCCCCTTGAAATCTTTTTCTTCCTGGGAAAAAGGAATATTGCTTTTTGCCGTATCAATTAATGAATAGCAAGGAGCGGATCAATAAATTACTCAGATGTTTTGTACTGTCTGCTATGAGACCTGCTGCTATGAATTTTTCACCTCCTTCCTTTCTCATGGTTTTCCACCGAGCTGTGCCAAACACTCTGCCTATCGCTTACTGTTTGGGATTTTATGAAGGGGGAAAAAAAAAATAAATCGAGCCTCCAAGTACTAATTTCAAACTGTTGTAGCGAACTCTCCCTTTTTTTTTATTACATAATAGAGCCTTTTGTCCTCAGTTTTCCATCTGTTTGCTAAGCATTTTTCACTTGAAGACTCAATTAGGACAAAAAACCCCACACAATCATTCAATTCAAAAATTAATTTGGAGATCAAGGGACTGACTTAGGCCTATACCAGTGACTAAAAGCGATTCAGGCTTTGTCACATGATCCAAGAGAACTGAGCAACAACAGTTTAGCTGCTTTAATCCTGCTTAATTTGAGTGCAAAGAAATTCACATGTGCTACTAAGAACATTTTGGGAGTACACTGCGTCCATTTTTCTGGGTCCCCACGTCCAAAGACTTTGTTTCATTGAGAGCTCATGACACCCTTGATTAGGAACCCCCGTGCAGACAAACGAAAAGCACACAGATTTGCGGAGGTGGAGAGAAACCTGCTCAGAAAATGTCCTGCTGAGGAAGAGGTGGTTCCTGACAACACATTTTACAAGCAGGAGGGACAACAAAACCAGCACCTTTTAGGGGCTTTGGCAGGGAGGCAGGTCCCAGGGGCTGCTTGAAAGAGACATTCCATCAGCAATCCAAAGAGTAGATTGAAAGAAACAATAAAAGTACATCAGGGGAGGACTTTGAAATATATCTTACTAGTTTTATAACTTTTTTTGCATATTTTTGCACAGGCTGTTGGGTCATTAGCAGAGAAATGCTGCTCTCTCGCCACCTGGCACCAGTGTGTGACCCCAGGGCCAAGCCACGGGGTGTCAGCCCACCAGAAGCTTGGCTTCAGCCTGTTCTAACGGGGGCAGCCAAGGAAATTTTCATTAGAGGAAGGAAAACTTGCAAAAATCCCATCCGGCAAACACGCGCGCACACACGTACCCTGCCCCTCTCTAATGCCTTGTGCGCGTTTGCTGCATTTGGAAGAACTTAATTAAAGCCAGTTGTGAAATTTCCAAAGGAAAAAAAAAGAAAAAAAGGTAATCCCTTACAGTAAATGTGCTGTGATTGTTCTGGGCTCGCCATTCCTCTGCCCCTGGACTGATCTCATGGTGAGACAACATAATCTGAGAGACCAAAAAGCTGAGATGGGCCAGGCTTGCTTCTCATCCTCCCTCCAACAAGAGAAGTGGAGGGGCTTGAACTGCTTCATCCGAGCAAGGAGCCTTCCCTAAAAGAAGCCTCCTTCCAGTGCCTTAAGGGGCTCCAGGAGAGCTGGATCGGGACTTTGGACAAGGGTCTGGAGTGACAGGACAGCAGGGAGCGGCTTCCCTCTGCCAGATGGCGGGGATAGATGGGATATTGGGAAAACATTCCTCCCTGTGAGGGTGGTGAGGCCCTGGCACAGGGTGCCCAGAGAAGCTGTGGCTGCCCCATCTCTGGAAGTGTTCAAGGCCAGGTTGGGCAGAGCATGGAACAACACGGTCTAGTGAAACGCATCCCTATCCATGGCAGCGGGGTTGGAATGAGACGGTCGTTAAGGTCCCTTCCAACCTAGGCCATTTAATGATTCCATGAAACCTCCCTTAGAACCATAAAATCATTTAGGTCAGAAAGGATCCCTGAGATCATTGGTTCCAACCATTAACCATGTCCAAACAACTACGCTTCCCAGGAGCACGATGGCAGAGGACAGCTCCAGGTAACGGACTCATTTTACCCTCTCGGCTGAAAGAGAAACACAACACAAAGTTACAAAATCTTTTCTTCCACCCCCCTCAAAACCTGCATGTCTGGTGAAGTTGCACAGAGCGGGTTGTAGCCCTCTCTTTAACACAGTGAGGACAAAACTGTTCAGTCTTCAGCTGAAAAGAAGTGTGGTGGAGAAGGGGGGTGAAAGTGGGTTGAGAAACCCAGAAAAACTCCTGGGCAGCAGCCCTGAGCAAGGCAAGACACAAACTTGGAGCTCTGTGTTCCAAGGCAAGAATTGCTCCCTTTCTGCTGCCCTGCTGGTACCTGGACTCTCCAAACCTGGCTTTTCAGGTCTCGGACTTGTCTGGCTGTGAAGATCCCAATTTTCCATTAAATCTGCAGGTGCAGATGGAATCCCACCTCCAGCTGTTGCAGGGCCGGCATCACAGGCAGACAGGTACATAGAATGTTTCGGGTTGGAAAGGACCTTAAAGATCATCTGGTTCTGACCATCCCTCCGTGGAAGGGAGAGCTGAGACTGAGCACGGAGAAGCCTGAAGGGCCTCTTTGCCTTGATTTACAGCTCCATCAGGATCTGTGGCATTCTGGGACAAAGCGCCCTGGCAGAAATCAGCCCCTTTAAACCCCAGCCCTCCAAAATGCTGCAAGGTCAGTTAAAGACACAGTCAGCCAGAGGCCACGAGGACAAGGATCCTGCGGCTCTGCCGAGGAAAGAAGCTGCTCGGAAAGGTCTGTGTCGGAAACCCAACTCGTTCAGCATCAAAGGGAGAAGAAATAACAAGCAAGGCTTGCCCTCCTCCCCTTCCCTGCGCCGTGTGTTTTATCCAGTCAGAGTGGCGGTGCTGGCGCGGCGCCAGGGATCTCTCCGATAGATCCGAGCGAGGCTGATTAAGAAATGCAACCGAAGTAATTAATGATGGGGGAGGACTGAACTGACAGCAGAGCTGGGATCTGACTCGTTCTTTGCCACGGTTAACCCCAGAAAGAGTCAATTAGAGCAGGACTGCCCAACCTTTTGCCACAGACGCTCTCACTTTCAATTAAAATGGCTCGCCAGGAACCCCGAGCAGCGCGTTGGAGCCAGCAGGCTGCCCTGAGCATCAACCTTCACGGGCCTTTGTAGTTTCTGACCACATTTCTCTGCCACGCCAGTTTGTAATTTGCAAAAATATTGCCTGGATTTCACCCAAGCTTTCAGACAGGTTTCAGGCCTCTGTGCTCTGTTCAATATCCTGGACGAGGTTCCAGCCTTTCCAGCAGCAGCACTTGCTCCTGATTTCAGGACAGAACTTGGGTCTCCCGGTGTTTAGGTCAGTGCTGTCAATAAAATCCACGTACATGAATGCTGGGTCAATATTCTGGGCTGCTGTAGAGCTGTAGATGCCCAGTTCTGTCTCCTGTGCAGGTTTGTCTGTGCTCAGCTCATAATGCAGGGTGGGGTTTTGGGATGTTGAAGCAGATTTCACCCTGCTGAATTCATTATCGTTTTGGTTCAGGTGTTGTGGCTAAATTCAGTAACAGCTCTAGAAATTTTCCCTCAATATAGAGCAAAGGAATGAGCAAGGAAATCTTGGCTGGAAAATTGATTTTAACTTTGTCTGTTTTCTCTTACATCCTTTGTGTCAAAACAATAACATATGAGACTATTGCAAAGAAATCTTTTAAAGTTTTCAATATATTTTACTTTTCTGTTTGTCTGTCTCCTGGAAGAATTCCGCATTACAGAACAAAACTCAATTCACCCCAGCAAATAAAAAACACTCAGGAGCTTCAGATTTCTCCTGACTGGCTTGAAAGGAGACTCTGTACTTTCACAAGTGGGAATTGCTTTTATTTAGTTTTGTTTTATGATCACATAGAAAGGCCACTCCATCCTGTGCATCAGCACCATAGCGAAGAGGTAATATCTTAACATTTATTCTCCATTTTGGTCCGGACATGACCACCCTAAACACCCGAATTGCCGATATTTACCCTATCAGCGGAGACACACACTGATTTAGTCGCTTTCCCCACACCCTTTTTACATAAAATCAAGGTTCATTTCCATGACAGTCTTTTGTGATCTGCAGCTCTACTGGAGAAGACATGAAGACATTTTCCAGCCTACAGGGCAGAGGCTTTGCTTTATATTGTTAAAAGCAACAAGTTCAAGTCCTGTGGTGAGGGTCACATATTTTATAATAAACCCTTCATATCCTGTATTATCTCCTTGTTAAATGGTTCAGTACATTAATCATCATTATCTTCCAATATGTTTTTCACTGAATGAAAATATTTCACCAATGCTTTTAGTTGAAGAAGTAAAATGTAATATACTGTTTTATGAGTAACATTCATTAAATTTTGCATGCATCCAGACCTTGTGAGGTAGGGGACGCACTTTGTTTGAACTTTATAGCCTTCTCATTCAGTTTTCATTAATATTTTTTCCTTTAGTTCTCAATAGGTTTCTTTAGCATTGAGGGAACAGTATCAGAGCCCTCCTGTAGCTAATTTAATATCTGTAAATTTCCATGGCTGATAAGCAATAACTGCGCAGATGAATAGAAGAATAAAATAGTGAGTGTGGGAGCGAAAAAACAAACCACAATGAAAGTGGAGACTGCAAGATGCTATGAAGTGATAATCACTGCAAAAAGTTTGGCTTCATCAGGTAAAACCACTAGCAGAAGAACAGTGATTCATATTTGTCCTCTAAAAGTAAATGAAAAGTTTAAATTCGTTTGTTTGTGTCAAAAATCATTCTCTTATTAGGTAGAAATGCTCTCTCGTGGAGTTTGTCACCAGTCCCTGTTCCGAGCTGTGCTCACACACATTCCCAGCTCTCCAAGGCTCTGGCAAGGACAGATGTGTTTTTCCCAGGCCAAGAAATCATTTCCTACCACACCCTTGTCTCCCCCACAGCAAGGCTCTGACCCACTCTCATAACTCTACTCCTCTCCTCTACACAACTAACTCCCAGATCAAGCCACCTTGCCCTTTTCAATCCTCCTGCCTTTTATTCCACCTCCTATTCCTTGCAAAACCTTTGCATTCCCTCTCTGAACCACGCATGGTACAGTTACTCCCCCACGTTCTCCTCACCTCCTGAAGCCTGAAATCCAACCCCTACTGAAGATGCTGGGCAAGAAGTTTTGGAGTTGCCCCATGCAGAACCAGGAGCTGAGCTCAGAGATCCTCTCAGGTTCTTTCTGTGACTCTGAGAACACATTTGACAGAAGCCACAGAGGAGCCCAACAGCTTTGCAGTGTCTGAGGTCACTGCCTTCCCACAGCAACTCCACCTTTAGCAGATGCATCAGCTGCAGCTCTACAGCAAACAAATCTTCCAGCAACTGGTCCACAGCAACCTGGGACAGAGTCTCCCTGGAAAGGACACTCACAGGTCTGTCAGTTTGAAATGTGTTTTTAAATCCTTGCCTGCACAGGATAACTTGTTCTCATGAGCACTTCCAGCTGCACCTTTGCAGCCATCAAGCACAAGAAAAACTGTACCGAGATTGAGGATGGTCTAATGGGTTGTTTTTTTTAACAAAGCTAAAGGCGTGGGGAAGGACCACAGACCTTGCTGCACTTAAATCTTCCCTCCACAGAGAACTGTAGCTGGTCTGTAGAGAAATGCCAACTAAAGTGAGCAGTGAGGGTGTGATTGTGCTGTCACTGGATCAGTCTTGGTCTTACAAGCCAAACCATCCTGTCCAGACAGGACTGGTGCCTCACACCAGGCCACCGGAAAGACGGGACCTGCAGGAGGAAATAAATTCCCCTGGAACCACGGGACCAACCGTGGTGCCAGCCACCAGGACGTAACAACAAGCAAATTCTTTTCCAATCCTGCAAATACCCAAAGCCCTGGCACCCGCAGACCTCACATCTCTAATTAAAAATGGCCATGAGTACTTCAATAAACAACGCAATCCATCATGTTCAGGACATAATAAAGGGACACGGAGTGGAAAAGAAGCTTTGCCCTGTCCTGTGTGCTATACTGTATGTGCTTCACCGCAGGGAAGCATGTGCTAATTTCTTACCTCTCTGCTGACTGCACTGTCCTTTTGCATAGTTGCTGCTAAACTGCTTGAAAGGTATTTCTAATCTCGTGACGGTGACTGAAAAGGGTTGAAGGACACAAATTAAGTCTCATAGCAATAGAGCAGCTCAAGAATGGAAGGTCAGCCAGTTGACTCTTCCCAGAATCCCCTGAACAATGCAATTATTCATGAAGGAAATTTCAAATTATTTTCATTAGACTTCTGTTTTACCAATCTAACCAAAGTGATTAATTAGGGATTAAAATATTTACTCTGCACATGCTGCCTTGGCACGGCACTAGAATATTTAAGCATTGTGCTAAAAGGGTCAGCTGTCTCCAGTACTGCTTGGAATTCATGCTCTACTTTCTGTGTAAAAGGGCATTGACTCTCGTGTCTATACTACACTTAGGATCCCATTAGGGATGTGGAGAGAGAAAGGAGTCCCTCTTCCTGCCCTTGGAGCCACCCCAAGCTCCCCAACTTCTTTGCTGGGCTACTTCAGCAAAGAAGAGAAGAGCAGCAGCAGTGGCTGCAGCAAGCCATGCAGTGGATTCAAGGTTTGACTCCTATTCTACAGAAACAGCAAAGAGGGAGATGCTTGTGAGAACCTGGAAGAACCAGCTAGAAAAGAGAGCACTGTGATGGAAGACGCAAGAATAGAAGAATTGGACTCAGATTTTGGTCCAGTTGTGGAAATCCTGTATGACCCTGGCCAGTTTCATAGTCTAACCCATGTCTCAATTACTCAGTTTTACTGTGGAGCTCACCAATATCAGGATAAGAATTGATCACGCTGGGTAAAGAAGGACAGTGCTATGATTTGAACCTGTCAGGAAGCAAAACACTCTTCCAGAGAGGTTATCAGGGCGTGTCCCAGGGTAAGGTGACACTATTGCAAGTTCTGACATGGCCATCTCACAAAGGTTTGTCCTCACCTGAGCTTTGATAGCTGCAGGTCCATGGCTAAGGCACAACGAGGACAGGGTGCACACTGGGGTAGGGGCTCACATCAGTGCCAGCGTTTGGGAAGCTCGCCCCTCTGAAAGCAGCAACATGGCCTCTCACATCGTGGCGAATTCTTTCACCGTACGTGAAGTTCAGAGAGAGGAACGTCTGGCACCCGCCTGTGAAACAGCGGGCTGGAAATGCCATGCTTGCTTTGTTCCCTTCCCAGAGCTGCATCAAATCCAATTCCCACCGACCTCTGGAATCCTGGAATCCGTTTGCAATTCATCCCTCGCTCCTAACTGAATCCAAAGCGATGGGATCCGTAACAAGGAAAGACCTCAAAAAAGGGCGAATGTGAGAGACCATACTAATGATGGTGCATCAGCCCCCATCAGATCCTCCAGGCTCCACAGGGCTGCTTGGATTTGGCTCAGCACCGAGGGCTGGAGTGGCTTTGCCGGTTGCCAACCTGACACATCCCACCCAAGGGTCTCTGCGGGGTGGTTAAAATGCACAGCACCTCAGAGCTGGCGAGTGCTGCCACTGCAACCTCACCAAGATGAAAAAGATGTATAACAGGATTTGCATTCCTTTCCAGACTGACTGCTGCAAGCAAACATTTCAGCACTTATTTGTTACCAATATTATTAGAAGTCTCAACCCATTTCCTGGCTGGGGCATGTTTCCTCGAGGGGACTGAAGTCACCTGTCACTTTCTTTCTCATGTTACTTAATCGTTTTAGTCCAAGCAGCAAGCTGCCAATCATATTTAATATTTAGTCACCTTGAATGCATTGCTACTGATTAAATAGACTGCTATTTCAGTAAACAACTCGTGAGAGAATACTTACAGCTTCATTATAATTATTCCACCAGATATTAGAACATTATTCATATGTAAGTCCAAAGAATATTTAGGTCTTCTCCTGTTTAGTTCACAAACAACATTTTAATTGCTGCCATATTAGCAGAGCTATCAGTGCTAATTGGATAATACCCCTTCAAAGATTTTTCTTATAGCAACCTCTTTCGCTCACAAGCTTTTAAAATGTCTCTGGTTTTTGGCTGTCTGCTGATTACCCACAAAGAAATTTACCCTCATGAGTCTATCAGCCAGAAACCTATATAGATTTTTTTTTTTTCCTGGAGAGGGGCAGTCTGTTGTTTGTATACAGTGCAAACAAGGGCTCCTGCACGAGGGAAGAAGACGATGATGGGACAAAGCCTGGACTGCAACTCGTGGCAAAGGCATGCTGAAAAATCCAGATCTTCTGAGACCATCCTTAGACTTACCCACAGTGAATCCTGTAACCTGGACTGTATTCTCCTGGGGGCTTGGAGTATTGTTTTAGAACATCCCTGAGAAGTTCACTGAGAGAATCATAGAATCATGGAATGATTTGGGTTGGAAGGGACCTTAAAGATCATCCACTTCCATCCCCTGCCATGGGCAGGGGCAACTTCCACTATCCCAGGTTGCTCCAAGCCTCATCCAACCTGGCCTTGGACATTTCCAGGGATCCAGGGAAGTGTCCAGGCACCCTGTGCCAGGGTTTCACCACCCTCACAGGGAAGAATTCCTTCCTAATTAAAGCTACACGAGTAAGCTTAATAATAAGAAGTAAACTTACAGTTAACGGACTTAGAAGCAGGGGTTTTGCTCTCAGCAGAAAGTGTCTTACAGGGTCCACATTTGGAGAAGAGTTGGAAAACCATGGAGACTGAAGCTGGGCAGCAGGTTTTGACAAATCGTTATTAATAAAGGTCTTTGCACACTAATGGCAAATTTAATGAGTGAGCTTTGCCAGGAAAGGGCAGGTAAAGGAGATTTTTTTGGAAAATAAAGATGTTCTGTGCCACCACCATCTAGGCAGGATCTTCAGGCTTTGCTTGTAGAAGGAAAGCTTTGTTCAGGAACCCAGATAGGGCTGTTTATCAAAGGAACAGATAATACAAGTGTTTGTTTCGCTTCAGTGAGAGAAAATGAGAAATTGTTACTTAAGGTTGACCCAAACACATCTCCTTGTTTCTTCCCACTCCACTCACCTCCTCTCCTTCCTCCCTCACAGTTTTTTTCAGTTTGACCACTGAACTGAAAAATTAATTATTCTTACAGCTCTATTAAAGGATGACTTATGCCAGCCTGCTTGCAGTCTAACTGATGTACATTAAATATCTCTATTTCTTATTTGTCTTTCCCTTTCTTTTAACATCTCTCCCATCTTTTGATAATTTCAGGATTCTCAAGTGCACATGGGGTGTGGTGGATTGTTCATTAAGCAAATATATGCTAAAATAAAATAAAATAAAATAAAATAAAATAAAATATTGGTAATAATAATAATAGTAGTAGTCATAGCAGTAGTAGCAGTAAGGCTGAGTTTGAATCAGAAAGATAAAACTAACTAACCGGTTCATAATCAGAACTTTGTGCTACACACAAAATCATTACACAGGAGAGAGTTAGATGGGAAATTGTGGGATACTGGGAGGAAATTCTTGGCTGCGAGGGTGGGGAGACCCTGGCACAGGGTGCCCAGAGAAGCTGTGGCTGCCCCATCCCTGGAAGTGTCCAAGGCCAGGTTGGACAGGGCTTGGGGCAACCTGGAATAGCAGAAGGTGTCCCTGCCCATGGCAGGGGTGGAACAAGGTGGTCCTTAAGGGCCCTTCCAAACCAAACCGTTTTGTGATTCTTTGATTCTCTTTACAGTTGGCGTAACCAACATCTCTAATTGGCCCAGCCTTGGCCAGTGGCGTGTCCAGCGTCAGAGCCATCAGGGGCTGGCTCTGCTGGACATGGTGGTGGCTTCTAGAAGCTTCTCACAGAAGCCATCTCTGTGGCCCCCTGCTACCAAAACTGAGGCCATGCAAAACCAACACACTCTGTCAGATCTCCCTACTGTCCCAGGAAAACTCACCAACCTCACGACCTTCTCGTGTAAATTATTCAGCCTGGAGGGCAGGGAACACATGGCTTGAGAAACAGAGTGAGGTGTTCCACAGAAATATTATACAACCAGAAATAATCCCACCTTGGTCACTTTTTGTGACTCCTCTCGAGGCGGTCTGGGCTCTCTGCTTGAGTCAGTTATTTCAGTTTTCCAGCAGAAGAACTTGAAGACGGAGAAAGATGGAATTTTAGCCTGGACAGAGGAATCCTGACTGCCTCCACCATGGGCAAGGCTGTCAGCCCTGTGCTTTTCATGGCCACGAAGCCGGGAATGGAACTGTCCACTCCTGAATTAGAGACTACGCATCCAGCTGTGCACCACCAGGCCTGCAAGGGTTCACTGCAGGTGTAAAACCAAAGGTGAAACAGCTGGAAGTAGACATGATCCATTCTTAGACCCACAGTACTTCCAGAGGAAATGATGTAACTGCTGGGTCCAGCTGTATTTATATCACACTGCGAGACACGCAGTGCGCTTGGAAGGACCTACAGTGAGCAGCCTCAGGGAGCGTACTGCAAGTTTGAGAGGGAGAGAAATGCTCACAAATCTTCTCAGCTACTCCTCATCACTTGTCTCAGCCACATTAACTCTGACCAGGGGTTCAAACCACAAAAAAACTCTGAAGATCAGCTGAGTTACACTGCTGCGTAACTTGTTACGTCATCTTAGGGGTATTTCAGGGGTAGAACACACCCACTGTTCTTGAACTTACTGAGAAGTTCTCACTTTTCCCTCTCCTTTCATTTCAGTCAGGTGTACAGAAACATTCTCCTTCCAGTGCAGCTGAGAGAGCTGGCGGGAACAAACATTAAAATATTCAGAACATCTTAAAGTGCAGAGTTAGAGTTTTTTTATTGTTGTTTTATAACTTTGCTTTAATCAACTTTTTATCCATTGACTCCCTTGCAAGTTCCGACCAATATAATTAGCACTATCTAAATTAGTTATCACTCAAAATTACTTCCTTCTTGGAAAAAAACAGTTTTATTTTTAAATCATAGGTGTTGCCATAGGCTGTACCAGAACTATATGCATGGACACGTTTTAAGTAGATAATATTTTTAATCCTAATTAAAAAAAAAAAAAAATTCCTCCCCTCCACAAAACACTGAGATTTGTGAATGACCTTATTTTAATTTTGACAGACACACGGTAACAATCAACCGATTTTCATTCATGCACGTACTTTGCACCTTCCATTGAATCCTCATATTGCCCAGCTGAGATTTTTATATAAACTCAGCACACCTTCCAATCGTGGGGTTCGCTCCCCTTTCGTTGCACGCTCGATGGAGAGCAGAGGAGCCAGCATTCCCTAAAGGCGCCCGTTCCAGGAGCTGTTATTGACACCCCACCAGCAGCAGCAGCAGGACTGTGTCCTCTGCAGCTCCCAAACCCCATCAATACCTATCGATTGCAAGGTGAAGAGCAGGTGCATCAGCGCCTCTGATAAAGCATCGGGCAGCTCTCAGCAGCGTGAGCCGGGGGCGGAGATGCCAAGATACCAAATCTCCCAAATGTGGCTTTGGATCCAGGACCCGCCCAGAGTGTGAGTGGTGCTGGGCAACGCAGCCGAGCCACTTCAAAGGGACCAAACTAAA
This sequence comes from Dasyornis broadbenti, assembly GCA_013397935.1. Classification (NCBI taxonomy): domain Eukaryota; kingdom Metazoa; phylum Chordata; class Aves; order Passeriformes; family Dasyornithidae; genus Dasyornis; species Dasyornis broadbenti. Next base: position 911,589 of record VZRN01003298.1, read on the forward strand.
GAGCTCAAAGAAGCCCCCAGGGCTGGTATCTGGCTTTGAAAATGTTGGCCTCGGTGGAAATTTTTAGTCACCCACGTCTGGAAATGCTGCCTGGAGATTTATACAACTCAGGGCCATGGGTTAGAGGTGGGCTTGGCAGTGCTGGGTTAACGGCTGGACTTGGTGATCTTAAAAATATTTTCCAGCGTAAACAATTCCATGGTTCTGTGATTCTGCATCCTCCCATCACTCAGAGCACTGCGAGGCCTGCAAGCCCAACTCTGCTGCAGGCTCTGCTCTGAGTAGCTTGCAGGAATAGACTTTAGCTGTTGATCCCCTGATCCCCCAATATTCAATCGAAACAGGAGGGAACAGTTCAGGGAACAGTTCAGAGATCCCATTTCTCCATGGAAGGATCTCCTGGTGACTGGAGGATGTTTGTCTTGGCATTCCTTGTTAGTTGTCATTCCCTTAGGGAAAAATTTCCATACACACATCTGCCTGCACTACCCCTGATTTTTATCCCTTGCTTAGGGAAAACAACGTGGGATGGGAATGCTGGAGAATGGCCTGAACTCTGAGAACAGACTCCTTCAAACACAGAAGAGGAGCAGGATGAAGCACAGGATGGAGGATGCTGGAGGAGACCTGAGCGAGAGGGGCTGTGGAAGTGCTGAGCTGCAGTGTCTCACACGGGAAAGCTCTAGGCTTACAAAAAAACCTACTTGAATTCTTGGATATTGGACATCCCAGTTAATGCCACACTGCATTGCAGCGCACCCCAAATCAGCTTTATCACTCACTGCAATGACAGCATCCTTCGCAAACTGCCCCTGCCACACATCCATCCTCCAGTCCCTCTCCCTCTCTGTCCCTCCCCCAGTTTCATGTCACAGGAGTATGAGTGGGGGGTGGGAGGCGCAACAGGGTTCAAAGCGACCTTATAATTTCAATGTATCATTTGAAATTGGGTAAAGAGAGAGCTGAATCATTCCCCGCAACCTGAGGGCAGTGCTATCTTTCATCCTGACTTGCTCTGCTATTTACAAAAAAACTGCATAATTACCAGAGCAAATGCCACGTCACAGCCTGCACCTGCTGTGGGCAAGATAGAGAACATGTTTCTGAAAGTAATAATTAAATAAACCCATCCATCAGTCAGCTTCATCTAGTTTTGGAGCTTCTGTGTGCTTTAAAGGGAGCAAAACAACGCATTTGTGCAACGAGCTTTCTCTTCACATTTTAATGGCAATTATTGCATGTAAACTAGCTTTTGTAAGAACTGGGAAGCAGATGGATGTGGTCAGAAAAAAAACCCCAGGCAAATACACCCACTGGAAAATCAAAAAGATAAAAACGCAAAGTCACTGCGTGTGTAGTTGTGTGTGCGCTATGAAATGGTTCTTTTTAGCCTCAGCATCTGAATATTCCCAATGGAAATGTTATTATAAAAGACAACAGGTTGTTTCAGCAGAACTGATCAAAGACTGCGATTGCCATTCCAGGCGCGGTCCCGTGATGTGACTGACAATCCCGAGCAGAGGAATCATTATTACCCAGCAGCTCACTCTCAAATGGAAGAGCCATCCGGGAAGAGATGGAGAGGCTTGAAATCCTGGGAAGCAGTGAGAGGGTAAGGATGTGAGGAGAGGATTGACAGCAGGGAAGCATTTTCTCATCTACCCTTCATTTCCCCTCTGAGCTGCGCCACTGCTGCTGCTGCCAGGTGTGCCAAGCATGGCATCCCTCCCAGGCTGCATTCAACAGCAATGTCAGGCTTTCTCTGGGGCTGCTGCAGTTTCCTGGTGCAAAAAAATTCATCCTAGCCCAAGCCAAGGGGAGAGATTGGGTGCTGGACCTTCACAATGACAAGACAGATGTTCAGTGCTTGGGCTCAGGCGTTTAAACACACCCCTCACCTGTCCACACGCTTCTTTCTCACTCTCCTCATGATGTATTTTCCTCTCTACCTGTGGTGGGCATTCCTTTCTCTCTGTAGTTTTACAGAGAACTGGGATGAGCAGCTGGATGGGGCATTTGTGCCGTGTCACCACTGGAGAGGGCTGTACCTCGCTGCTTCTCCGCTGCCAAGGGACAATTTTACAATATTAAACCATTCCACATCAAATTTTGGGAAGTTGCATGCAAGGTAGGATTATGAGGATTAAAGGGGTGGAGGGCTCTGCTTTCCGTTAAGGATTTGCTGACAAAGAATCTGTTGGCAATTAATAGATTAATAAATCTTTTTGTAAATGTCTCCTGAATTCTCACGGAGTCGAACGAGGCAATGATCCCAGCTCACAAGCCCACAGAGCACTCTGTGGTATTTAAGGCTGTGATTTGCAACTCTTTTTTTTTTTTTTTTCACAACTGTCAGCGCTCAGAATATTCCTACAGTGGCCAACCCCTGCTCAGTGTATTTAAACCACTTGCCAATGTTGTTCTTCACTACCTCCAGAGACCTTGCAGAAGCGGCTCTCGGACAACTTTGGAAACCCTTGCTTTGGACCAAGAAAAACAAGCAAATCCTGACTCCAAAATGCTGATTTTTTTATTGCCAATTAAGCCTTCAGAAAGTAGTGAAGATTCAATTCTTGAAGCACGTTGTAGCTAAGAAGCGTGTTTGAAAAGACACCATGTCAGAAATGGGATGGCAAGAGAAATGATTCAAGAAAATTCCAACAGATGGCTCCTACAGGGAAACAGATCTCAGGAAAAACCCTTTACAATCACCTCTCGGAGAGCAAGGAAATGACTTCTAGGAAGGATTTACTTCCTCCACTTTTCAGTACCCCAGATATTCAGAAACTCTCCCTGAAATCTGCAGTTCCTACTTAAAGAGTAATTTATTGACATTCCTAAGAGAGAACGCTTTAATTCACAAAATATTATTCATCAAAACACTACAAAAATGGCAGTTTTATTCTGATCCTAATCTATAAAGCTTTTTGTCTATCTTTAAAGCTATGGTTATCTTGAAGTGCTTAGTCTCATATTCATTGCTTTTATAATTGGACAACATAGAACAATGGGAGATTTACTCGTTTATTAAGAACCAAAATGAATGTAATCCAATATCACCCTTTGTTGAAAGCCACCTACAAAAGAATTGCATGAGGATGTGAAATGAATAATCTTTCTTGGTTTTCTCCTCTTGAAATCACTACAGCGCCTTTCCAGAGCATAATAAATGGCAGGATGTTATGGAAAATTCCCGCAAGTCTTACCAGGTAAACAAGTTCAGTAGATTTTGGGGATCTGATAGAGCATATTTATAACCAATATTTTCACAGAGGAGTCCTTTTTCATTTGAAATTATCCTGATGGTCAATAATTAAAGAAGAAAGCCTTAAAATCAGCATTCTGATTCTTGGGCTACACACAACAATGCGGCCATTCAACCCAAACTTTTTTGCCTTTTCCTTACCCACAAGGATGAGCTTCTGTAGGGAGCAATGTTTCTAAGGCGGGGAAACCAAAAATTATTCCAGAAAAGGTTGGGCAACAAATAGCACTTAGTATATAATAATGAAATAGCACCAGGAAATGAACCAGAAAGAATGATCTCAGCTCACAAGACCTAAGTCATCCTCTGCATTATTAGCCCTTTAAAAAGGAACTGAATGATCAGTGCCGAGCAGGGGTCAGATCTTCAAGGATAAGAGCAATGCAAAAATGGGAACATCAATGATGTGCCACAGTTTGAACCAAGTAGTCAAGCAGACAAACAGATTTTGATGCCTCCTTGCCATGGACAGAGCTACTTTTTCAAGTTCTAAATTCTTTCTAGGTTGGGATGAAGCTGGAATACATTGGAAAAAAATCACAAATCCTATTTTGGATTTAAAAGGGCTTTGATTCTGCAGTGAGCTCAGAAAGTGTCTTCTACCATCCTGGTCTCCTGAAGCCTGCTTCAAATCAGAAGATCAACTTCCTATTGCAGTTCAGCTCTGTTCACCTCTATCGCTGTTCATCTACACCATTAATTAAAACAAGTTCTTCTCTGGCCCTCAAAGCGCTTCTGCACAGAAAGAAAATGGCACTAGGACTAACTTACCCTCAGAAGAACCGAGGCACAAAAAGCCAACACCTTACTGTCTCCTTGCAGGCTGGACCTTGAGACCAGAGCCATGCAAAGCAGCAGGAATCATTGCTGTCTGATGCCAGGAGAGGCCTGTCCTCTGCACCGAGAGGTCACCAGGGTCTCAGACCCATCCTGGGGCTGCATTTCTGCGCCAGTGTTGCTCTTCAGCTGTAAACCTGACCTGCCGGGTGGACCGTGCCCCAGAGAGGAGCCAGCGGGGCAGTGCCTGATCCCACGCACGGCGTGTCTCGTGTGTGGATATACAGCTCCCCGAGGAGTCAATCCTGAAATTGCACTTGACTCCACTGGGCGTCTCTTTGGACCGCTCAGTCATTCCTGCGTTATGAGAAACATCCATCTTCAATGATCTGCCTTCTCCTGCCCAACCCAAGACCAACAGAACTCTCTGTGCCCATTTCATGGAAGCACTGACCAACCTCCTGCCAGTCAAACCAGCCCCAACCTCACTCTGGGCTTTGTTGCATTGCAAGTAAAAAAAATCATTAAGCTACTTGGAACAGACCTTCAGAGAGATGTCAAAACCTTCAGGAAGGGGACAACGAAGCAGAGGTGTAGTAAGTTAATTCTTAAATTTTCCTGTATTTAATGTAGTGTTTGTGATAGTCCTTATTCCTACCTCTCTTTCCTGCACCATGAGCTTGTGGTCTTCTCATCTCACACAGATCATACCTAAGATCATTTATCAAGTTAAACTTTACCCATTGCCCTAAAGACTAAATAAATGTTATTGTTGATTTCTCTGCTTTCCTGCAGCTCGTGGCAGGGCAGGATGTCAATTGTTTCTTTTCTCAGGGCTCCTGTGCTCCTCTGCTTTTCCCCATAGATGCTTCCTTATAAAGAGCAAAAAAAAAGGTAATGAATAAATTGAAAAAAAAAAAAAAAAAGCTTGTGGACCCAAAAGAAAGAATGCATCTATTATAAAATAAAATCTCTTTTAGTAGCTATTAGGATGCATTAAAAATATTCACAGGACTCTTCCCTCCAGTTATGTTGCAAAAGCCATGCAAATAATAATTGTGGCTAAGTGCAGTACAGTGACAGTCAATATTGTACTTCCCAAGCTAGCACTCATTATTCTTTATGGAAATCATGCATTTTGTGAAAGATCAAAAGATTTACATATCATATGGAGTGCTTTAGGGAGTGACTTGCTGTGCACTTTAAATGCACAATGTTCCACAGCCATTTAAATACAGATTTCATTTCTCTCTTCTGTGTGATATTAAATTTGAAAAAGGAGGGAGAGAGAGAGAAACGAAATCGACTTGGGTACCTTTGTTCACATCATGAAATACAATTTTAATTTGGTTCCGATATAGAAGTTTAATATTTTTATGGGATGTTATTGAATAATCTGCTAGGCTCAGCATTGGCCTTTGCTCAGGGAAGAGATGAAAGAAATCAATTTTTTTTTTTTTTTTTTAAATTTTTGTGAGCACTGCAGGAAAAATCATCTGCTCCAGCATGCCCTGGAGAAGGGGACAGACTTCAACTGCTTGGCCTCCCTCCACCACCAGCTCCCCTGCAACCTCCCCCTGTTGGTCTGCTCTGGGCTCACGGGTGGGAAAGCAAGTGACGAAGTAGCTGCAAGCTCTCTCCTTAGTTCCAGAGGGAAGGAAAACGCTGTGATTTCTCCCCCAGGCTGCGGGAGGCACGGCAGCACCGTTCTTGCCTGCCATGGGTGAGCCACTGCACGCAGGTGCAACGCAGAGACAAAAGCGCGTTTGTACCTGGCCAGGATTTTGTCAGGATGGGGGAACACGCTCAGGCCTGCTGTGGGGGTCAGTTGTGCGGCAGTGGGGCCACGGGGCTGTGTGGGGCGGCTGTGAGGCCAAACCTGCCACGCCCATGCTCTGCTCCCTACACCTGTGCTCTGCGTATTCCACCTTTTAGCCCGTGCCCGGCTGGGAAAGGATCCGCTGCCTCGAGGAGCCTCAGCCCCTCCCATCTACTTCTGTGCCCCTGTGGCTCTGCCATGGGGCCAAAGGCAGGGGACGAGCCCTGGGCACATGGAAGGTGTCAGGGAGAGGATGAAAATGTGGTTTTCTTCCCTGGAAGGGTTTTCAAGCATTGGAAGGGGCTGCCCAGGGAGGTGGTGGAGTCACCATCCCTGGGGGTGTTCAAGGAACAGCCGGAGGTGCCACTCCGTCCATGGTTTCATAGGCAAGGTGGCGATGGAAAGCTGACTTGATGGTCTTGGTGGTCTTTTCCAACCTAAATGATTCTGTGACTCTTCCCTGGGTGTTTCCCATCTGAAGGTGAGATGGGACCCACAGACAGCTCGTGGGAGACCTGGGAGCCCACCAAGACTGGGATCACTCCCAAAAGGAGATTTTTCAGAATAGTCTGCGTGACCAGAGAAGGGTCAGAGTTGAGCGTCGTTTTGGGGAGGCACGTAAAGGGATGGTTAAGAGGACACCGGTCTGTGCTGTTCTGGGTCTGATTACCAGCAGTGGGAGGAGCTGGGCACCACCCAACCGGCAGATCTGCACTGGTGACGGTGAGGAAATGCATCCCTCGGCCTCCTCTGCAGGAAGAAAAGAAAGGCTGCTGCACAAGTAATTAGTCCTTTATTTCTGTGGAAGAAAGAAAGGGTTGCACGAATAGGAAATTACTCCGTATTTTTGCTTCGATACATCCTGCATTATTTTCCAAACAAAGCAAATGGAAAACCTCTTTAATGAAGCATAACTATGTTGTGATTAAGGCTTATTCTGTCTAAATATTGACTCGGATAACATTTTCTCAGGAGGAACAGACCATAACCCATGACTCTGGCAACAAAGGCAAGAAGATTAACAGGAAAGATGAATTTTCTGGTTGTCTGAAGAGAAGTTTGATATGGCCAAGACAACAGGCAGAGTCTTTTATTACTATTTGTGAGATCCAGGCAGAGGAGTTTCAAGAGGCTGGAGCTTTCCAGTTCCACGGGACATTTGGAAGTTCAGGGAAAAATAGTTCTCTCCTTGCCTCACTGGTTAGCACAGAGGCAGGAACAGAGTGGCAGGCATTTCTGTGAAACTTCCAAAAATGAGAACTTCTCATATTATCTTGGAGGAAAGATTAACCAAGGAATCTTGCAAGCCCTGCTGAAGTATAACCACTGGCTCTTTGACCTTCACCTGCAGGTAAAATCAGAATAAGTCAAGCATACAGACAGTAACCCTGGCCTAAACAATCCAGATTAACAGGTGAACTGGGATCTGGAAAAAGAAATCTGTAATTAAAGCAAAAGGTGCTTGGAAAATTAGGTCAAAAGGGAAAGATAAATTGTCTTGGGTATAGCTGGTCTCGTGCCAATTTGCAAGGTACGATACTTTCTCTGTCTTTCAAAAAGCACAGATTTGTGTTCCTGTAAAAAATGAGTTTTATTCTCAAGAAAGTTCCTTCTCTGAGGGAAGGGGTGTGAAAGGCTTTTGGTTTAGACATTGTTATGTGCATCACAGTCAGTCCCAGAGACCCAAACTCGAACGGGATCCTATTTTGTGAAAAGCAAATAACCCACAGGAGTGAATCTCTGCCCCAGGAGGGTTACCACGAGGTGAGGGAAGGCACACAAGGCGGGTAGGATGCTACAATTCTGTTTGTTGGGACTTCAGACCTTTCCCTCTCTGTCTACAACCAGCAAAGCAACGATACCTCCCAGAGAAATGCCACCTCCAGGGCTAATCAACTGCCATGGATAAGGATGTCTTGGAAATATTCGTAACTAAACAGAAGGAAATGAATTGTTTCCCACAAACACTTAACAGATAAACCTTCCTGGGAAGAAAAAAAGCTCCCTGAGAAAAGTATTATCTCCTTGGTCCAGGGGAGTTTTTGATCATTCTCAGGATTTGGGAATTTACAGAAATCATGACAATAGATGATTGTGTCGAATAGCAAAGCAGTGAAACTGCTGCAGCTGTACAGGCACAGCAGTGCTCTGTAATTCCAGAGTCTCCTGGCCTGTCTGGGATATCACCAGAGCAAGGTGAGGAGTTAGGAGACTTAACAGGAATTATCTGAGCAAGAATTTAATTCTATGAGATTTAGCTTATTTTAGCTTTCAAAACTCCTGAAAAGACAAACTTAACTTGGGGCATACCCCTAGGTCTCACTGTGGGCAAGGGAAGGATCTACACTGTGGTGTTTTTTCAGGGCACTGGCAGTGCAGGTGGTCTTGAAGGAAAGTCAGGAGGAACTGGGAGGATGTCCTGGACATGAACCTGCACTCTCTGGGCTCTTCAGGAGGAAGATTATCTAAACCAGACTCATTACTCTACAACTCCATCTTCTCTCCATTCCTTGTTTCTACAGACAGTGCTTTTAATTCATAGATACATGGAATCATTTAAGCTGGAGAAAACCTTTAAGATCATCAAGTCCAATCACTGCCCCAGCACTGCCAAGCCCACCACCAGCCCATGTTCCCAAGTACCGCATCTATAAATATTTGGAATATTTCCCTGTAGCATTCTGCCGTTGTATTTCCACCTTTGCCACCTGTCCAGCCCATTCAAACTTACAAATTTCATCTCTGTTCCCATTGTAAACTTCCCAAAGCTGAGCTCTGCAGCTCCAAGGATTTCTAGATGGACAGACAGGAGAGGTGTGCAGGTTAGGTAACTGTTGGTAAAAGATAAAATTATTATTCTCTGGAAAAAACCACAACAACAACAACAGCAGGAGAGACACAAAATAACAACACAGCAGATCTCACCAGCCAATTGCCAAAAATCTTTACAGCGGTGCTTCGTCTTCACACCAGCTGCAGATCCCAGCCTTTGTTTTGGGCTCTGCACTGCAGTCCTGGGCTCTCCTTTGCACTAGAAGGAACCAGGAATAAAAGAAGCATGGAAACCTAAAGGCTGAAATTAAAGTGGGAGAGCAGCGGGAGCGTGGCAGTAGTGGTGTTAATGCTGAAGTATTCCCTGGGAGCGTGAGCTGGCAAATGTAGTGGACACCCAGATATTTGAAATGCAGCCAGATAATTTGGCACATCTCTAACTGGCACAAAGCAGTCTTAGCAGAGCTTCCTACTGCTGCTGGCACTTTTACAGCTGTCTTTCTTCATCTTGCTCTTCCCACTGCAACAGCCACTCAACAGGTGTTTCCACAGACACAGTGTGTTTGGCAGCTGTAGCCCTTCAATATTATCGCAGGAATACATTTTTCTCCCTCTCAACAGCATCGCTTGGGTCCGTTGCCCAGAGGCCGGCATGGCAACGGGGACAGCTGACCAACTGGATTTGGGAAAAGGGGGCTGTGTGTTTTGGGCAGCCAGATGTAGCGGTCGGTAGAGCAGTCGGAGAACATCAAGGCTTGGCATGGCTCTGGGAAGCTGGAGCGATGCTTGGCTGAGGTTGGTCTGGAACCCATCCTCCGCTCACCTGGGTCTTCCCTGTTTCTTTCTCTTGTTGCCCCAGGAGATCTTGGTCCCACGTCCGGTAACGGAACATGTTCCTAGTTATCCTCTGTTGGTTAAATGAGCATGGAAGGCATCATTTCTTTGTTCTCTGTTGCTCGCTTGGAATGCAAGGGAGTTCCATATTCTGTGATTTTCTTCATCGCAAACAAGTTTGCCTAACCTTTGGGTTTCCTGTCCTAAGTTTTCGTAAGGATTGAGTGTTTGCTCAAAACGTGACAGATTTTCTCTGCCCGACCCTGCTCAGCCTTCAGTCCAAATGTACTTAGAGCGAAAGACAGGAGAACTCAAATCCTGGAGGAAACCTGGGAACCGTGAGACTTTGAGACACAGAAAGTACCCAGAGCAATTCAAAGGTGAGACATTTTGGAGTACAGTTCGTGAAGACATTAAAATCAAAAATTGTCTTGTTTTCTTCATTTTTTTTTAGCTTGCCTGTGGAGTTCTTTGGCCTTTTGTCACCGTTTTGGATTTCATCTCATACACACCAAGGCAGTTTCAGTTCTTTCAGAAGTGCAGTCCATGGTTTGTTGGATGTTGTCTTCTTCCCACTGCACGTTTTCCCAGTGCAAGAAACCTTGCAGCTGAGAAACTTCCAGAGCAAGATGAACGCGGTGCTTAACAGCTCCCAAACAACTTTCTTTCCATGGATTTATGTGCTTGCTTTTTGGACTTTGGTGAACTCAGAGCATCCACCAAATACTGCAGCAAGGAGCATCACCCCTTCCCAACGCTGTGTGCAAAGGGCAACTTCTTCCTGTTTATTTTGCACCTATAACCCAACAGTTTTTCCTGGCGTCCCTAAGTCTTGTACTGGAAAACAGGTAGGAAAATTAATTTCTGTCCCTCCCTGCTTCTCCAGCAGCCGTGGCTTCGCAGGTATGACTTCATGGGTATGTCGTCCATCCATCCTCCCTTTCCCATTGGGTGCTTGACATGGATCTTTAAAACATAAGTATGGAAATGTCCCTGTGGGTCTTAGTCCCTTTGCCCTCCAGACTATCCCACCTTGGAGTGAATCCAGAGGAGGTCGTGGAGATGATTAGAGGGATGGAATCCTCTCCTGAGAGGAAAGGCTGAGAGAGCTAGTTTTGCTCAGCTTGGAGAAGAGAAGGCTCAGAGGAGATTGTAGAGCTCCTTCCAGTGCCTAAAGGGGCTCCAAGAGAGAGAGGGACTTTGGACAAGGGAATGGAGTTAAAGGACAAGGGGCAATGGCTTCACACTCAGAGATACCAGGTTCGGATTGGAAATTAGGAAAAAATTCTTGAATTGGAGGGTGGTGCAGCCCTGGCACAGGTTGCTCAGAAAAGCTGTGGCTGCCCCATCCCTGGCAGTATCTAAGGCAAGGCAGGACAAGGCTTGAGCAACCTGGGATGGTGGGAGGTGTCCTTGCTCCTGGCAAGGGGTTGGAACGGGATGGGCTTTAAGGTTCCTTCCAACCCAAACCATTCTGGGATTCCATGACCTCTCCGAAGAGCCAGAATGACATTTCCAGCCCTTTTTTTGGTCTATGTTTATGTTCAATATGTAGACACAGACTTGCTAACAACAGGTAGGGCCCTTAAAGAGCCCATGTCTCAAGATATGTGTGCCACTGAAAAGAAGTTGCTAAATTTCTGTCCAGAGAACCGCGAGCTCTCGCTTCCCCATCAGGGCCCAGAGGCCGCGAGGCTGTTAAAGCCCTCTTCCCACTCTCCCCAATGTTTCCATTAATATGTAAAAGCTTAAGCTTGCTAAAGGGATTATTTCCCATCCTATCTGATTGTAAACTGGCATTTCAATGATTACATGTATCTTTTTGTCATTTTCTCGTAAAACATCTTATTCTTGAACAGCGTAATTGGCCTCTTACTAATGTTTAATGAATGATTAAATCAGCATAAATGCAACATGCAGCTCGACATGGAAAGTGTGTTTACAACCTCCAGAGCCACAAAAATGTATTTTTTACAGTATAGGTCTTAAACCGTTATAATTTTCTAATTATGAACTTTTTGGTATATTTCATATTGAATACGTGGGAAAGAAAATGTGAATTTGCCTGTATGAGCTCAGAAGCAATTCAGTCACTTATCATTTTGTTTGCAATTTCTAACCTGTGTATTAACAACACCTCTGTGGTTTTCATTTAAGCATATTATATAATCTTGCCAAATTAAAAGCCAATTAAAATCACATAATTGCAGAGCTCAAGCAGGTAAGTCCTTGTAGAGGTGGCTAAGCAAGGACTTTTCTTTGCACTGACACATCACATTAACCACCCTCACAGAGAGACTCCAGGTTTTGCCCAGGAAAAGGAGTGCAAGTCAAATGAAGCAGCAAATGTTTATCTGAGTGTAAAGAGAAATGGAAAGCTGTTTCTTCAAAGGAGGGAGAAATATGGGAGGATACAAAGGCAGCTTGCTGAAATATGAGGTTGAGAGGAGTTCGAGACAAATGGAAATCCTGTGGAAATCATGATGATGATGATCTCAGGATCACAGATGTAGGATTAGTTTAAGAAAGTCCACTCTAATAAAGGCCCCTGCTCTGACAAAAGCCAGCTCCGTAAAACCGGGATATGAATCACCAGGGTGACAACATGACCCCAGTATCCTGCGGCAGTGGAAAAGCCTTGTGAAATCCTAAAGTTTATCGGTCCAGCTATACCCAGTGAAGTTGGGGAAGTATCACTGACCATCTCCAGGGTCACTGTTTGAGCAGGGTGCCTCACTCAGTGAAGATCCTCCCGTTTCAACTGGCACAGAAAAGTCAGGGAGATGGGAATTTCAATCTTCCAAGAGAAGATGCAAAAACGTTCGGCTTTCCCTGTAGAAATATGGCAGGGAAGTGAGCACAACAAAGCAAAGAAGCCTGCTTAGGCAGAAAACTGGCATTGGCACAAGAATATTTCAGAACAAGCCAAATAGTCTGAGGGTGGAAGTTACAGCTCCCAAGCACTGAGGTGCTGAAGCAGCTCTTTGACAGATGCTGCAGGGCCAAGGAAATGCACGGGTTTAGAGTGATGCTGGATTTGTTTGCGAAGGGGCTGGGGGTCTGTTTTCCCTTCAAAGCTGCTATCTACGTTGTTCAGCAAAAAAGTTTGTCTACGAGACCAGGAAGCAGAAAGAGACTGAATCCTCGAGAAGTGCGGAGCATGTGCCGTGCTGCTGGGCTGAGCAGCTCTTCCAGGATTCAGCTGAACCATGGGATTGTTAAGGTTAGAAAAGACCTCCAAGACCACCAAGCCCAGCCATTAACCCAGCACTGCCAAGGCCACCACTAACCCATGTCCCCAGGTGCCACATCCCTCCGGCTTTCAAATCCCTCCAGGGATGGGAACTCCACCCCTGTGCTGGGCAGCTGTGCCAGGGCTGGACAACCCTTTCAGTGAAGACATTTTTCCCTAATACCCAATCTCAACCTCCGCTGGTGAAACTTGAGGGGGTTTCCTCTTTTCCTACAAAGAAGTGTTGGATGTTGCAAGCCAGCAAACCGTCTGGAGATTTCCTCAGCTCCCTCCGCCCTTCTACTGAAGAAGCATCTCTATTGATTCTGGAGAGGAGAAGAAATGGGTTTTTATCCAACCAGCTCAGTGTGATGCTCACACAAGTGGCTTTTTCCTTCTGCTCTCAATCAGCTGTAGCTATTCCTCATGTGCTTTTATGGCAAAACTCCACGGTCAGGACCTTCTGCCCACTGCCCAATCTGTGACCTTGTCCACAAAACCCAGCAGACAGGAATTCTCCCTGCAGCCTGTTTTACCATGGAACCATCCCATATCCTGCTGCCGCCATCCATTTCTGGACTGCAGCATACCAGGCAGTAAAAAAAGAAGATAATTGAGTAGTCTGCTATGGTGACAAATGCAGACAAAAGTTTTAAAAACCCTGAAAGACAAACAACTAATTGAAATGGCAAAACAACACCTTATAAATGAATTCTGGTAATAAAAAAAAAAGATCAGAAATCAATATTCCATTTTCTGAGGTGTTCCTGTAACACTTCACAAGGGTCACAGCAGCCTTACCAGGAAAAAGAATGATTCCAACCAGTGTCTCAAACCTTCACCCAGCTACAACTGCACCACAGACTAAATCTGAGTTTGCCAAACACTCTCCTGGTCTCATCACCTGGTTTATAAAATCACTGAGGGGTTTTAAAGGCACCACAGGCAGGTGCACTTTTAGTTGGCATCACAGTCGGGATTAATGGACTGTGAGCAGGAGCAAGTGTTACAGCTCTCAGCAGAACCAGCCTGGATTTATTCATTAACATAGGAGGAAGCAAAGGCAGGCACTGAAACAAACACAGATCCACCCATTAAAAATTACAAAAAGCCCAAGCAGGAAATGCAAAAGCACAGTATTTTTACCAAAATGCAAGGAAAAGTTAACAATCAAAACCTTTGGAAATTTCTGTCCAGCCTGTCTGATGATGTCACGGCAAGACCACAGACTGAACAAAATCCCATTTTGTTTTTTTAAATGATGAACAAAACCACAGTATCAGAGAGTGTCTCTTCAACGAGCCTTTACTCCTGCCCTCCCATTTCTGACAATTCAGCACTGGGAGCTGTGGCTGCTCTGCTTTGCAAATCTTCTGAGATACTGAAGTGTCCAAGAAAGATATTCCTGAGAGAACACTGGGTGAAGAATTAGAGCTGAATGTTGGAATAACCAGCTTTCCAAGGCAAATTGATGCAAGCTGCCGTATTTGCTTTTTCTAGCAACACAGGTAAGCTACTCTCGTATTTTAGGAAAGTAATGGTAATAAAACTGAAAAGTAATGGAGTGTCAAACTCCTTCAGGCATCCCCTGATCTGTCACCAAGGGAATCCTCACCAGCCGTGTTTGAGGGGTTCACATGAACCATAACAGTGCCTACCAAGCTGCTCTGTTTGCTCTCTCTGACACAGCCCAGTGGTTTCAGTCAACACAGATACCTGGAGGCTGCCGGCTTCAAACACTGTTTATTGAGCAAACAACCACCCTACAGCTCCAAAGGCAAAGAGAGGGAGGAGGAAAAGATGGGGAAGTGTCCCTGTGAATGACTCAGGAGGGACACGAGCCAGCCAGGATATTGAGGAATAGCAAATGTTCTACTGCCAAAAGCATTTCCCTAACAAAATAGACCAAGGATAAAATACCAAAACCTAGAACCACGAGCGGACTGGGATGTCTGGGTTAAAATCCCTGCCAAGATGGTGCTTAATTCTCAAGATAATAAAATTCTCTGGATGCTACAGTTTCCACCTGAAAATCTTCATAACACCTGTATTTCAGCGGCTGGGCACTCACGTGGCCACCCAGGTCTTGCAGAGCGCTGGTGGGATTCTTACACAGATTCTTCTAGAGAGGAAAAAGGCAGGATCTACGAATAAAAAATAAAAGGGAAAGGACACACTAGTGGTTCAAATATTCTGTTACACCACACCAGATTTTTCACACGGTGGGTACCAAATATGACCCTCCTTGTGTAAAATTATTCAAGATTCAGAGCCAGAGAGAAAAGAGGAGACTTCTGAGTCCTGATGACTTCTTGGTCTTCAACCACCGTGGTTTAATTTCTACACAACTCACGTTCCCTGGCTGCTCAGTCACATCCCTCCTGTGAGCGTTGTTATCAGGTTGTAAAGCCAAAGGAAGGAAACAGAGACAGACAAGAGATCACTCGAACTTATTCTGGCCGTTTTAGAATGTTTTCCAGAGGTTTACATGCCCACGGGCTTTTAACATGACTTACATGGAGAGGAACAAGGCATGGTAATGCCCTCCTCCTCTGGAAGTGTCAGCCAATCTTTACTCAAGACAATCTGCTTTTGTTCTCAACAAAGCAGCAGAGCCTGGAAAAAGGACTGAAAACGGAGTGAAGATCATACTTGTGGGACATTACGGTGCATGAGAAGGAGGCATGCAGGGAAGAAGAGATGGGGATGAGGCAGAAATGAAATGTGGAGCACACAAAACTCACTAAGAAAAGCACTGAAGCCGTTCTGAGCTTCCCCACATGATGGTGGCCAAAGGCTGTGTAACCGGGGCAGCCTCCATACTGCACACCAGAGCGGGAGAAAATGCAGAGAACGACCCAAGCAGGCAATGGATTGTGAGAGGGAACACATTATTCTCCATCCATTTGCAGGGAGAAGAGGTGCTGACATCCCAGAATCCCAGATTCCTTCCTTAAAGGAAGCCTGGGCGCTGTGTCTTCTCAGTCTCATTGTTGTCACAGCGGTCCCCACTGCCAAGCAAGCTTTGGTAGCTGCTCTGTGCATGGGGCCACCCCTCTTCCCAGGGAGGATATTCCCTGCTCCCTTCTCGGGGCAGGAGAACTGGCATGGCAGAGCCCTCGCAGATGGGTGAGCAAACCCACAGCTGGCACTGCAGCTTGCGTTTAGACAATGAAACACCCTGCCAGCAGCCACGCTTCTTGGAAGTGACTGCGCTGTAAATATTTCACTGACTGCTGCCCATGGCCACTAAACACTGACAAATGCTTCTGTAACAAAGGCTTGGGATCTGGACCTCAAACCTCTTCGGTCCCAAACTTCAGCCTTGCTCCCATCGACTCCCACAACTCGTCTTCGCCCTGGTTTTAGTGGGATTAGGTCAACACAGCCGCGCCTATTTCCTGCAGTTCTTTTTGTTCTGTCTGCTTTATTTTTTAATTCTCGGCGTTGTATTGTTTCTGAAGAATTTAATTTAAGAAAAACACTTGGTTTCTGGTTTTCTGGGGTTTGGTTTGGTTTCTCTTTCAAGTCAACAAAACCCCCCGCAATCCTGTGCCTCCAGTGAAAGGAGAACTTTCCCTGCCAGAATTAAGTGGAGGTGGCAGAAATGAGGATATTTGAACAAAGAAAGCAGGAGTGATCACTACCCCATCGCTGGAGCACACAGGGAAAGGAAAGAGAGAAATGGAACAGCAGCAGTGAGAAATATGCATGCATATTCAGCCCCTTTGTCAAAAAACCTTGTGCTGCAGCATTTCAATTAACAAAGTAGGATGGTTTACCTGATAAAATGCTCCCTGTGTGAGTGTAATTACATATTTATGCCCCACAGAGATTTTTTAATTTCTCTTCAGTTTGTTTGCCTTGAAAGTATTTGTCACTGGAAATGTTCTTGATGTGTAATTTTAAGGCAGGGTTGGCCAAATGTGTAGTTTGTTTTCATTTTAGATTTACTTCACTGAAGAAGGATTGGAAGATAATGTATATTTTCAGAGCAAAGGCAAAAAAAAAACCAATAAAGAAGGTGATACATCAACCAGCTGCAGAAAAACGTGCACTCAAGTGCTGCTTCAGAAATTTAAGTCTTCTTTTCTTTCTCTTTCTCTTGCTCTAAGTATATTGTGAGGTGCTTGAAATAGCTTATTGTTCTGCCCCTTTCATTTTGTCCTTGCTCCCCAAACACAACGCTTGTGTTTCCAGAGAGGCTGCAATGAACAGGCAGCTTTTTAGTCATTGTTTTCCTATTGTTTGAGCCCCTTCCTGAGTAATCCCTGCCCAGAGCCTCAGTGCTGGGCACCTGCCCACCTCCAGCAAGGCTTTACAGATGTGCTCGAGCCCAAAGGTGCATTCAAAGGCTTGCAGTTGTCCAAGTCTTTGTCCTCACCTGTGCAAGTGCTCAGCTGGGTCAGGGTTTGGCAGAGTTGTGAATTCATTGTCACACTTTAGTTTAGCCATAGAAAGGCAGAGTTAAAACCTTGGAGAGCTGCTTGAATGCTCAGGGAAGAGCAGAACCCCAGCTTCCATCAAAACCTACCCAGCTGTTGCTGGTTTTCTTCCTTATTTTCTCCAAACTTCTTCAGAAGCGGCAGGAAAGGATCTGAAGGTCAAACCCACACCGGTTTTGGCTGGGGCACAGCACAGCAGCAGCTCGCTGCTGGCTGGGGAGGTCAGTGGATCTCGGAGAGATTATTGGAGAGGTTTCCTCAAGCCACGCAGTGCTTCGGCCAAGGTTTGAGGAGCCACCACATCTTATCGAGGATTATTCCCAGTTTAACCTTGCAGGCAGGGAAGAATCCTGAGTGGTGTCGGGAGACAAATCTGTGACTGCACCCCCTCCCCAAACCCAGCTCTGCTGATGGCACAGGGATGACTCTGCTGGGGCAAGCCGAGCTCTGGAGGTGACAAACATCCAGAT
This sequence comes from Dasyornis broadbenti, assembly GCA_013397935.1. Classification (NCBI taxonomy): domain Eukaryota; kingdom Metazoa; phylum Chordata; class Aves; order Passeriformes; family Dasyornithidae; genus Dasyornis; species Dasyornis broadbenti. Next base: position 929,203 of record VZRN01003298.1, read on the forward strand.
TCATCTCCTAGACCTGACAGCAACTTCTGACACTGCCACGGCTGAATCCATCTCCCAGGCCTGGTGGAGAGAAACGGAGTCGTGAAGTTGGCTTTGCTCCTTCCTCTCCGACGGATCCCGGAGGGTCGGGAATAGCATCTGTTCTGTCTCTTCAAGGATGCGCAAGGCGAGCTCGTGTCTTCTTACTCCCAGGTTGTGTGAGAGCTCCAGGAGAGAGGCTCAGAGACAGAACTCAACTTCGGCGCCTGCCAAGCCGTGACACTTCCCTGCCACAGCCAGGATTGTCTTCTCTCCCCCAGCTGTCCCAGTGCCCCTAAAAGAAAAGCTCTGAGATGAAAGACAAAGAAGCTGGCGAAGGCCCAGCACGTGCTCGTGGGAAATTATGTTGGGGATGAGGAAAGCACGCAAAGGAAATATCCAAAAATCTCAACCCTCCAATGTGCCATCAGGACAACAGAGCTCTGTCACAGCTCCTCTGCAATATGGAACGGAGATTTTTCCCCCACACTTTGGTTACACAAGAAATGGAAAAATACAAACCTGGAGCTGCCACCACTGTGCTGTCTCAGTGCTTGGTTCCTGTCCCACTCAAGGGTGATTGCCAAAAGCCAAGGGCAAGATGATATGGGTTAGCATAGAGCAGGGAGAGCATTCTGCTGCTGCATGGGGTCCTTGCACCCCTTTAAATCAGGTGCTGCCTTACAAAGCATCGTATCAGTCTCTTCTCCGGTGACAGGACAAAAGGAAACAGGCTCAGGTTTCACCAGGGGAGGTTTAGGATGGGTATTAGGAGAATACCTTCACAGAAAGGATTATCAAGTACTGGAGAAGGCTGCCCAGGGCAGTGGTGGAGTCACTATCCCTGAAGGGGTTTAAATGATGTGTGGCTGTGGCACCTGGGGACATGGGTTAGTGGTAGCCTTGGCAGAGCTGGAAGAAAATTTGAACTCAGTGATGTTAAAGGGCTTTTCCAGCCTAAATGATTGTGTGATCCCCACTTCAGACAGCGCCCTGTAACCACATAGCAGTGTAAAACTGAGGTAAGCAGCCCTTGGGTTCGCAAAGCCATGTGTGACCACCCAGACAAAGAAACGAGGGTGCTGCACCTTGGCTTGAGCTTTGCCTATCCCATTACATGGGAAATCTCACAAAATTTATAGAGCCTCGCACAGTCTTTTGCAAAAGTTTTCCTAAACAAGAAATGCTTCCACACGGCCACCAACATCCTCGGCTGAGCTGGACATCTACTGACCTCTGCAAGTTAAGCGGTACTGCTTAACAGTGACCAGCTGTTAAGCGGTAGATGGACTTTTAAAAAGGCCATGGAGTGACAGGACAATGGGAAATGGCTTTAAACTGACAGAGAGCAGCGTTAGATAAGAAATCAGGAAGCAATTCTTTACTCTGAGGGTGGTGAGACACTGGCACAGGTTTCCCAGAGAAGCTGTGGCTGCCCCTGGATCCCTGGAAGTGTCCAAGGCTGGGTTGGACAGCGCTTGGAGCAACCTGGGATAGTGGAAGGGTCCCCGCCCATGGCAGGGGGTGGAACTGGATGGTCTTGAAGGTCCGTTCCAACCCAAAGCATTCTGCGATTCTTTGATTCCATGCTCCAGCTTCCACAGGCAGCCATTTGGCTCTGGCCCAGCTGGAGTGCAGCTCCCCTGGCAGGCAGCATCCCAGGGCTGCCAGCCAGACCTGTGCCGCTTGGCAGCCCTACTCTGCAGTTTCTGGAGAAAAGTTAGCGAGCGCTGCTGGCCAGGCTGCCAAACATCCCTGCGCCCCAAACCTGCCTGGCCCAGCCCCATCCTGCAGCACAGCGCTGTGGGGAGTCATTGCTATCCACCACTCTTGGAACCCCTTGCTCCTCAGACTTCCAAAGGCACGAGGTGCACGCACCTGGTGGGATTGCTTATGTGGGAAGGCTTTGACAATCAGCCTGTAGGGACAGAGGACATGCCTGTTTATTGATTATATCATCTCCTGAGATTCCTCTGGCCCCGTGTCTCCCACATTGCTCACCACCTCCTGCTCTCAGGGTGGGTTTGTGGTGCTGTTCTCCAGCAGCCAGACTGAGGCCAGGCACCAGATAGCTGTTGACACCAATTAGCTCTGGTTTGAACGGCCCAAACGACCTGCTCCTTTTGCAGGCTGAGACTACCGACAACAAATAACAACCAAAATAAACAAACAAACCAACCCCCACTGCCTCTTAAAATGTGTTATCTGTCTCAGGACCCCAGTAAGACTCAATACCCTCGATATCTCACTGTATGATCATGGGACAGACACCCCACCACACGTCCCTCTCAGAAGTCAAGGGCTGCCCGCAAGTTCCAGCTCCACTTGTGGCATATTCTGCTTCTTCACCTCCTCTTCTCTTTGGCTTACCCATCCCCTCTTTTACCCCTCAGCCAAAAATGCTCTATCAGGCACCCACGTCATGCCTGGGAATGTCTGAGTGCATAAAAACCTCCTGAAGGATGTTGGTTTCTGTGAGAGGTTTGCACAGAATCCCACATATCATCTCAGAAATATCTGCTTTTTTAAGCTATATGGTAATGCACGCTGTGCATCTGAGATTAGAATAAGGCCCTGAGGAACAAAACGCTTCTCTCCCTTTACAGCTGACAATGCAGAGCTGATTTTTATGAACTCATTTTCAAGAGATTCTACTCCATTGTTTAACAGAGCCACGGTTTCAAGGGAAATCTCCAAAGATGGTTTGACTTCGAGCATTGCCATTTCCACCTCTGGGGTGCAAGATTTCACTGGATGATGTTGATTTGTGGCGTGGGTGCCCAGAGTGGGGCTGGTCATTCCAAAAAAAGCTGGGGAAACCTCCAGACTTCCAACTAACAGCCTCAAAATTCTTGGGGAAGATGCACAGCGACAAAAGGATGCTCTTGGGGACCCCAAGAAGATTGCTCAGTTCCTGCGGCCTCTTTGTAACAGAGCATCATTCACCACCTCCTGTCTTCTTCCTTTTCTTTATCAAGCACTTCAATGCAATTCGTGTCCTTTGTCTTAAGCCGTAACATGGAGATTTAAAAATAAACAAATAATGGAACAACACCCCGAGAGACTGAAAAAATAAAATAATGGAGGTTTTTGGATAAAATTACAGGGCCTGAAGAACCAGGGACTCCCATAGGAACAGTTTGCATCTCACCTCAAAATAAAGGTACATATACAACCACCTTGTCCCCAGCCCAATCCTTCTGAAGAAGCATTGCTTTTAAACCAAAGTACTGACATCCTTACCCTAAACACCATTTCAAAAGCAGAACAAATGGGGCCATAATAAGGCAACGTAACTAACCCGCTCCAAACAGGCACATCACCAGCACACAGGGAAGCGGGACAGGAACCCCGAGACGCGTGGACTTGGACTGCCATGTACAGTGTGTTTGCACAGGGTCTATCAATCTCCTGGCCCGCTCCTGTCCGGTCTCTGCTCCGCCACAATCACAGCAGCAGCGATGAATTAAGTTCTGCCTGCAGTAGATGTGGCTATTTCATTTTGGCAGCACGAATGTTGCTAAGTGAAAGCACGTCTTTCTGAACTGCCTTGCTCATGGGAACCATTTAATCATTATGGAGCAATTATAGAGGTCTTTATTCAGTTGTTCCCTAAGTCCTCATTCAAGCAAACCAATTTCAATGGGAACTGTGCCTGAAAGGGACTCATCAAAACCTGACCAGGAAATGGCCAGTAAGAGTAACCGATTTCCAAGAGAGAAAAACTCATGCATTACATCCATAATGGGTAACTTCTTATGAATACACCTATTGAAGTGTGTTATATTCATTAAACTCCATTTGGAGAGGAAGGGTAACCTTCCAGTTAACACAATTTCCAAGGGCTGGTGAGAGCTGGGTTCTGTCCCTGCCTTTGACACCGACGTCCCCAGGACCACGGTCGCACCACTTCGTAATTTTACCTTGAATTGAGAAAAATAGGTACTGAACTGGGACAGTAGCAACCATCAGTTTAACTATATTTGCAGGGCTGCAGCCCCTGGGTTCTCCTCTGAAAAACAGAAAGAGGAGCAGACAATTTCTGCTATTTTTTATACTTTTTTTTTTTTTTTCCCTGTTCGCATTTCCAGGCAGGGCAGGCCTTTAATTCTGTGTACGCCCAGTGCATCGCACAAAACGCCTTTGAAGGGGGCTGTGCTGATCACAGAGCAATAATACTAATTGTTATCAATACAAGCAAACTGTGCCGTGCTTTTGTGGCAAATGTCCACCAGGAACTTGACTGAGACCATCAACATTCCATTTGGGACTTAAGCCCCATTTGAACTTGTCTCCCAAAGCGAGAGTTTACAAACACAATTTAGTCCCTATTTGAGCGAGCGCTTTGAAGATGTGAAGTACTAAATTGTGTATCTGTATGTACAAGAGACAGAGACAGAATGTGTAATTTCTTTCTGCATTCAGGGAACACAAGATTTCCTTTTTTCCCCTCTTTTTGGAAGGAAGTTTACTGCTGAGACTATTAGAGAAAATGCAAATGCGCAGACTGTTTGTTAAGGCTCCAGGAGAGAAAGCACAGGCAGTTGCTACCACAAGTATTTCTAGGAAAATGGGGAAATCTTTGTCTTTAAGTGTATTTATTTAGCCAAGGAAAGTTTGCACAGCTTGTGGGGAATGGTTCTGGAGGAAATTAAATTTCAGCTGCACCTTCATATCACTCCTACACCTGCCAGCTCTTCCGACTGGCTCACGATGTGCTGCGCCGACGCCACAAATGAGCTGTTGTGCAACCACCGGGTTTTTTCTCTTACTCTTCTCCAAGAAAGAGGCCACAACCCTACTCCTGCACACAACAGACTGCCTCTTGTAGCAAAACCACAGGCAGGGGACATGAGGAGTTTCTGAGGCGGATTCAAGAAAAGTAAAAGAACGTTCTCTGTTTATACGGGTTGGTATGGAAGGATCCAAGCAGAACGCAGCGTAAGCCAGGTTTGGTCCAGAACACGTTTCTCATTAGGGCTTATTAACCTGGTCAAAGCCAAAAGAGGATCTGAGATTGGAAAATGGGGAATAAGAGGCAGAAAAAGGAGGAACATTGCAGACATTGACCTTGGAAACAGAAGAAATGAGCAGAGCCGGAGGCTGTTTGTGCACAACACACCTTTCATGAAGGACAAACTGTGGTCCACCAAGCTGTGCAGCAATTCAAGGCAACACAAAGTGTTTTGATGAAAAATACCTTGCAAACTAAGTATTTTGGTCCCTCACTTTGAAAGGAATGCATCCATTCTGAAAAATGCTTCAATTTTAATTAAAAACTTATTAATTATATGAGTTAAAACAATTAGAACTTTCACACCACATTGAGGTGTGAAAGATGGTTAGCGCTCAAAGACCTTTAACTCCACCTAAAGAGATATTTTTTGTGGAATATTGAATATTTTGCAAAAGAATATTCAGAATATTGATTTTTTTCAAAATATCTATAGGACCAAATCAATTTTTTTCATGTCATGCTGTGTTTTATATAGTGACAGAGGTGAACCCGAATTCATTCCAGTACTCAGAGAGGGCTTATAAAAGAAGAGGGAGAGCAACTTTCACATTGATAGGGTAGTGATGGTTGGTGGAGATGGTTTTAAACTAGAAGAGGAGAGATTCAAATTACATGTGGGAAAGAAATTCTCTGCTGTAGAGGCAGTGAGGCCCTGGCACAGGTTGCCCACAGAAGCTGTGGCTGCCCCATCCCTGGAAATGTCCAAGGCTGGATGGGGCTTGGAGCAACCTGGGATAGTGGAAGGTGTCCCTGCCCGTGGCAGGGGGTATGAACTGGATTGTCTTTAAGTCCCTTTTTATCCCCCACCATTCTGGGATTCTACCTCAAAGTTCCAGCATAAAGGATGAGCAGAAGATGGGAGGAACTATAAGATTATAATCATAAGGTAGTTACAGAGCCAGCATGAGATTTCAGAGACACATTTCACCTGCCCTGTGAGCATGGCTGCGTCTAAGGTGGTCGCTCTGGGTTCTCTCTCAAGCCACTGAAGATCCCGCCAGTAAAATCGGTTCAGCACATCACTTTTTCTTACGGTAACCGTCAAGGCCTGGTGAACCAAGGGGTGCCCTAAAAAGGCCTTTTCTACCCACCAGAACAAGGGTGACAGGCCCAGCTGTAAATGTCTGCCTGACACACAGCCAGGTGAGCTCACCTATCACCTGTGTACAGCTGGGGCTAATCTGCCCCAGATCGCTCTGGCACAGGGAGAGCCACAGAGTCATAGAGGTTGGAAAAACTCTCTATTATCAAGTCCAACCATTCCCCCACCACCGTCAAGCCACCACTAAACCATGGCCCCAAGTGCCACATCCACACATTTTTTGAACCCTCTGAGGGACGGTGACTCCAGCACTGCCCTGGGCAGCCTGTCCAGGGCTGGACAGTCCTTTCAGTGGAGAAATTTTTCCCCAATATCCAATCTAAACCTGTCCTGGTGCAACTTGAAGCTTTTCCCTCTCACCCTGTCCCTTGTTCCCTGGGAGCAGAGCCCGACCCCATACCTGGCTGCACCCAGGGAGTTGTGCAGAGCCAGAAAGTCCCCCCTGCGCCTTCTTTTCTCCAGGCCGAGCCTCCCCAGCTCCCTCAGCCCCTCCTGGTGCTCCAGACCCTTACCTGGACACGCTCCAGGCCCTCCATATCTTTCTTGTCGTGAGAACCTCGTTCTTCCACTCTGCATATTTCCACTTCGGTTCAAAACAAAGACCTCTCCCTCTCCAAACATCTAGAAAGTTGAGAAAAGGGTATGTATGTGGAAACCCTTAATACAAATCTGTAGGACCCTAAAGAACTGTGTTGCACTTATTCTTGAGGTAAGAAATCTACATTTTGCTTTGGTTGAGTTTTTACAGCTCGGGCACACACCCTCAGCACTGTGGGGGAAAAAACATAAAGAAAAGAAAAGCTATCTTCAGCAGAGTGATAACTTATCTTTCCGGCGATATTTCCCCCCCTCCATCTGCATTTAAAATGAGTCAGATTTGGACGGAGGAACAGCACTTGCTGCTTCATCTGCTCCAGAAGCACTGCATGTGCTTCTATACAGGTTTTGTGTAGGCGTGTGCGCTGCGGTTGATTTAAGGACTTTGTCGTTGTTGTTTATGAGGTTTGAGAAGATAAAAAGGATATATGTAGTGGGCTCATACACAAAAGAACATTGGGATTAAAAAATAAAGCATGGCTAAGGACTTCCTTAATTAACTCATCTCGAGAAGAGCCATTCCTTCAAACACCACGCGGAATTAAGACATGTTCAGGTTTTTCAGAGACCAAAGTTGCAGATGCCAGGAGAAACCTACAAATATTTCTAGCACATCACCAGCCTCACCTAATCTGTTTAATTCTGTTCGTAAATTCATGAGGCACCCAACTGCTTACCCAATGACCTCACTTCTGTGGAGCAGGCCCCAAATTACAACGTGTGGGGTACATTACCTCAAGTGCTAGACTTTGTTAAAGATCAGTCCCTTTCCTTATTACCATCCACTCCTGCAGACGTGGAAGCTTCTGATCAGAGGAATCTCATCCTCACAGATCCCAGTGGTAACTTCTGTGTTTGGTAAAATCACCCTCTGTGGCAATTATATTTTCTAAACAAAAGAAACCAAACCAAGGGGTTTTTTCATTATCCGGTAGCAAGCAGCCTTGTTCTGTTAGATACAGCCAAAGGAAGAAATGGATATCTGGAATTACACAGAAATCTTGGTTTGAGGAAAAGAGAGGGGGAAAGGATATTTCTACTTGAGTATCTAATTCCGTTTATTCTCTACTGAGGACGTACTAGCACACGCTCCTGGATGTGTCTTTGTAGCATGGAAATGGGTTTGTTTTAGATTCCAAACAAGGATGATTTATTTGATGACACATATCCATCACAGGATTCCTTACAGATCACAGGCTCAGACAGGAATAAAATTCCTGAAACCTCTTCTTGCTTCCAAGCTCTTCTTCTCTCACAAGACACGAACTCCAAAAGAGGAGAGCACCAAACCAAATCGACCTGAGAATTAATATTTCATCACCAAACACACTCTTACTTTGGAAAATAGCATCCTCCTATCCAGAAGAGCTATGAGACATCGAACTGATATGGAAACCATTGGTTTTCCATTGTTTTTTTTCCACTGAGCAAAGCCACAACATGGCAGGTAGGCGCAGAAATAGCTGTTACTCATACAGGGATGTTCTGGGTGTTCTTCTGAAATAAAACTTCATTCTGTGCCACTTCCAGCAGGTCAGGTTTTCCCAGGTAGCTGGCAAATGCTAATGAAATATTCTCAGTTGTACTTTACAGCTAATTAATCATTCTCCTAGGACGGACCTAATGGAAGAACACAACCTGGAGTGTGATATCTCACACCATCAACATCACCCCAATGAAATTGCACTATTTAATTCCTTTTTTTGGGTTGTAAAAACAACTGTTTGATCACTGTCAAAGCACCACACAGGAAAGGCAATCCCAGCTGGGTATTTACAGTTCAGCATAATAAACCAGAAATTTTTTTTTGAGTACTTTGGTCACTTTGGAGGGACTTGAGAGAGATTATACACTTTACTGCTTGAGCCCCACAGGAAGTTCTTGATATGATGCAGGCTTTAGAAGGGGGCTGATGTCTTGGTGTGCAAGACTGGATATCTGTGTTTTCCATCTGATTAATGTAAGGAATCCACACCCACCCCGTCCATCTACAGAGTCTCTCCCTCCAGTTCAGTTTGTGATAACCACAGAAATGCTAAACAGAACAAACAAGGATTTACCCTAAAGTAATCTGCAGGTGCCACATCAGCCAATCTTCCCTTCAGATACACATACAGAAAAGATAACACACAACATTTAGCAATCCATTTTTCTGTTCTGTTTCATTACCACCTCAATGGAATATAAATACATATGTGTATAAAGACACATACACACACACATATGTGTGCACATGGTATGGAGTGGGAGCAGGAGGAGTGACGACACAGGAAAACATAACATTTAAGTCCCCATAGTCAAGCTTATTTCTGCATAATCAAAGAGACAAGTAAAGCCAAGGATTTGCAGAAATTCCAAGCTGAAGTCGAACCTGGAGCTTGTTTTCCTTCCCCAAAACATCGTTTGACTTCAGGGCATTGTAGTCTTCCACCTTCTATGTGTTCTCAAAAAAATAACATTGAACTGTGTAATGGGAACAGGTGCCAGCAATAAAGCCTGGAAACTCTATTTGTCCTCCCAAGAAATTGTCTTCTCACTACATAAGTACAGCCTGGTGCTGCCGATAAATGTAAATGGCATTTTGATAAAGATAAATTAGAAAGCAGCTCTTTGGTCTTGCGAAGGGATGGGGTATTGTGGACAGCTGTTTGGCAGCTGGAGCTACATTTAATGAGATTTGTGCACGAAATTGTTTGCACGTTGGAGTGATGCATTTCACAATGGCACCGAAAACAATTGGGTGTTGTGGGATAAGTACCTTTTACAGTATATCAAGGTCAAACCTTTTACTTGATGTACTTAACTAACCATGTAAAATATTACATCAGCAAGCCTATGAGGCACTTAGAGATATATTCATATTTGCATAATGTCCTCTGTAAGTTAGTCTGCGGTCCTTAAGGGTGTTTAGAATAACTGCATGCAAGAATATACTTAATCCAATCTCATTTTAGCTTTTGCTCTTTTAAGATTTCAAAATTAATAAATCCTCCTGATACTCCAAATTACCATGAGCTTTTATAAGCATAACTTTGTAACTTTAACCCATTTATGAACATACCCTACAGGCATATGTACTAATGAATAAGAAATAACATTAGAAGTTTAAAGATGGTCTCTTTATGAAGTAATGTAAGAAAATCCTGTTAGCTGGATCAAGTACAAAAGTGTGATTTCTTAAAAATAGAAAATCCTTCACAAAATTACTTGTAATTACAATAACCAAAGGATAAAAAGTAAGAATAGTTTAAGCATTGTGCATTATTTAACTTGGTACATGAAATATGTTTTATGTATATGTATGAAGCATGCAAATAGAAATCTGATCTAAAGTGTGCTTCCATGGCTACGGGATTTCTATTTATTTATTTATTTTCTATTGTGCTTGATTGCTGTCAAGAACGCTGACAGATAAAGGCTTTCAAATTACCTTAAACACTCGGTGCTTCCTCGAGTGAACCAAGCGCTTCTCTTGTTTGCCCCTAAGACGTCTGGAGGAGGTGGGGAAAACCTTCCTGGTCAAAGGTTCTCCCAGGATCCCAAAAGTGCTCCAGAATCCACAACCTCAACACCTACTTTGGAGAATTAAAAAGATGATGATAAAAATGCACCAGCAATGGGTCGATAATTGAAATTTCTCCTTCTGCTTGCCATGGGATCGAAGCAGAGCCTGCTGCCTGCCCACCTTCAGGAGTCATTGCAACCCATGGGATGAAATGTCCTGGTGCTCAAACTCTGCCAGTAGGGGAAGGGAAAGGAGTGAATCCCGGGCACTGTTGCTGATGGCTCATGGGAAGGTAAAAAGGCCATGTAGGAGACATGTAGAAATGGGAAAGAAATGTTCATTTTCCCTGCCACATATTTAATATGGGCAGAGAAAGTCCCAAAGCATCTCTTGCTTGCCACCACCCCTTCCCACTTGAAGTTAAACGTTAAAGTGGCCAAACTCTAGGGGCCTCTCTTCTCCCAGTTATGATTTATTATAATAATCAACTTCATTCTCTTTCCAGATCAGCTGGAATCACTGTGCTCTTTGCACAGAATAACTGGGGAAAAAAAGGGGTTTATCTGGTACTAGCAATCCGTGTGGATCATCAGAGCTGCTTTCAATCAGTGGAGATGATACCCAGAACTGAACAGCTCGCCCTGAGACCCCAGTGTTCCCAACAGATCAACTCCTGATTCCCCGAGAGTGCCATTTCAGGGTATCAGGATTGTATTGCCTTCAGGAGGAGGACAAGCGCGAGTCCCAGGTGACACAGGAGTCACCCTGTTATCGTAAGGAAGCCAAAGACTATTGACAGATCTCACAACAAAACCCATTTCACTCATCACGTGTTGACCTTGGCAAGTTTTTGCCCTGCTCAGCGGAGCATGAAGAAAATGAATTCAAAGCCGTGACAAGCAAGACGCTGCCAGGTGGGTGCGTTCTGGAGATGCTCCACTGCTCTTCCACTGGATGTCACTCTGACATTGAGCCCAGCTCCAGACTCTCACACACCACAGTGGCTTTGTTCAGGGAATGATTCACGAGCTGGTGGAGAGCAAAGCTAAGGGAGTCCTCATTAAAGCAACCTCAGATACCCAACAGCTCTTTGAGAAGTGGGGTCGTGCTTTGTCACAGGGACAAGAAGGCACATAAACAATAATTGCCCAGCCTTAACAAAACAAGGCTGGGAGGGGATAGATCTGCTGCAAGTAAATCTGGAGATTTAATGCCTAGAGGGGGAAATTACTGATGCCAAAGGACAGTATTGCACAAGAGCCTAAGAGAACCTTGATCTTATTTAGACTGGGAATTAGAGGAAGGTTTCAACGTGTAGGATCAGAGAGGGCATGGCGTCACCTGGGTAAGTGGACGAGCAGGACAGCTCTCCCTCTCCACCCAAGAAAACAAACCCCAGCCAGGATTAAAATGGACCTTGATCTGTTTAAGATGGGTGCTTCATCATTGTACAGGCCAGGAGGTGACCTAAAGCTCTGACCCAGGAGGACTCTTCAATTCTTCAGTGATCAGCAGCACCTTCGCTACCCAGCTCTGCTGCACACTAAGGAAAAGGATTTTGTCAGGAGTACAGTCCCCGGCTGAGAATGACAGGAGGCATTTCTGCCTCCTGGTGCTCTCCTGCCTCCCTCACGCTTGCTGTGTCACAGTCACAACACTAGGCGCAGTAAAACAGGACTAAGAGCTGTCCTGGACTGGGCAGGTTCCACAGCACCACAAAAATCAATGAGGTTTGGTCACACAGACAATGTCTTTGTTCTGGTAGTCTAAATTATCATGACCAAACATCTTTTCCTACACCTCACAACCAGCCTCCAGCAGAACAGGATGATGCCAGAAGAAATGGCATGAGACAGGTCAGAGTTTGGCTAAGCCTGTGTAGCTCACACGAACCAAAGGTAACAAATCAGGTAGCTCAGACCCCCATGCCAATCACACTTGTGCAAGAGGGCAATTAAAAAAGAGCACTCGTAGTCTCCTACCAACCAGTAAAATAAATCAATGACTACTCTTGCTCCTGTATGTGACCATGGGTTCTGGTGGATCATTAAATCAAGATCAGGCACCTTCAGATTGCCATTGCTGGCGTTAGAACAGCACCAAACTGGAACATAGCAGGGATCTCGTTCCTATGTGGGTGGGTGTATCCAGATGTACAGAATCAAAAGAGCCCATCCTTTCAAAATTGACAAGAATCCCAAGTTCAGACCATGTGCCTGTAGATGGTCTAATAGGAAAGTATGGAAAACACAGGAGCAGCCAAATAAAGTGAGCATAATGAAATCCAAATTTCAGCAGAAGAATGCAAATGCTGAGTGGGACTGAAGGAAGGCCAGTAAGGCAGTTCTGGGAAGGCCACACTTACAGGCATTTGTCCTGTGAACAACCAGAGGATGAAGCAATAAAATCAAACATAAGAATTTAGAGTTCCGTGAGAACTGAGAACTACCAGCATGTCCTTGACAAAGAGAAGAAAGGGCAACTTTTAACAGCAAACAAAAAATTCTGGTGGGTGCAAATCCAGGAATAAAGCTATTTTGCCATAGAAAAAAGAAGAAGAAGAAGAAGAAGAAGAAGAAGAAGAAGAAGAAGAAGAAGAAGAAGAAGAAGAAGAAGAAGAAGAAGAGGAAGAGGAGGATGATGAGGATGATGAGGATGATGATTTGTTAAGCACCAGAACAGGCTGCCCAGGGAGGTGGTGGAGTCACCACCCCAGAGATGTCCAAGGAACGACTGGATGTAGCACTCAGTGCCCTACTCTGGTTGACAGAGCGGTGACTGGGGCCAAAGGTTGGGCTTGATGATCTTGGAGGTCTTTCCCAGCTCAAATGTTTCTTTTATTCTGTGATTATTCTCTAAATCCAACAATACGAAGTGCTGTCCACAGGATATAACTATTTGTGGGTCATAACAATAATTTTATGCAAACAGTCCAATGAACAGGGAAAACATGTCACCGAACATCAGCCATGTCACAGGTCTGAAGTTACTTTGCCACCGTATTACTGAAATTATCACGGAAGGAAGAGTCTGACATTCCTAAATTTCTTAAAGGATGAATAATTTAATTTAATTCCCATGCTGAATAACAGATTTACTTGTAAATGCTCAGGCTTTCATTCTGCACTCGGGGTAAGCACCCTGGCTTTGGGGAAGAAACACAGTATTTGCTTTTATACACAACAGTAAGTTTGAGACAACCCTTCAGCTGTAAATCTCAATTCCTCTCATTTATTGGGCCATCATTGATGCTTCCACAGCAGCAGAAGTCAGAGATTTGTGAGTTTTGAAAGGGTTTAGAGACACAAGTCTCATTAGACCCACGGGAACCGCTCCTGCAAATCTTTCAGGCAGCTCTAAAAAATTTTAGTCTAAATTCCTTCCCCCTCCCTTTGCATATTTTAAAGAAACAAAATGCAGCCCTGGAGAGCAGCAGCAAGTAGAGAGGAGGCTCCATTTTCATCACTGTTAGCGAGGTAAAACAAGAGGCTTTGCATGGTGAAAAAGTTTAATGAAAGTTAAAGACACTGAGAAGTGCCGACATGGCTGTCCCGGGCCTGCGGATGCAACACAAAGCACTGAGAGAGAGGCTGCAATGCCATGTAGGACAGGGCCAGAGGTGAAAATGCTTCAGAAAGATTGCAAGCTCCTCCTGATCACAACAAGAAAGAGAAGTTTAAAAAACTGAAGAAAGGAAAGGAATTTCATCCCGTTTCAATTAACCGGGAAAGCTGAATGGAAATGTTTACTCCCAAAGAGCACTATCAGCTTCTAGCCTGATTCTCCTTCAGGGGACAGAAAGTTTGATAAAAATGCAGCGCCCTGGTGCTGATTGTGATAAACGACCACAGGAGATGCATTTTGGTGGTGATAAGGAGCTGTGTGACCTTGTAGAGCCCCGGAGCTCCGAGGCAGAGACCAGCGCCGGCGGCCACACCTTGAAGCAGAGCCTCCCCTTCTGCAGAGAAAGTAGAGAAAGAAACGAGCTCAGCTCTGACACAAAACATCTTTTAGCTCAATTACTGTTTACAAACACAGCCCTGCTCCTGTCTGGGGAAGCAGAGCCCAGTTACTGTCAAAATGGACAATGAAATGGAAAAGGGTGGGAAAAAACCGAACGCACCAAACCCCTTTGCCCAGCATCCCTGCTTTTCTGAGCTCTGGTCATCCAATCCCACCCGGAGACACAGTGGGGATTGGCCTCCCGAGAGGAGCAGGCAACATAAAAGTCTGGAATGTGCTCTCTCCTACACTTACCACAGCAAGGCATTTGAATATTGGATTTAGTGCTGTGCTTCCACAGATACAAAATTAGGCCGACAGAAGTCTGGATTCTGGCCCTTGCTCCATCCTGGTGACTTGTGGAGAGCTGGTAGCCAAAAGCATTTGGAACGGTTGTCTCTCTCCAGATGCTGCCATTCATTTCTGTGGGAACAAGACCACTTACATCTAATTACAGTTTCTGCTCAAATTAACAGGACAGAAATGACAGCGGAAAAAAAAAAAAAAAAAACCCCAAAAAAAAAAAGGAAAAAAAAAAAAAAAAAAAAAAAAAAAAAAAAAAAAAAAAAAAAAAAACCACCCCAAAAAATTGTCTGGACTAACTGGGAAACTTTCTGTCATCACGGTTTGGGAAGCAGTTGACTTTCAAATACAATGATTGCGCAGTGATTGAAAGTTCACATGGTTTGGCTGCTCACTTTGTGCCATTGTTAAAGCATCCGAAAAAAGGCAGAGAAAAGGGATAGTTTTACTAAAGAGATCTTCTGCTTGTGAAGGATCTGTTGAATGACCATGCAGCTAACTGTGGAATTGGCACCATCGTGGCATAAAGCATTGTTTTCTTTATCAAACCAAATGTCAATTTCACGTTACACTGTTTGCTGTGGACTGGAAGTCATACACATTTCCCCTGGTGCTGCACATGGACGGGAACATGTGTGTGGGGTTTTACACACGGACACCTCTGTCCCTCCCTCGTGGAAATCAGGACTAATGCCACCCAAGGGTAAGAAAATCTGCAGTTTTCAGATGACAGCCAAGCCACCCAGGTAGAGCCCCATTCCTTGCATTCCATTTACCATCAGGATAATATCAGTTGGCCACCGGATGCAGAATATTTCTACCTTTCAAAGTCCATAGGAATTTTGCTATTGCCAGCAGCTGGTGTTTTCTCATCACAGAGTTATGGAATGTCCTGGGTTGGAAGGGACCTGCAAGGATCACCAAGTCCAACTCCTGGCCCCACACAGGACACTCCAAGAACCCCTCCAAAATGTGTTGACTCACATCACAGGGATTGAGTAGTTTTCCTCCGACTGATCCAGTCACAAAAAGGCTGGAAATAGAGGGGAGGGATAGGCTATGAGATTCCTTCCCTCTGTCTCATCAGGCAGCACTAACGCAGTGGCTCCAGTGCCGTGAGGGGTCTCCACGTCCTGCTGGTGAAGCAACACCCAGTTCAGGTTCCCTCCCTGCCAAACAGCCAACCTGTTCTAAAATCATTCTGTGCTATTAATCGTTATTGATCTGTTTCTCCGAGGCCCAGCCTTGGATAGCTGCTGTCTCTCTTAGAGCTCCACCAAGGTGTGGGAGATAAAGGAACCCACGCCATTCCAAAAGAAGGGGTTACATCAACCGAGTTGGAGCTGATACTGTCAGTGGAAAATTCTGGTCCTTCTTGGAAAACTGTGCTTCCTTTCTTGAAGCTGACTTTCAACACACCAGCTCCTAAATTTTCCAAGTCATTTCTCCCCCCAGTTTCACAACTGGACAGAATTTTAAAGGGCTGATAGCCAGGCCCAGCTCCTGATTCATCCCAAGCGGCAAAGTAAAATTATGGAAACCATCAGATACCTGTTTTGCATGTGCTGGCTGTGAAAGCAACTGACTACAGAGCAAGAATTTACAGACTGCAATGCACAAAAATTTGACTTTTCCTTCTGTTTCAGCAGGAGAGCCCTTCAGACCCACCAGTCAAAGTAAAAATCCTTCTCTAGAAATATGGACCTCACCTCCCACTGGACAGACTTTAAAAAACATTTTGAGCCTCAGGTGAATAAAAGAACAGGGGGAAAGGCTATACCATGTGGATCTAGACCAATTTCATAGGAAAAATAGGAATTACCTTTAACTGTAGCTTTTCTCTCCTGTCCTGCCTTTTCTTAAGAAAAAAGCAAAGCTCTCCATTTGCTCCCACTGCAATTTTATGTGCTTTTTAAAACAACTTAGCGTAGTTCTTGTTCCCTGGAATTAAACTCATACTGGTAGTTCTAAGAAGAAACCAATACCTATCTATGAACCAGATCTATTAGAAAAGAAATTTTTACCTTCAAGCGGCCAAAGATTCAAAGTTATTTTGTAACAGACTAGCTAAATATTTAATTTTTTTTTTATTATTTTTCTTTTCTCGTAGAAAAATCACAGAGAATTGAATCTGTTTAACATGGGAACAGGCAACTATCAATTTGTAATCAGCCTGCACCATCTTAGTCTTTTCCAGAGAAGATTTCTTTCTAACTAAATATTAGAGATACTCTCAGTTGGTTCCAAGGAGAAATTCCTGGAATAACAGCCACTAAGTTCACAGATTTAAACCTTTATCTAGAGGGAACATGATAGAGAACATGCAGCAGAACAGATTTTTCACTTGAGACTCATTCCAAGAGCTGCAAAGCTACAACAGTTTCCAAAATGTAGGACAGAATTCCTCAGGTTATTGCCTTACGCACGTGTCCACACAGCCAACAATTAAAAATTCACCAGAACATCTTGTCAGACGCCTCAGCACTGAGTTTGCTTCCCATTCTGAGCCTAATCTTACCCTGAGCATTCCTTATCTCAGGAGGGAGTGAGACTCGCAGTTAAGATGGGACTGGGCAGCAAAGGCACGAGAGTTCAAGTCCTGATCCTGCTTCTGAGTTTTGAAGAATTTGTTTAATCCCTCTAAGGTGCAGCTTTCCCTGCGCTAGAACGGGGATAATACCACTTGCTTTTGGTTGTCTGTTCAGCCTGTCCAAACCCCAGGTTATTTAGGAAATAGTTTCTCAGCATATATTTACCTTTTGTTTTGTGGAGCAGGATTTCCAATGCCATTGGAGCCCTCAAGCAGTAATACTGAAAGCTGGTGAAATAATGCCAAAGGAGATCGTGGTGTGTCCAGCTTCTCAAGTCAGGTTAGTGAAAAAAAAAACTCTCCAGGATGTTTCAAACAATAGTGTTCATGTCTTGAAGAACAGAGTTCAGCTACATCATTTCTTCCCAACAGGATTCATCAGTTAAGAGCTGCTTCTTCTCTCACCCTGACCCAGGTTCCTGGGTCTGGAGGGATTTAATCCCTGATAAAAAGCTGGAGCACCAGGAAAGCACCGCTGAGGAGAGGAGACAGTTTTTTGTGACTCCTACCATGACAAAAGCTGAACTGTATTTCAACCAAACATTGATGGGCCTGATGGAGAGACTTTAAGGATTACATTCTCTGGCTAAAATCAGCCAGGTGTCAGGACAGGTGATCACAATAAATCCTGTTGTCTTACAAAAATTTGGCCAATCCACTGTGGAAAACTCTCAGCTCAGACTCATGAGCAAGCAGTGATTTCTTGTTGTTCCAACAGAAAGAATCATGGAATGGTTTGGGTTGGAAGGCACCTTCAAGACCATCTCATTCCAACCCCCCACCATGGTCAGGGACACCTTCCACCATCCCAGGTTGCTCCAAGCCCCATCCAACCTGACTTGGACACTTCCAGGGATGGGGCAGCCACAGCTTCTGTCAGCAACCTGTGCCAGGGCCTCCCCACCTTCACAGGTCATTCCAGGAGCAGCCATTAGGAAGCCTTTGCAAAATCCTGAGGAGCAAATACCATCTCACATATTGCAGGCCATTTGGGGAAATTTTTTTGCGCACGAGGAAAAGGGATGCGGTGTTTGGAAGAACACAGCCTGCAAATTGCTCACCCTGTTCCACTAAGCCTCCTAAATCAGCTGGAGGTGCCCCAGTTAAGCAGAGCTACAATCCCTATTAAGTGGCACTCACTGCCACTAAACGTCGTTGGACTTACACGATTTCCCTTGTAGATGTCTGGATTAAATGGTTTTGCCAACTAAGCACCTCCTTTCTCTGATTCAGCGGCGCGTACGGAGTCATACGTATTTTACTGCCTTATGTACCTCAAATGGCATGAAAACGGGCCGGTTTTGTGAAAACGAAAATACGGTTTATCTGTTGCACAAATTTTCAATACACGTGAGCTCCCGGTGCATGTGGAATACATTTCATCCCATCCGTCCACACAGCCCCGCTTTGTGTACATAGAGCAGCCTCGCTGCGCACTTAACCTGGTCTTATAACATTCTTCTGAGCCAGGAAACGTGTGCTGAACCTCGGAATAATGTCAGGGCGCAAAGGAAAAGGGGAAATAAATAAATAAGTCAACCCCAAACCCAGGCACCTTGAAGCAGAGCTCTGAGAAAACCGTCCGTCTCAATGGAAAATCCTAAGGCTGGTACATTTTGGCAGCTTTCAGAGCGAGCAGTGCCCCTTTCATTGGACACTCAAAGCTCTAGAGTCACATCTGTTTGTGCCGGCGTGAGATTGGCACGCTGCTCCCGCGGATGAAAGCCGGAGCGATGGTGCCAACCTGCTGGGAAAAGCATGGCTTTCAGGATTTTTCCCTTTCTTTCCTTTTGCTGCAAGGATTCTCACGCAGTGCCAACGCGGCGCAAGAGGCGAGCGCGCACTAGTTTTCTCTGGAGGATGAGGGGAATGGATGGAAAGGAGGAGGAGGAGGTGAGGAATGTGAGAGGGGAGAAAGGCATCCTGTCTGAAAGTTGAACCTGACACAGAGTCCTTTCTTTTTAAGTGAGGACAAGACAGGTCGGCAAATACCTGGACCACAGAAGGCCACAGAACATTTGCCGCAGAGGCGGCTCCTGTGCCTGTGTGCCACCTGACCCCCAGCCTTGGGGGAGAATGGGCCTGGTTTCCAAAAACAAGCTTTACAAATCGTTTCCTTTTCAGGTGAGGCAGATCAAGATTTTCTTCTCCAGTGTTCCTGGAGAAGGCTCAGGGGTGACCTTACTGCAGCCTCGCCGTACTTGAAAGGGGCCTACAAGAGAACTGGAGAGGGACTGTGGACAATGGCATGGAATAACAGAAGGGGGAATGGCTTCCCACTGCCAGAGGGCAGGGCTAGATGGGATATTGGGAAGAATTCCTACCGTGAGTGTGGGGAGGCCCATGATGCCCACAGAAGCTGTGGCTGCCCTATCCTTGGAAGTGTCCAAGGCCAGGTTGGACGGGGCTTGGAGCAACCTGGGATGGTGGAAGGTGTCCCTGCCCATGGCAGGTGGCGGAACAAGATGGTCTTGAAGGTCCCTTCCAACCCACATGTGAACCAATTTAGGCACTGATGAATCAAGGGTTGCAAAGTCAAGCCTGAAGGTCCTTGGACCCAGGAGCCCCCACAGTTCATGGTGAGTGCCTTGGTGCCTTTCTCAGTCGACAGGGAGAGCAGGAGGCCTCTCCGTGTGGCTGATGAGTCTTTTTGGGCTCATGCTTAGCACAGTAATGCTGTTAGCACTGGTAGGTAACAGAGGCACCAAACCATTTTGGGTCACCTAAGATCACCAAATCCAACTGTTCCCCCAGCACTTCCAAGCCACCCCTCACCCATGACCCCCAGTGGCCACATCTACGTGTCTTTTAAATCCCTTCATGGATGGTGACTCCACAACTGCCCTGGGCAGCCTGTGCCAGTGCTTGACAATGCTTTCTGTGAAGATATTTTTCCTAATATCCAACCTAAACCTCTTCTAGAGCAGCTGGAAGTAATTTCCTTTTGTCCTGTCCCTTGATCCCTGGGAGCAGAGCCCGACCCCCACCTGGTTGCACCCTTTTGTCAGGGAGCTGTGCAGAGCCAGCAGGTCCCCCCTGAGCCTCCTTTTCGCCAGGCTGAGCCCCTCCAGCTCCCTCAGCCGCTCCTGGTGCTCCAACCCCTTCCCCAGCTCCATTGTCCTATTTGCACTTCATCGTCATGTTGGTTTGGTTTAACAGAAATTCATGGTATGGCCCAAGATTTGGGTTCTAAAGTAAGGTTCATTCAGGAGTAAGTGTGAGACCGAGGTCTCAAATATGATTCCCTGAACATCAAGTGGAAAGCAGGGCTAGGAAAACATTACTACACCCTGGAACAGCATCACCAGCAGGAAAATAGCACAAAACTCACGAGGCCAGACCTCAGGGAGGCTTTCAGTGCCTTCATAAGGGAAGATTAAAAAAAAGCAAAAGAAAAAGAACTTGGAGTTGCAGCAGGACTGAGATTACAGCTAACCTCATTCTTGTGCCTCATAAAATATCTGAGAATAATTAAATCTGTTCCTTTTCTTTAATTAGCCTTGTGTCTCATTAGAGCCGTTCACTGCCATCTCTTTATTTACTTGATTTATATCTCTTCCACACCTTTGCCTTCCCTCCTTCACCTAATCTTAACATCTCTCTTTTCCTTCCCTTAAAGCTCTTTATTTTAGTGCTTTGATGTTATATTGGCTTCCCCTTGACATGTTTTGTTTAAAAGAAAAACAAAGACAGAAAAATCTATACACAAAACCGAAGTCAACTACATCTTGACAAATCAAGCTTTTAAAAAGTCTGAAAAAGCAGATTTAGAGATGAAAGCTCATTCTTAACCCAGCTTCCTTCTTCAGAGACCTTAATATGATCTCTTTATGTAACTGTTTGCCAATTAATTCAAAATATAATGCAAGCTGCAATTTCGCTTAGAGACACGCATTCATTAGGGTTGAGGAAAGTATATAGTTTTCAGGCTTTGATTGATTTTTTAAAATCTCATTGAGACGTACAGAACAAGACATCTTTTAAAGACATCAATTGTCCAAACAGCCACGGTTTATATCTACAAATTTACAAGAAACAGATGGTTTGCGCATGGGTGGAAAACAGAGTTATCCTAGAAGAATGGCAGCAGCATTTAATCTGAGAGTGACGACAAGTCCTGCTCAAGTTATGACCTACATATGAAGAAAACAGCGGTCCACCATCGCAGAGTTTGCCTTCCCCAACACAGAGACATCAGATTGCTGAATATAAAAGATTATGACCTGTAAAAGTTGTTCTGGACACTTGTAGCTATCACTTCCACCCTCTGGAAAACGCCCTGGCATGAGGACTTGTGGCTTTACAGGCAGACAAATCCCTAAACCCAGCCCAAACTCAAATAGGAAAGTTTTATTCCCCCCACCAATTCAGCTTGAGAAACACATCTTGAAGAGACAGTGATTGCAGGGACAGAGGTTTCACAGGCAGCTTTTCTGATTTCACACCGAAACAGTGCTGCTACCTCAATGTTGTCCACCTGCTCCTTGGTACAACAGCTCGCTGGCATTCTCTGGGATATGAGGGAAGGCAATAAGAAGCCATAAGCTGTGGAATATGTTACTGAGGTTCACTGGCATGTGTTCCACATACCCAGAGTACTCATTAAACAGGAAAGGGTTTAACTGAGCTCAACAGATTTAATTTTCAAGGAGGCCTGGGTGGAATCAGGGGTCCAAACCTCAATGCCTGTCAGATCTCTCCACTCCTGACTTACTGAGAGTGACTTGCAGTCCCTGCCCTGCTTTGCCTCCAGCTGCAGCAGTGTTACAGAGCAATGATGCTGCAGCATTCAGCTGCAGATGCAGCCCAAGACCTCATAAAAAATGGAGTCTTCACCTAGGAAAAAACCTGCAGACATCTAAGTCCTAGTATAAACCAAAGTATTCCCTGCATTTTCCACATGTAAAGGGTCTGAGGCATCAAAACTCCTACCCAGACATTTTGGGCACATCAATTAAGTGCATTAGTATATAGAATACTAAAAATAAATAGTGAATTTGTTTTTTAAATAAATAGAGCTTCTTTGAGCTTTATCAGCCACAGAATGTCCTTGGGGCCCACACCTGCTTGGCAGGCTTTGAAACAACCTTCAGACCCTACCACGCTCTCCAAATGTGTGACACAGCCCTTGTGTTAGAAAGGTCCAATGACACCTGTGCAGACAGAGCTGAGCGCGGCAGGATTCAAACTCCTTGTGCCACCAGACCTCAGGTGATGTGAGCCAGGTGGAAAAAGAAAATCTGAGCAGCAGAAGGGTGAAGGAGGTGGACTGACCGTGAGAGAGGGGTACAGTGCAAGGAAAGAGAAGAAAAAGGAAAGCACATGGCTGTTGGGTGAAGTGGTCAGCAGCTGGCTCAGGAGGTAGGAGAGCAGCATAGGGCAACAGCGCAGCAGTGCAAGAGTATGAGACACCAGACTGGAATTGTAGGGTGCAGGAATGAGCTCTGAGCTTCCAGCTCAGTGGAGAAAAGTATCAGGAAGGTGATCTTAGCATAAGAATGAATGGATGCCAGAATACAACCTGTTTCAGAGAGTGCCCAGCGCTGTCCCAAAATCTGATGCCTTTAGAGGCTCTATGAAAACAAAGGAGAAAATTTTAAAAGATCAGCAAGCCCAGTAACAAGATGACAATATCGATGGGTTCCTCAAGGGTCCCAGACAATCAGGATCCTGGCTCTGTCCTCTTTGCTCAGACAGAACTACTGAAGGGAGGAATTTCCTCTGCGACAGAACGTGCTGGAAGCATGCCCAGGCCCACCATGGCTCCATCCCAGTAGTTCAGCGTGGAGCCCCCGGTGCTATTCATGATCAAGCGAGTGAATTCTATAGCCCCCTGCTTCCCCCTGCCCTGCTGGCAGCCAAATTCCTACACTGGCCTTATGCAAATCCAGCCCAGCCCCCCCGCTCCCCTCTCCTTCACTCTGTGCAATATTTCATTGAGCTATTGTTTCTCCAGGGCACTACAGAAAACATCACGTATCTTTCTCTGCCGACAGTCTCGGGCCACAAAGGAAAATATCGCTGCCCTCACAGATGAGGTCTGCAAGCACAGAGCACGTGCTTGGGTGCCATTCCTGGTGACACAGCCCCACGAATCTGGCACACCAGGTTACCATCCAGGGCAGCCTCTTTGTTACCCCAGGCACTGTCCCAACAGTGGGCTCCCCTTCCCAGCTGGCAGTCGGCTCCTCCAGCATCCAAGGTGCAAAACTTTGCACCCAACCCCATCCAGCCATGGGCTCGTCATGGTTTCCAGGCAGCTGTGCTCCCTGCAGAGGGCATTCTCTAGCTGGGGCTCAGACACTTCACATGGGAAGGCTCTGCAGAGGGATCTGCACGGGCTGGATCCATGGGCTGAGGGCAGTGGTGTGAGGTTGAACAAGGCCAAGGGCTGGGCCCTGCCCATGGTTCACAACAACTCCTGCAGCTCCAGGCTGGGGGAAGAGTGGCTGGAAAGTGCCCAGAGGGGAAGGGCCTGGAGGTGCTGGTGACAGTGGCTGGACATGAGCCCAGGTGTGCCCAGCTGGGCAAGAGGCCAATGGCACCTGGCCTGTGTCAGCAGCAGTGTGGCCACAGGACCAGGGCAGTGATTGTCCCCCTGTGCTGGGCACTGGCAAGGCCACACCTCCAATTTTGGGGGTCAATTTTTGGCTTCTCAAAACAAGAAAGATGCTGAGGGGATGCAGTGTGTCCAGGGAAGGGAACGGAGCTGGGGAAGGGTCTGGGGCACCAGGAGGAGCTGAGGGAGCTGGAGAGGCTCAGCCTGGAGAAAAGGAGGCTCAGGGGGGACCTGCTGGCTCTGCACAGCTCCCGACAGGATGGGGCAGCCTGGAGGGTCGGGCCCTGCTCCCAGGGAACATGGGACAGGATAAGGGGAAACGGCCTCACGTTGCATCAGAGGAGGTTTAGATTGGATGGTAAGAAAAATATCCTCACCAAAAGAGTTCTCCAGCCTTGGGCAGGCTGCCCTGGGTGGTGGTGAACTGTGAATCCCTGGAGAGACTTAAAAGCTTTGTAGATGTGGCACTTGGGGACATGGGTGAGTGGTGGCCTTGGCACTGCTGGGTTAACAGTTGGATTCAATGATCTCAAAAGCCTTTTCCAACCTAAATGATTTGGTAATTCCCATGGCATCGGGCTCTTCTGGGATCCTCTGTCAATTCCAGGAGCTGGCAAGTGTGGCCAAAATAATTGCAGAGCTGTCCCTATCGAGGCAGTTCACTGGGCTAGCACCATTTTCTTTCTCCCACATGACAAAATAAAAAGCAGGAGAGAATTATTTGTCAGCTCAATCCCTGTGTTAATCTAGTTGCAAGTATAATGTGATTTCCCTCCTGCCCCAGTAGTAGGTATTGCAACACCTTACATATGGATCATTTTAATCTAATATAATCTGGCTGGCTAGAAAGAAGGTTTCCCTCCACCACAGCTGCTTGTGATTAATGCTAAATATACATGCCAAGCTTCAATCAGCAAGAGTGTGCATCTTAGCTGCTCTGCATTTGGTAAACCAACAGCAAACCCTAGAAAATGCAGAAGATGCTGCAAAGCTTTACATACTTAAGTTACATCCAGCTTCCCCCACCCCACCCCCAGATGCTTCCTCTCTTTGTCATTTCTAATGTATCATGGTCTATTACTACTTTTCTTTAAGCAAAATTGATTTAAAAGCTGCTGATCGCAGGAGATAAGAAGTGTCAGCTCACCTTTGCAAAAAACAAATCCTGGGCAAATACTCATTAACTGTTTTGTCCCCTTCATTTTACATTCACTTGCTGCAAACTTCAGCAAGAGGAGAAGCATTTCCGCTGGAACTACGATCAAGCACATATGTTATAATAAAAACAAAAAGCCAATAAACGATAGCTTTTTTAATCACTATTCAATACAAACATGTATTCTTATTTTACTATAATTATCAAACTAGGATTAATATAATCTTGTATATTGCTTCCCTTCACGGTGACTTAAATTATGTAAAAAGTCTCCCACTAGTATTCTTACCCAGCAAGAAACATTTTAATTGTAAATTTGCCTTTTGGAGTCTTTAAATTACACACACACGCATTAAAAAAGGCCACTACTATGGGAGCTGTGTATCCACTAATCTGTAAACAGACTCCCAGTCCAGGACTCATCTCCGAAATGTGGCATCAATTGCACAGGCTCCCATTTAGTTTTAGTTGAATAAAGCCATACTAGATACGCAAATAACATCAAACTTGCCGGATTAGAAAGGGGCACCTCATACTCTAAATCATGATTGTCAATCATCACCCAGGATTAAGGGATATAGTTTAAAAACCTAAAAGCAAGCACTTCCTTTTAACTTCTGCCTACTGTGCATTTTGGATTATCGCCCAGAAGCAGCATTACTTGAAACAAGGCTGCCTCCCTTCTACCACATCCAGGAAGTGCATCTTTGCCATCCCCTCACCTCTGCTTGGGGAAAAGAAACCTCTCAGCAAAGCATGCAATTTAGATTTGAGATCTACTGCTGACTGTGATTATATTTATATCTTGCTTTTCACAGAAAAAAATGGGGGGTTATTTTTGGCTTAATAAGTGCTTTCTGAACACAGTCCCCATTCTTACCACAAAGGTGTAAGGCAGTTAAAAACCAGAGCAGCTGCTCTGTTCTTCCACAGACCTGGCATCCTCGCTGCACCACCGACTTCCTCATTAAGAGTTTTGAGGGAATTACCTGGAATGCTTCATTGTGCTCCTAAAAGCAGAGCAGCATCCCTTGGATAACTCACCTGTCCTCCTGCACGCCAGACAGTCAAGACTCAACCTTCCAGCTCGGTCGCCCATCTCCTCCTCTGCCACTTCTGCCACCTTCTCCTGGCTGAGCTACAAGCTGGGCAAAGTGAGAGTCGCCACTTGGAACGTCTGCCCTTGGCTGTCAGAAAAGACCATGGGATAGGGAGATGTGGTCAACAAACATTAACATTGAATGTGTATGTCAGCTCAGTGAACGGAGCTCAGGATTGGGACATAAACCAGGAATGATTTATGGGAATAGTTAAGAGAGGTGGCTGCTGTCTGGGCCCTGACTCGTAACTGAGCACCTGATTCTCCAGGTATGTGGTTTTCCTTATCTGATATGGAATTCAGGTAACTCTGGGGCTTTTGGTTGTTTCTGCCCAACAATTGTCAGGCCAACTGATGTACCTGGACGTGCAGGTTCTGTGGAGGGCTGGACAGGGATGAGCAGCTGTGGGACTGGACCCAGGCAGAAGAGAAAGCACACAAGGAATGGGGCAGAGAGGGGACTTGTCTGCATGAACAAGGACCTGTTTGCTCTGTTTGAAGGCGTTTCCAGCTGCTGTTCTGTGTTTCCATTTCTTTGGCTACTACCAGAGACAACACACATCCCATCTTGTTCCATAAAAACAGGATTAAGTCATCTTCCACAGTTAATCAACGCCTTTTCCAAAATCAGTATTTTGGGAACACCTTTATAATTGAGCTGATCACCAGAAGCTGGGGACAAGGGTCATACCCTCAACTGATGCAAATTCACAGCTGCACTGACCCCATCTTCACTTCCAAAATCGAGAGGAGTCAAAGATCCTGCCCCTAAGGTACAAACTTATGGCTGCAAACTGATTAAAGAAAATATACGCTGGTTCTTTAAGCAAGAAGGGGGGAAAAAACTCAGCTTGGGCTAATCTTATCAACATATAACCTTTTAATCAGATTATTGAAACAACATGTTAATTTATGAAAAGTTCAGCATTCTATTAAATAGCAAACAACGTAGTGAATTGCAACCCAACAGGCTGCTTCATTGAATTCATGCAGCCACTCCTGGCAAAGGCATTCCAAATTTGAACTTAATTAATATTCCTACTCCTGGTTTCCATAGTTTCTTTTTAAACATGAGTACCAGCAGAAACTGGCAGTAACTTTACCCATATTCTCAATAATAACCCCCCTCTGGCTGTCAATATGTATGAAAGGAAAAATTTTTTGCATACCCCAAACAGCCTGTCATTTTCCTGTCTTTTGTCAGAAATATGTTGGCAACTTTTTTCCCCTCTATTTTTGCTTACACAGCTTAAGATGCTTAACTATTTCTCTGCTTGGGTTATGACTGAGGCACCTTTCCCTCCTTTGAGTATTGACCTCAAATGCCAGCCACATTGCAAAAAAAAAAACCCAAATATCACAGAGGTGTGGAGGGAAAAAAAGCTTTCCTTGGAGAATCAAGAACTTAAGTGGCTAAAATGCTTGTGGAGGTATTTAACATTTTCCATCCTTGCTTAGGAACTTCAAAAATTACTTGTGTCCATCTTGGACCAAGAACTTATTATTCTAAATATGATTTAAAGCTATTTTTCTATTCCCATACAAACTGAATGTCAGAAAGACCAAGAAGGTCTCCCTCACCGTGTGGACAGAAAGCAGGAGAGAAGCACAGCACTCAATCCCACTTGGGCATGGAAAAGAAGGAAAGAGACATTCCCTGCAGTGCCCTGCTTCCAGAGGAACCCTTCCAGTGGGCACAGCTCCTCTGCTGCTTCACACCATCTCCCCTTCTGCATGATGTGGACCCCAAAACCATCTTTCACTGTTAACCAATGAATCTGACTTTCAGGGTATATTCTTTGTCTTTTGTGCCGGTACAAGACAAGCATAAATGTCATTTGGGAGGGTATCCCCAGAGCAGAGGGCTCCCATGAAGAATTTCAGGCAAAAATCTGCATAACAAATCCATCCTGAGCTCTGTGCTGCTACAGGACACTGTAATAAAGATTAATCCTTCCAGCCCGGGGACCAGTGATTTCAGATTTATGCCTTTGGACTTCTGCACAGGAATAACCCTGGATTACTTTCCGTGGAAAGCTCAGTGTCTCTGTTTCATCCGGCCAAACAAACCCCAAGTATCTCAGCCAGTGTCTGAGTGAGCCTCTCTCACAAGCAGAGCTGACCAGTTGAGCTTTACATCAGGTGTGATGCCAGTGATTTCAGGTGGAAGGTGACTTCCCAATTCCCTAAATTAGGGACTAAAAGCTTTTTCCTAGACTAAAACTAGCAGGTAAGCTGAGGGTCTTGCCATGGATGTATCCGAACTGATTCTTCTCTCTCAGTTTACTGGGAGGGTGGTGAGACACTGGCACAGGTTGCTCAAGGAGGTTGCAGATGCCCCGATCCTGGCAGAGTTCCAGGCCAGGCTGGATGGGGCTTGGAGCAACCTGGCCTAGTGGAAGGTATCCCTGCCCATGGAAAGGGGGTAGAGCGAGATGGACTTGAAGGTCCCTTCCAAGCCAAACCATTCGAGGTTTCTATTAGTTTCTAGAGACAGCACATTAGCTCCATTTTAACCAAAAGTGCACGAGGCATAGATTGAAAAAAAAATCCACTCCAGTAAATTCTATGCAAGAAGTTCAATGCAAAGATCAGAAATACAAATCAGTGTGTCCCCAAACTGCAGAGAGAGCTCAGCAGCAGTTTGTTGTTTATCCCATCTGTTGACCAGCTGAAATGTGTGAACTGGTGTCCAGTCAGAGCATATGTGAATACACAGGAGGTGTGCCAGATGCTGTGCGTCTCACAGGGACCCACAGCACACGCAGCCACTCACCCACCTGTGGGACAGGACACAGAGGGTGTCCAGAGGGTGTTTCAGAGTGACTTCAAGGAGTTCAGAATCACAGAATCATTTAGGGTGGCAAAAACCTCTCAGATCACTGAACAGACTGAGGAACCTGTCGGGCATCATTCCCCAGGAAACCAGGCTTGGTTTACTCCAGTGTTCAACACGATTAAAGAAATTAACACTAACAGGGCGTAGATGCACACAGTCAGTAAATCAGCTTCTGCACCTTCTTTTGGGGCTGTTAAATACAATGTTCTTTATGACAGCAGTTCACTGCTAGTCCTGCTTTAAAAGTAGGGGGTGGGAGGACCAGGTGACTTTCTGAGGTCCCTTTCAATCTGAGTTATCCCGTGTCTATGCTAATCTGCGAGTACCAGCAGTAAGACCCACACCTGCCGTGCAGCTAAGGACAGCCATAGGTGAATTTCCCACCTGCAAAGGCTGTACTAAAGAAAAATCCAAGTGAATAAAGATTAAACTCACATTACAAACTGGCACAGTGAGTCTACATCACACCCTCATCAGGTACAGGAGGCAGATAGCGATGCCAAAAACCAGCTAATCAAACACTAAACACGACAAGGCAACCTTGTTGTGGTGGATGTGACACCTCTTTCATTCCATCAAGGCTGATGTCAACCACAATTTCCAGGATTTTGCAGGATAAGAAGCCTGCCCTCAGGGTACCACAGTGCAAAAAGGTGATCTCTCATCCTGTCACTCCTAATTCTGCTGTTACATTGAGTTCAGTCATGGAGGCTCTGTTCGCTGTTGCCTCCTGTGTTGCCAGACGGGGAAGCTCAAAGCCACCTGTGAATCAGGAGGGGACAAGATGACAAGCAACTGTTTGACTGGTGAAGATCCTATTCTTGGAATAATTCCTGCCTATCCTGCCAAAAATGCCTTGGCTGAGGAGTGTGTGGTGGCTTGGGAGGAGGGATGAAGAGAGGGGGAGGGAGTGCTGAGGATCAGAACTGCCTCCAGGTAAGCTACACCCAAGGCAGAGTTGAAAGAGTACGGCAGGTCAGATGCAAGCACCCTGGGAGATAGGGGCATCCAGGAGGATGTCCAGCCAAACCCGGGATTTTCTTCAGAAGAAGATAAATAATTTCTCCTTGATGTTGGTGCTGGCCTTCAGCTTTAGGGACTCTCAGAGTCAGGGAACTGGTTTAAAAAAAAATAAACCGACCGGGAAGCCCAAGTGATCCTTTGATGGGGCAAAAAGATGTTTTCTTTTCACACTTCACAACACAGAGAAGGGCAAATAGGATGGCTGGAAATAACCTTCATTGCTGCACTGGGGGGAAAAAAAAACCTCTCTTAATTCTTCAGCTGCTCTAGGAAGGGCAACAGACATTATTTCTGTTATGACCTGATAAGCCTTAGCTAGAAATGGATCCTGGAAAACCAGAGGGTGAAAGCAGTGAGGACATGCGAGGGCAGGTCATAACCAGAGCCCTGCAGGAAGCAGACAGACATGAGGTACACTCCAACACACTGCCTGAGCAGCTCTGAAATACCAAAAAGCCTGAGCAGCCGCTCAGACCAGGCCCAGAACTGCAAAACTCCACCTCTGAAGGGAAGTTCACTGCAGAAAAAGAATCAGGATAGAGGCTTGCAAGGAGAACAGCGGCAAGCCCATCTCTCCCAGAAGCCAGTGATGGAACAGATGGATGGCATCTGTAGATTGTCTAACTTGCAGCACAGCTCATTGTGCAGCGTTAGACAAGTGCCCAGCCACGAGCAGAGCAAACGGTCAGACAGCAGCTGCCACTCAGGCAGGCAGAGCTGGGATCCAGGGGGAGAGGAGGGAGAGGGAGCCTGTTCTGCTTTGCCAAGGACCAGCAGGTGTGGAAGGAGAGAGATGCCAAGCAGAAGGGAACCAAGCTAGAAGAAAACTCATTTTGTTTGAAGTTAGCCAGTGTCAGATTAAAGAAATCAAAGACTTGTTTAGAGTAAAGCAAAGAGAAATAAAGGAAGCGTTTTTCAGATTTCCGTCCAAGCCTTTTGTCCAGTTTAACCTCTTTTCTCTTGCTCCTCCATTTGCTTGTTTCCTTCATCAGTCACAACAGAATGGCTCCTCCAGAAGAGGCTCATCCCTTGGCTTTGTGATCACCAAAGAGACCAAGATCAAAGCAATTTAGGAAGCAGTTTCCATGCCTGCATCAGCATGTGCCCCACCGTGCTCCTTCACACAGCACTGCCACAGGAGATAAACCCTGAGCAGTGCAGAGCCACGGCAGCCAGAGGGGCTGCGCAACCTTCAGAAAGGCGACTCCTGCACGCAGAAAGGACAGCATTTGCCTGCTGTCAAATTCTCTGCTCTCTAGTCTACCCCCAGACTCAGCAGGGAAGGGAAGTAATCTTTAGGTTCTTCCACTTGAGAGGGAAGATGGAACCCACTGAACCATGCAAGCCGAATTCATTACAGACAGTTTTCAGGGGTCAAAATAACAAGTAGCCATGGCTTTCTTGGCCTCTGTAAGTAGGTGAGGTTGTCTTACTTGTGAGGCATCTCATTTTAGCTTGTCTAAACGAGTGACTTGCATCCCTTCGGAAGTGATGAAGCAACTGCAACTCTTTTAGGAAGCAAATCATCTGTCCTGCTTCAGTTCCACGCCAGGATGACTCAGGCTTTGGAATAGATCCTTTCCCTCTTAGAGCATGATAAAGAGAGCCTGCACAACCAGCACAGTGCCCATTTAAACTCACAGAATGGGAATTTGGTGATCAGACCCCCACGATGTTTCCATGCCTGGGGAACTGCTCCACTTTTGCTTCTTTTGGCTCCAGTTCTGTCTTGTGTGGCAGTGCAGAGTAGCTCTGTTGTCTTCTGCAATCTTGTTTCATCTCAGAACTGGCTCTGTGCCATTTCCCCTGGGAATCCGCACAGTTAGACATCCAAAAAAATAACTACCCACTGAATCAAAACAGAAACTTTTAAAACATGATGTCACTCTCCCATAGCTTCCTCAGCACATCTAGTTCTTTCTGTGTCTATTTTATACAGGGAATGCTCAAGAAGGAGAGCTGTTCCTTGTCTTTTTTGGCATGAAGAAATCTTCTGGCACTGACAATTAAAAGCAAGTACACTCCGGCTCAAAGCTGGAGACAAGTGTAAGAGTGTGTCTGACAGCACAATCGACACTCATGCCGTTTTTTTTAAACCAAGTTGACAGACTCCTAGGAGTTTCTAAGAGCAGACATTTCCTGAGCCTGATTAGAACCTTATTGAGTCCTGGAAATAAAGCCCCAGGATGAACTCTCCTCTTTAGGCTGACATTGCTGTTGATTTCTGCCCTCGTGACGTGACTGAGCAGTCAGGCACTCGGTGCTACCACCGAATCATTATTTCCTGCCTTCTCTTTTTCAGCTCAGCCCCTCACATTGCTAAATGCACCATCTCCCCATGAAACAAAGCAGAAAGCTGCCCACCTCCCTGTATCTTACCTCACATGGTGGCTCTGAATGGAAAACACCAGCACAGAGGGAATTGCACGTTGCACAAAGAATGGCTCTGGCTTTCTCGACGGAAACAAACCGTGTTTTGGGTCATATCACTGCTGCACAAGGAATTGCCCCTCCAGTGGCCTAATCTGAGGGTACCTTGTGGAATAACGTCCTAGAGAGAAGCTGACAGCTCTTTCAAACCCTCCCTCTCCTCCCTTCACACAACCAGCAGCATTATTGTTACAGGATTGTTGTTTGTAAAGACCAAATAAAGCCATTTTCTTTAACGCAAAGCGCCTTCGTGGCGTGAGGACTTCAAAGAGATCTTTGCCCATCATTGCAGGGACTACTACAACCTTGAGCCGATGTCTTTTTGTTCTCCCAAAGTCACTTTAAAACCTGTTTTTCAATTTGCAGGAAAGAGTAGTCTTTTGTTGCTAACAAATGCACCACCTTAGCACCCCTCTCATCAAAAAATTAAGTGCTATCAGCTAAAGACGCTCCATGGACTGCTGTGAGTTATACACCAGTCATAGTAGGTTTTAATTTGATTAGTGATTGGGCTAAAAGCAGCTAAATAAAAATTATAATGCCCAAGAGCCACTTAGACTTGTTCAGACACTGTAAATGCCAAATCCCTTCAGCGATATAACATTATCTTTATAGACAAAACTGAGTTTAAAAGTACAAATCTAATTGATCTCAAGTGCATTGCAATTACTATATTTAGGCCCTGGATTATGTACTACAGTAAGCCTCATGCTATGCAGGCAACAAAACTAATTGTGGAAAGACAAAGGTATGTGTCTAGCGTGCTTATGGACTTTTAAAAATTCATATTTCCATTGAAGCTGGCAAAGTTACAGCTGCTCACACCAGCAGTGAATTTGGCACTGTGCCCTATATGTTGAGCAAACATAAGCCAGCTATTTCTGGTCTCCTTCAGAAGACCTGGACTTCAAGCTCTGCCTCAAAATTACTATTTAAGGCTCTCAGTGTTGCAGGAAGGAAAAACTAAATGAAAAAGCAGCAAGTTGACTCTCAACAGCTAAGCAAGACTTTTCTTTAGTCTCGACTGGGGGCTCGGTTCATGCAGACATTTATGGCAGATGCTCTAACACCGAAGAAAGACCTCTTTCCACCTTTAAAGAAAATTTTCAAATGTAAGATGTTATTTCAGAATAAAGGAGGTGCCCGGACAAGAGGAAGGAGAAATCCATCCCCAGAGCCACTTCTGAGATTAATATATATCAGCATATGTACCAAAACAAAAAAAAGGATATACAAAAGAAGAGGATACAAGAATGGAGAGATTCACTAGCCCAGTCGAACTTGTGTCTGGCTGGTCAGGAACATTCTTCTAAAGTCTTCAGATGGATGCAGGGATTCTGGCTGCTTTGAACTGCTGCTGCTTGCAATTTAGTTGCCTCCCTGCAGGCAGATTTCCCCAGGAGGAAAAAAGCAGCAAAATCCATCTTTTTCCCTCAAATACAACCCCAGATCTGCATGTCAGAACAAAACAGTTGCCAAGAAACACTGGCAGACAACATGATCCAAGATTACGGAATGGGTTTGGGTTGGAAGGGACCTTAAATATCATCTCGTTCCAACCCCCTGCCGTGGGCAGGGACACCTTCCACTCTCCCAGGTTGCTCCAAGCCCCATCCAACCTGGCCTGGAGCACTGCCAGGGATGGGGCAGCCACAGCTTCTGTGGGCAACCAGTGCCAGGGCCTCACCACCCTCACAGGGGTGAATTTCTTCCTAATATTGTACCTAACCCTGCCCCCCAGAAATTTAAGATATTCCCCTAAAATTTAGTGGCTCACCCCATGTTGCATTTCTTGCTTATCCCAGAATCCTCTGGATCCTTCTTTATAAAAGGAGATGCATTCACTGTTTAAAGAGACTAACTTTACTCACAGAGGCTTCTAAAAATGCATTAAGAAGGGAAAACAACAAGCATCATAGCAGAAGACAAAATATGTCTTAAAAATAAAATATACGCTTGATCTCCAATTAATTCAGGAAAATCACAGAAGGAATCCACCTATTAGAAGTGGCTAGGCTGAGTCTTGGAGATCTTATTTCAAGGTTTTCCCTAACAGGCTAGAGGGAGAAGGAAAGGACTTGGATCCAAACTTCCACGGAAGAGCAAGAATCTTTCCAGGTTGAAAGTTGTTTTGTTTTTTTTTTTTTTTTCTAAATGAGTAATTAAAACCACACATGCTGGGAAACAAAGTTAAATCTAGCCCAGCTTTACACATTTTAACAATTCACTCTGCTGTCTGTAGAACACAGCAATATAAATATTGCTATCTCTGTTAAAATGAATTATTGACAATTTTAATACATGTTGCACAGTACATATTAATATAGAAAAATACATGTTATCAGCAGCGCAATGTTGACCATGTACTAATCCATTCCACCTGCTCAAATATTAGAGCAAATAATTATATATTTGTAATGCATCATTGCTGTCTAGTTTGAATCTGTGCCCCCAGAATAAATGTCTCTTCTCTGAAGTTGTTTGCTGTTACAAGTAAAATGTTATATATTCATACTCAAATTGACTTTGGGTGGATAAGTAAAATGAGCAACCTTCAAAAATCCACTTGCTTAAGACTTAGCAAGTCATTTTAATGAATTGTTTACAGCAAAATGGATGTCATAAAAATGTTTCAAATGCAAGCTCGTGTTCACTGGCTTTTCCGCAACGCTCAAACCTGAGTTAAAGCAGAGGAGGGTTCACAGCGACCATGTTCAACCCAGGTGAACCCGAACCCTGCCTTCCAGCAGGAGCTGTTTCTCCTGACACCTGGAGCTTGGAATTGGTTCTGGACACATCTTCTCTCCACAGTCTCCTTTTGAAGAAAGAGGGGCCCTCGGTGAGGCTGAACTCCTGATAGCACAACCGCTCCAGTCCCCAACAGACTGATGGGCACCATGGAAAAGCAGCTGTACATCCAAGGCACAGCCAGGATACAGCCTTGGCTGGAAGTGAGGTTGGGATGGGGCTGAGAAGGGCAAGGGCAGCCCTGAGAACAGCTGAGGTGGGGTTAAGGTGAATACATTCCAAGGGAAGAGTGTGGTGCAAACAGCCTCCTTTGGGGAGGAGAAAACACCTCAAAACTTACAGACTCCCACTGCGTACACAAAGGGGACAAATGAAAAGCACCAACACCTCGAAGTCCATTCTCTCTGTCCTTGCTAAATCTAGGTTTGAGAACAGCAAAACACAGTGCCAGGAGCTTTCAGCAGCAGCCACTGCCGCCATGAATGCTGTGATCCCAAACCAGCATTTCCTCCTTCACGCTCTGGATTCAGCAGCCTTTCAGATGATTTTGGGTTTCAGTGAAAGGAGAGAGAGGAGGTTCTGTACTTCAAGAAGAAGAATTTTTAAATACCAGCTTTCAAAGGATGTTGCAGTTTGGAAGACCAACTGAACAAGCCAGCACTGACAGCTGTGGCTCCCTTGAGATACTCTAAAATTACATTACTGGGGTGGAATAACTCTAACCCTCCCCAAGGAGACTGGATATTAGGAAAAGGTTCTTCAGAGAAGGGATGGCTGGTCAGGGCAGACAGAGTGCA
This sequence comes from Dasyornis broadbenti, assembly GCA_013397935.1. NCBI lineage: Eukaryota > Metazoa > Chordata > Aves > Passeriformes > Dasyornithidae > Dasyornis > Dasyornis broadbenti. The sequence goes on from VZRN01003298.1 coordinate 964,988, forward strand.
TGCCTGTTGGCCCCTCACAGCAGGGGTGAGCTGCTCAGCCGGGATCTGGACAGGCTTTAGCAAGGCAAGGGTGGGAATTGCCACAGCCTGTGGCTCAGCCGTGTTCCAGCCTCAGCGCCAAGGCCTTCTCACTTCACAGAGGAAAAACAGCAGAGCAGAAGAGCAGGATCTGGGACTGCTAAAGATTTAGTTTCATCCCATATCACAATGAACTTCAGTTACAAATAAAGAAATTACAAAGAAAACTTCAATCAAGTATCAAAACAAGTAATTTTGATTTAAGCTGTTCTCAAAGATACAATTAATAAATGCCTCTACTTTGCTTTTCGTGTTACTTTCCTAGCACATTAACTAAACACTCAGTTAAAGCTGAGCTATCTGACACTTTTCCCCCCATGGCTGGCCCCTTACATGGAGTTTCAATATAATGTACAAGCCAGGGGAGAGGAGATGGAAACAGAGACCTGCAGAGATGAGAGAATATGGGGAAGGTAGAGGGATAAAGGGGATGGGAGCTACACTTCTCCTACCAGGCGACACGTGGATGAAGAACCAGCAGATAATATCTAAAGGTGTCCCAGAAGCCACAGTGCAAAGTTAAAGATTTTTCCCTCTCAGGCAGAGTGGTAACAGAGGGGAAGGGATAGTGTAATCCTGAGATCTGAAAGGAAAACAGGGTACAGGGACATAAAGCTAATAGAATAAAAGTAGAAACCAAGGATTCCACATACACTGAGGGCTGTATTGACACAGAGAAAGCAGTGCCCCACACACCAGAGAAAAGACGACAGGCAAACACAGCTGCTTCCCCACTGCAAGATAAGCAGAAGATGTGGTATAGAAACCTCCTACCACCGAAAGAAATTAGAATGGAGGGGAAAAAAGACAAGCAAAGCAGTGAACGTAACTGGGCAGGAGATCTGGCTCCCTCCCCTCCTCTGAAACAGGTGGAGAAACACCAGGAAAGAAAAAGAAAAAAAACCACAAAAAAAAAAAAAAAAAAAAAAACCCCCAAAAAAAACCCCAAAAAAAAAAAAAAAAAAAAAAACAAAAAACAAAAAAAATCCCACAAAAAACCCCCAAAAAACAAAAAAACAAACATGCCAGCCTTGATGCAGAAGCAAAACAGAAATCTGTCTCCATTTACAGCTACCACAGAGAAGGTGGTGGTAGAAATAATGCTAGAAGCCAATATCCAGCACAATATGAGGACAGGAAAGGTGCTCCTACCTTCCTGCTGTCCTCTAGCAGAGAGCTGATGGCTGGCTTGTCCTCCCTGCTGCTCCTGGGACAAGAAGGGCAAAGGATAAGGGCTGCTACCTGCATTTAAAGTCAGACAAACAGTTGTTTAGATATCTGCTTCCTTTGCCTCAAAAAACATTGCCTCAAATTGGTTTCTCTGCCCCTGAGTGGCTCAACTCCAGCGCTAAACTGAATTAAGAGAGTTACTGCCATGAAAACTGAATCCAAAGAGCCACCTCCTGCTCTGGAGTTTGTCATGACATCCCAAACTGAGAATGTTAAGGTTCACTGCCACGCACATATTGGATTGAGAAACCTGGAACAAGGTGTTCTGAGGGACAGGGCAAGGTGCACCCTTACCCAGGAAGGGACTCAAGGGGCCTCACCCTCACACCAAGGCACCCAAAATCTCCTACAGAAATGGAGCAGTGAATTCAGGCAACACTGCATCACACCACCACCGATTTAAAACGACTTTGTGAAGAGGAAAATAAAACCAAACCCAAATCCAACCCAAGTCCTCTTACCATACCCAGGACAGCCTGACTCGCCCTCTGCCAACACCACGCCACCCTCAAATCCAGCAGTCACTTACCACCCTCCAGCTCAGAGAATCATAAACTCAGCTCTGGCCAATTCTCCTTCCCTCCACTGAGGCTGCATCTTGCTGATGCATTTCCACTCCCTGCAGGCTCCCGGCATCACTACCTGTCCTTCAGAGCAGACACACACTGGGGTATGGAGTCTCCTCCTGTTGAATCCAAGTCTCAAGATGAATGAACAGCTCCACTGCAAAGTACTTTAGCCAGGCCACCTCCTCCAGAGGCTCATTTCACTGCAGGGTGGGACGTAGCTGTGCAGATTTAATGCCAATCCTGCTTACTCTGCCAAGTTGATGTGTATGTCAGGTTTCCATCATTCTTATTCTAACCTCCCCCTTCATGGGCTTCTTCATTTAAAACTGCTCCTTCCCCACATCCATTTAGTTCACATCTTCTTCACTTCTTACCCTCTATTTCTGTGTATTTCCAAGCACTTGTTTCCCAGTTTTTTGCATTACTTGAGGAATTCTTACAGAACTCCTTCCTGCCCTCTGTGCATGTGCAAACAGAACAAAATACCAAATGACCTTAATAAATTACAGGACTTGGAAAAAACACGGCTGAATTTTTCAGCCTACAACAGTTTACTGCAAAGCCATTTTCACCAATTGTAGACAACATAATGACACAAACACACTCCCCCTCTCAGGTTTGGCTGCCAGCCTGATAAATAAATGCCTGTGTTGTAGGAGGGAACATTAGACAGGCAATATTTTAATTCATTACATGAGCATTAAAAGGCATATTTGTATTTTAGATACTATTTTATCGCATTCAGAAGCCACTGGAAATATTTTTCTAAGTTACATGCTCTAAGAGCTCTAAACTTAAAAATATGCGAAAATTATAGTTCCTCCACCCCATCCCAATCCAACTTGTGTTATAAAATAAACTTACTGACAATGCAGCCTTCTCCAGAAACAGAAACTTTCAGTGTGTGCATGGGGAGGGTTTTAAAGGAAGGGGAAAGCTCACACCAATGATAAATTTGGTCAGTAAAATTACTTTTATTCTTTTTTTTTTTTTTTTTTTTTAAATAGAAGGGCTTATACAATTGAATATAAATATCTTTGAGAAACATGGAAATGAAATGAAAAAAGGTATCTGGAAGGAATTCTTTTTATTGAGGAAGAGTTTACATATCTAAGTTTAAGTATTCACCTACTTTTTGCTGCCTCCTGTTAATAGGCATAATGGAAATATTGCACTGAGCATATGCATGGAAAACACAGCTAATAAAGCAAGGAATATGGTAAATACATTTCATACAACCTTAAAAAAATTCAAACAGTCATACAACAAATTCTGAAGCACTTCTGTGATCTGCAGTCTCAAGATGATGTTCACTGTTCTGATGTGTTAGCATACGGACACTTTTTTTTTTTTTTGTAGAAAGATTTTGTATTGGTTCATAAAACCACAGCCTTAAAATTGTTGGCTTTCAGTTACAGAGGTAAGAGAGGTATAATCTGAATTCACATCAGAGCTTTTGAAACAAAAATGGCAGCAGTACAAGCAGGTGCCTCCTGCAGTGTCCAAACCCCTTTGTGGCTTTGCCATGGCCAAGGAACAGAGCAGAGCAGCCCAGCAGAGCAGCCAGACTCCCTGGATACTGTGAGCCAGGCTGGCATCCATTCCCCTGTTTTCTGACAGAATGCCCCCCCTAAATCCAAAACGAAGCAGGAGAACCCCAACTGAGCAAGAGAAGTTCCAACAAGTCTTGTCAATATTGGCTACACCTGGGAATTCTTTAACAGAAGAGGAAAACAAAATTATTTGACCAACCCATAAAGTGAATTGATAGAAATGCTGCTCTGGAGATGGGAGACAAAGAAGTTTCCATAACGTGCTGAGCCCACAGTAGAAGGAAAGTGTTAGAAAGGATTTGTTCCACTGCAGTTCCAACCTGGTTTCCACAAAAGCACACTCTGAAAAAAGGTCTATTTACAACAATTTCAAGCTGCTTGTGGAAAAGCCACCCCAGCTGTTTCAAACATCGCTGTTGCTTCAGTTCACTGTATGCACACTATGGGTCCATGGCAGAAACACCCGAATAAACACTGGAGCACAACAGGCACAGAGTAGCCTCTGTCCAATATTAAAGTTATGATCAGGGGAAGAGCAGCTTTCACACACTTCAACATTTTATATTGCTCAGGCACTGAGGATCAACTCTCTTCAGCAAGAGAATTTTCTACTCTAGGTTTTTGCTGGAGCCATTCCTGCCACATAGGAAAAATTGGGCTACATTTTATCCTTTTACTTCATTAGAATTTGAATTTATTTACATACAAAATAAGACAGGAGAAAAAGTTCTTTTATAGTAACCCAACAACGGGCACCTTCACTTGTAATAAGGATGCCTTAGGCAAGGCAGCTGCATTTACTTCAGGAGCATATATAAAATTCAGCGTGCTGGTATCAAACAGAAACAATAATGTCAGATCATACAATGCCAGTACATTCCAGTGGGCTCTTGACTATCAGGTAAAACAAAAAAAATAAAGCCAAAGAACCAAAAAAAAAAAAAATTTCCAAAACTTTTCACTTTAGTTCTGTTTAGAATGCTACACAATGAATAAATTAAGTCTTTCTGGGATAGTGTTTTAGTCCTACATCTCAAAGAAATTCCAAGCTAATTAATTAGAGCAAGAAATTACATTGAGCAGGATAACGTTTTAAATGAAAGAAATGACTTAGAAACACCAATCAAAGATAATTTGATTATGATTAGCTGTGCTGAAGTCTAAGTCATTAAAATTGATGAAGAATGTTTTTACACTGGTCTATTCTATGTAATCCATTACCTACGCTATGCTCTGTAGTTCAAGTCTAACAAATGGTATCTGATAATTCAGTATTGAAGACTAAAATACTTTCAATGCACCATTTGCTCTCCTACACTGACATGTTTCCAATTAAAAAAAAAAAAGAAAAAAATCAGTAGCAAGTAGATTTGTGAAATTCTTCACTGAGAGAACTTGAGCGAACATGAAACATCATCCAGATTTTTACCTGCTCGCCTTCTACATGGTCAGGTTTAAATATGGCTGCTGCTTTATTCTGAACAGTCACTGTCCCACCAAAGTTACACCCATGGTTGGTACAAAATGATTCCCTGTGCTTTCTAACAACGGAGGCTGCCCAAAGGTGCAAGATTTCCTGCCATGCTCTCAGCTGAAGTGACGAGCGAGACGAGCAGACCTGTAGTCGACACGCAGCTGAACAAAGGAGTGAAGGATGTTCTTGTCCAGGTTAGCAAGTTGTTCTCCTGAGCAAACCTGCTTCAAATTATCTGGGGCTACAACCAGAAGGTTGCAAAGTGCATGCAGGGTATCAAAGAGCTGTAACACCAGCGCAATCTGTGAGCAAGAGAAAACAAAGGCAAAAAACAGATATAAATAATTAGCGTTGCTTGAAACCTTATAACAGAATATCCATCTACACCTTCAAAACGCTTCCTCCTGGGAGAGGATTTACAACCATCATTGTCTCCTCATGGACATGCTCACCTTGAAGTCTTTGGCACACTTCCTGTACTCAGCCACGTCACAAATGGCCAGCATTCCTCCCATGCAGCTGTAGGAATATTGCTGTAGGTGTTCATAGATGAGGCGATGGAAACGAACCCCGAGCTCCATCAAAACTGTGTCCACATTCTTACCATCCATGGAATTCCTGATCTTTTCCACCTGTTTTCTGACATAGCCACAGACTTTAACACAAGCCTAAAGTCAAAAATAAAAGAGAAGTCAATAAGAATTAGGTAATCTAATTTCTTCCACATCATTAGCTGAACATCAGTCACTAACTGACTAATTTCAATGATGTGTTGTGAAAGTTTATTCTCTAATTAGTAATTTTCCAAATTTCTTATTTGCCACACAAAGATGCAAAAATGTGAGAAAGATGGATGCAAGATAATATTGAATTAAGCTATAGTTCATATCAGTTCAGTATAGAACAGTTGAATTTGGACTTTTAATTCAATGATCCACACAAGGAGGGATGTGATTAGAAACCTCCTGTCAGTCACAATTATAAATCCAAATTAACAGCCATGCAGGGATCTTCACCCTTCCCACAGAGTACCAGACTCTACCTCCTGCTGCTGCACTTCTCCCATTCCCACCTGGCTGCAGGCATTCAGGGAATGCTCTCACTTCTTCCCATTGAGTTTGTTCCCTATTCCTCCCTGCCTTGCTCCCAAGAAGAGCCTAATGTGAGCCACCCCAGCAGCCCCAGGCTGGGATTCAGACACACTCAGCAGGAGGGACAATGATGTGCAGCAAAGAACGTTCATGCTTTGCCATGTTCCTGTCATTCTGAGAGGAAAAAGCACCCAGCAACTAGAGAGTACCTGATAATTGATTTTCTGAAACTGATAGCGCACAGCTAATTATCAGCTAAAAGCCTTATTCCAAATCTGGGCCTCTTGGGAGGGGAAAGAATGTGCCAGTTTGTCCAGCACCTACTGCTTTGTGTCTGACACTAGACAAAAACTACCCATGTTCCTTTTCAGCTTGAGAAAATAGTCCACAACAGTGCTTGGAGGTGCTTGGTGCAAAATGGAAGTAAATTAAGCAAATGCACGTGTTGTCCGATGGGAGTTTGGTAAGGAACACCTTGTACCTGATAACATTTATGAGATGGGCCTTTGGTTACTTACATTTGTATATTGAATCAAGACATTGTTTTCATCTTCTGGTTTAAAATCTGTCTTCTTTTGCTCTGCAGCCAAGATGTGCTTCATCTGCCCAATCATACAATTCAGTGTCCTTTAAAGTTACAAATACAGATTGGCTTTTGAAGGGAACATTCTCATTTCCTTGATTTTTATATTTACATACACTGACACGATTCTGGACATAAGTAAGCAGCATAAAGCAGTGAGGGAAAAACCCCAGCACCTAACATTTGCGTAATCTACAGAAGAGACACTGAAAGTGAACACTTATTATGAGAAGCAAGCAGTGCTAGGACATGTCAAAGGAAATATTTCATTTAACAGACATACACACTCACTCTCTTCTGGAGTTGCAATGTAATTCTATAGAGAAGACACATTTGATTTTATATAAGTAGTTAGAAAAAAGGAGCATCAGCCAAAGAAAACCCTAAAAACCTCTTTCCTCAAGTTCAGTGTCTTGGAGCACAGCACACAGCCCACTGGCCTGCTGCTTTTAAAGGGGACACATTAACTGGGAGGTAATCCATTCAAATCCAGCTCTTCAGAGAAACTGGATAGCATCCTTCAATGCAGAGAATCCAAAGGAAGCATTCCAAGGAGTTCAGCAGAATTAGATCACATTGCATATATCAGTCAGAAGCAAGCCTCAGAAAGCACTTGGAAAATGGAGGGGTGAGGGGGAAGAAAAAAACTCTTCCTTTGCCAGAGCTTGGTATTTCTCTGGTTCCCAGAAATCTAATGGAGTTTTACAGCACCAATTATTTTTCCTTTATAGGATTTATCTGTTCAGAACATTATCTAAGGTCAGGGCCCTGCTTTCCTTCAAGTCCAAAGCAAAGGTCAAACAGCAAAGGAGGCAACGGAGGCTGCAAACCTCTCCCAGGACCCACCTTGGCCAGGAACACCCCCCGGCTCTCTTCTTCTCCCTTCCCCTTTCCTTCACCCCGCTTATCCCCGCATCCTTCCCAAAGAAAACTCTGAAGGACATTACAGGCCTTGAAGGATTCAAGCTGGCATGAGGTGGAGAAGAATACATGTATCCAGAGAGGGAAAAAACTCCTTTTGCTCTATGCACAGAGCTCAGACTTGCATTTCGGGGGTACTTCATCCCACAATACACATACCAATGGAAATTTAAAGAAACTGTATCTTGAATTCTGCTCAATTTTCATTTGAAGTAAGTACTTCCAGAAGGCTGTTTACACAAAATACATACTGAGAGAAAACCAGTTGAACTAATTCTGTTTGGCTAATAAATCACTTTTACTGAGGTAGATAATTGATGCGAAGGGTTTTCAAGAAGCTGCACTTGGACTTTTCCAGGTCGGATAAAGTTGAAACCATCAACATTTTGAAAATTTGCTTTATTTTTTAAACTCATTCCTTTGAGCAAGACAATCAATTCACAACAGCAGCAGTGGCACCACAAAGCAGCACGAAACAGCCCCACAAACACATTCTACATGTAATGTTAATCTCAAAACTAATCTCTCTTTTTCATGTGCTGAAACACAATTTTTTTTGAATTCTCCATCCACAAACCTTTGAATGTACTGTCTTCTGACAAGGACTTGTTCTCCTAAGTCTTACTAATACTTTTAAAAGATTAATTATTTAACACAAATAGATACAAACCATTGTAATACTGATGACTGACCTGTATCTGTCTAGATCTAAGCTTATGGCCTAAGTGCCTCAAGTATTTCCAACTTTGTGTTTACACCCCTCAGGTCACTTGCAGCAGAAGCAGCTAAAATCTCAATTGCCACTTACATCCCCTATTTCCACTTTTCTCTTTGCACTTAGAGAAAATAATACACCAAATCAAAAGTAGGGCATCACATAACAGCTCCATTTCCTAATATTAAGCTTGTTAGTTTATTATTTTCATCTGCTGCAAAACAGCTGTGATTTTAATTTGCAATTTTTATAGCTATCCCCTCATTTTTATTCTGAGAAATAGAAAAAAGATTAAATGAGTCACAACCTCAAAGCAAGTCAATGTCAGAATCAAAATTATTCCAGGTCTCCAGACTTTCACGACTCGGTCTAATCCATAGCACTGCACAGATTCCAGCAAATCATTTAACCTATTTTTGTCAAACCTTGCTCCTAATGGAAATCCTGCAAGTGTTTAACCTATTTCAATCATCATTTCTCCCTCTTTCAAAGTAGAAAAAAACTAGTTTGAGACAATAAGCTAACAGTGAATTATTGCATTCTTTCAACATAACCAAAATCCTTTAACATCCTTCCAGAAGCATTTATGGGTCAGAAATCTGCCATGGAAAACATGACTCTCTGCTCACACAAAATCTAAATTTCCTACGCACAATAATGCATGTTTAGCTGTTTAAAAAAAAAATAAAATATCAGTTTTGTGTTCAGGAATAATTTATTAATTACACCATAATTCCTACTTAAAAGGACAGTTAACATACATCACAAAGGTGTGTTTTATAAGATCAGGAGAAGGTTTAAATCTCTACTTGCCTATCAATGCCCATATCCAGCTTCACTTCCATTTGTTCTATGATATCCTTTTTCTTCTGAAGGCATTCAGACAATTTAGGAGAAGAACTGGAACAGTATAGAAGATGTGTGAAATGCTAAAATATCAAAACAAATTTGTCTGCTGGGTTTGCTGCTTCCAACAGGGTCTAGTGAAGATTTCCCACCCCATCAGGAAAAGGGCACAGCCACAAACCCCCTTCAGTCCCACCTGGAATGCAGCAGCAAAGTCTCCAAGGAGCAACACCTCTCCTTCCTACCAATACTCCTGGAGCTCACCCTCCCCCATTTGTTTCCAAAGGAACCAATTTGTTTAAACTTCCCTTCTTCCCCCTCCCGCAAGAGTATTTTATCTTCCACAATATCAAGTTGAACTACTTCAAGAAACTCCTCTTAACAGAGATGAGAAATGAAAAAAAATGCTTTCGTCACCAAAAAATTGAAAAAAGGCCACTTACAGAGAAAATGCCAATCAAAAGAAAGGTACCTGATCAATGGCATCAGATGATCATTGAACTGCTTGTCAAATAAATGGAAAATAGTATTGGCCTGGTGGACAACATCCAAGAAATAAAGATTTGCGTTCTTTGAATCAGAAGAGGGAATGCCTAAAGCAAAGAAGGTTTCATTAGAATTGTAATGATATGCAGTTCTTATAATTAGCATGATGACTTTTTAAATATGCAGAATTCTTCCATGAATGCTTAAATCACAGGCTTAGGGTTTCAAAAATTTACCACGGTGCCATATATAGAATTCTTCTCGTAGCTATATTGGTAACAAGCATAAGCACAGAAATATCTTACTGGTAAAATTTCTGAAAGTAAAACAGAATGGTCAACTTAAAAACTCCTTCAGAATGTGAGATGGATGCTGTCTTATAAAAAAGACAGGTTCTCACTGTCAAGATTTTAACTTCTTTAAAGAAGCAGTTTTCTGATTTACTGTCACTCTAAAATGCATAAATATAAAAACACAAGCATGGAATTCCTACAAAAATTAAGACACTAAGCCTCAATATGAAAATATTTTCTTGTTGTGACACAGAGAACAATTAGAAGAAGCAGGGAGCGCTGATGTCCCAGTTTTTGTGATAAAAATGTTTTAGAAGGCAGAAGCACATTTCCGTCTGTGCATCAATTCCCCAAATGAAAGTTACACCTCAGAAGCCATTAAATGTCGACCCCCACGCACACGAAACAAATTTCATTTAACCAACACATCCTGAACAAGGCCAATCAATAAGGCACAGCAAAGATCATCTGCACAGAAAGGCCAGGGAGATGAAATGCTCAGGAAATACTGTACTCACCAGCAAGGCCTGTTTCTAATGCATAATCGATGTGTTCAGTACATAAGAACTCTACAAGCATAGAAAAAATTCTGAAAGCATTCTTGGGTAAGTCAGAGGGATCAGAGAGCTTTAAAGAAAAAGAAAAAAAATATCCTAAAGGTCAGTTCTACATAGATTTGAAAGTTTACTGGATATTGCATAAGGGATAAGCTTAAAATGTAACAAGTATTCCAGAATAATTGGAACCTTTTTCTAAATGAAAAGTATCCATACAGAGAATTATTCAGGAACAGCCTACAGCATCAATAAATGCTTCAGCATTTACAAGTAAACTGGAACTGCCACAGGATGCTACGACAAGCAAAAGCATAAACAATTTCTAATAATAGTAAGAGCAATCATAAAAGAAGATATTAATTAAGATATTAATTCATTAAGTCCTTACAACAGTTTCCCAGATACAATCTCAGGAAATACCCAATCTGAATGCCACTGGATGTTGGGAAAAATATGTACAGAAGAGATTACTCTATCCATATCCTGTATTTTCATTCTTTTAATACTCTTCTGGCACTGGCCACAGTGAGAAGAAGGACACTGGGTTAGCTGGACCTCCAGTTTGTGTTCTTTTATCACTGAAGCAAAAATAATGCAGCTGAACCTCAGCTACGTTTAGCACAGTTCAGCTGGAGTCAATGGAGCATGAACACTTTTATTAAGTGCAGCAATGCCCACATTTACACTCAGCATCTGGACTTTGATGAGCTGTAAGCAACGTGGGATTTCGGACAGCAACCTGTCAGTAAATCCCTTTTCTAAAGAAAAACGTGACAGGGCTTTTGTACCTAGGAAATACAGCTTTGGTTCTTAAGGAATTAGGTGAAGACTCTTATGAAGCTTCAAGGAAGAAAGATTACTATTGCAACTCAAAGTAATTTACACAACACTCAAATATTTCTGCTGTTTTCCCCCGCAAAAAAAAAAATCTCAAAGAACCCAACAACAGAGACTCCCAAACATTGAAATATTTCAATATATGGCGACATCAAAATTACCATCAAAATTTATTTTTCCTAAAGCACATCCAGCTGGCAGAGCAAGTGTATCTGCAAACATCTGCAATGTGACGTAAATACCACAATTAGTTAGCCAAGGACTAACTTCAGTTTTGCATAGTGAGTTGCCTTGACCATGAACCCCTGAATTCTAAAAGCGTAATTCTAGAAATCTCCTTACATGCCAAATCCATTGGGATTTCCACCTCAATACAATCATTTTTAAATAATTTATATTAAATCTGATCCCAACAGGAAGGCAGGGAAAAAAAGGGTTATGCACATTTGGAAAAAGTTAGTTTATATCAGGAACTTGACTGCTGCTTCTAGCTACGATGATATCGAGAAAAACAATGATCTGCCTGCTTGTCTTACAGTCACTGATTCTTACCCTGAGGAAGGTGATGATCCCAATGTGTGCAGGTAACAGTCCTGTGTCTGTGTCCTGTTATATCTTTAGTCCCACTAAGATTATACCTGATGTGAAGCTTTTCTGCCCTAAGCTAATTTAGAATGGTAAAAGAATTAAAGTTTCCTAGAAACCAAAGTGTTTAGCTAATAAAAAAATCACTGACATTTAAGTCTGCAATTAAATTTCAAAGGTTTTCATTTACACCAAGCACCAGACAAATATGATTGACAGACAGCAAAACCAGCAATTTAATCAGAAGTAAAATACCTTTTTCATGTTAGTCTAAAGCATTTAAAGAACTGCAAAGGGTTTCCAAGGCAAACAATGTTTAAGACTATTCCTCTCAGCATTTTGTTGATGATCATTCACTAACATAAGAAGAAATTACACTTGAGGCAGGGAAACAACTGTTGAACTATTCAGTGTATTTTTATAGCAGGAAAAGAAAACCACACTAAAGGTTTCTCCGGTCTTGGGTCTACTTTAGTAAGAAAAGCAACGTAGCTAGTAGGTTTACCCATCCCCACTTCTTCCAAAACCAGACAGCATTAATACCCACAAAACACAACCAGATCCACATGGAAAAGCAAACCCTCAGCCTCCACTGTGGCTCCATTTCCATGAAAAACACAACAGAGAATTTAAAAATGTCCTTTCCTCTTCCTATCACGCCTCAACTGAAAACTTAAGCTCACGGCCTAATCTCACACACAAAATTATACCACGAAGGGAGATCACAGGAAGCAAACTTACCCTGTGACATCTTTCAAAAGCTTGTTTGGTTTCTTGCAAAAGGTTAACCACCACTTCTTGTGACAGGAATGTTTCCCCATGCGTGTCAATGCTTGGCCCCAGGGGTAAGTTTGTTCGTTGCCTTAGTCTCTCTTTGAGGTCTTGAATACTGGAACAAAGACAGACCCCAAGAAGATTTTACTGGGTGGAAATTTTGATGCTCAAACTCAACAACAATATAGGATCTTTTAGTTGTTAAGTTAAAAAACAGGACCCAAGACACAGTTTAGGATGTGCAAGCATTAAGACAAGTCTTGCAAGCTTTAGAAACAAAAATTGCCAGTAAATGCGAAACTACCACCTCTGATTCCATGGTCAAGTGCGTTCTAGCATGGCACGTTCACTCATGGAGCAGCTATTCCCCTTTGTGGGATAAGAGTAATTGCACTGGAATCCTACAGCACTTACGCTCTGTGGACAAATTTAGCCTCCATACACTCTGTCACACTGCACTTTCCAAACACTAATGAGAGCTTCCTATCTCATCCACACCCACAAATCCTCTCGTCCTCATCCATTATCTCAGCAGTCCTTTATTTAGTCAAGCATGCTCCGACACATTTCCATGCATAAAACAACCCATACAGTTACACACTACAAGAAATTTAATTTTCCCCAAGAAAATTAAATTTTCTCTTTGCTTTCTTTTTTTTTTATTACTTCCCTGCTGCCTTTTCCATATCATTCCTCATTCCTGACACACTGAACCCAGGAGCTCTTTCAAAGGTGCGATAGCCTAAGAACCTCTGGTTCACACGAGTTTTAATGCTTCCTATCCCACTTCTCACTACTCCTTCATTAGTTTTTCTACCCTGAGGATAATGAAGTCTTGTTTTACCTTTCTCTAAGTCCATTGCATCTTCTGGGCTCACTAAGAGCTTTCTCACTGACATTGCTATGGTCTTTTCCCCTTCCTAGGTCTTGGGAGGGGACCACAAGACCTGGGCAGGTGAAAAAAAATGTATGCTTTTAGATACACACATATACATGCTTTAGGTACCTTAGTTTTGCTTCAGTCCTTTTGTGGATCTGGATCCTAAGTTGAAACATAGGTTTAACTGGTATTTTTCATTTCCAGTATGTACAAATACCATGCACTGAGTACATTTCACATGTACTGAGAGCAACACACTTTTGAGCAGAACACAAAGTGAAAGCAATTTATAAAAAGCTGTAGGCCATTGGCAGTTCATCACTGTACATCTGACATGGCAAATACAACCTTTCTCCCCTCACCACCGCCCTTCCACTTTAAAATTATGAAACTTCCCAGAAGGAACTTACCCTCCGGTGCCAATGGACCTCTTCTGGTGGTTTTTGGAATCATAATAGCGCTGCAGAATCATGGCACTTCTACTTTTCAAATAGCCAATTTCCACCTCAATGTAATTCTCCAGGTAGGAAATGAAAATGGCCTTGATAAGCTTAGACAAGAAAGTCTGCTTATCAGTACCCAAGTTAAATTCCATCAATTTGCTTGACAGATTAGCAGTTCTTTGTGCAAAAGAAACAAAGAAGGGAAGGGGAGGAAAAGGTTGAATGTGGATCAATTACAGCATTGCAAGTTTGTAAAGTACACAGCACAACAGAACCCTGATGGTGATTAAGACTTGGAGCAGTTTCACGTTTAAGTAAAGAATTTCACATAATTCATGTTTAATTACACACAGCACCACTGCAATCAAGCTGCCAGTGAGATGGAGAGGACTGGGTTTTGCACAGTTTTAAAATGACTCTTGAAGATCACAATAATTCCCATTGAAAATAATAATGGCCATTTTAAATTTTCTTTAGGAAACCCATCACTGTAAAGGTTAATAGACACAAAATTTTTTCAGCTTTCATGAGAAATTTCCATTTTTGGCTTCTTTTTATTCCTAATAATTCCATTTATTTTCCAATAACTTCTATCCAATAATTTCATCAGGGATATATAAATACCTTGTGTATAGATCATAGAGATTCTTCAGATACTGCTCTGCATCTGATTTCCTGTGTTCTTCTAGCTGGTCCTTCACATAACTCTGTAAAATTTGGTGCTTCTGTTAGAAGATCAACTGACAACCACAGGTCACACTCACTACTTCCTAGATTACACGGAATTTCCTGCAAAGTGTAGATCTTGCCTAACGTAATTCATCTATCCTTTGTTTTAAAACCTCTAATTTACACTTCCTGCATTATCCACAGAGAGAGTTAAATGCACTTGTAGGAGAAAATTATCTAATAATACAAAACAGTAATGCGTGACGCAAAGACAAAAGATAGATGGCTTTGAAAATATGTTTGACCAAGTGACACAAAATCCCCTCGTTTTAAGAATCAAAAGCACGAGAGGCCTCAGGGCTTTTCTGCAGTTGACAGTAGGCAATGGAGATGGTTACATATTTGCTTATCATAGTGCATACATAAAGCAGATACAAGCTTAGAGCCTTCTTATCATTGAATATTTGGACAAAAATGTTATTTACCATAAAATACTAATTCAAAACTGACACACAAAACTGGGGTTGAAACACAAGCTCAATCTGTGCACTATAAGAACAACATCTGAAGGAGAAATTGCTTTTTGCAAGGAAAGTCGTGCTGTTGACTTTCAGCACTTAAGTGAGTGTATTTGCAGGATGAAAAACTTAGTATTTTCAATTATTCTAGATTTTCATATAAATATTGCATTAGCTGCAAGAAAGTATTCACCACATAAATTATTTTCACTTATTCAGTGCTAACTTCACACATGACACCCAAATCCAAGAATGAGCAAAGTAAAGATATGAAATGCGGAAATTCTTTTCCTGACATATTCTTGGTAGGGGGTATAGAGAAAAAAAATCAAATATGTGTGTGACATCTCATGAATTACCCAATGAACACAGCTATTCCCTAATAATTTTACATATTAAATTTGAGTATTTTCAGTCACCCTGTATTCAGAGCACAAGCAGATTTATTTGATATGGGCTTGATTATCCGTCTGAATTGCTACAGAGCAATGAGTTATGATTCTACACCATCATACAAAGATTTCAAATATTGTGCATTCTCATTAACTGCTATTACTAGATAAAATATTTTTTATTAAGAGGTTCCTCAACGAACTTCAACATGTTAAAATTTGAAATACCTGAAGTTTAACTTCAAAGATATTTTGAATGAGTTTAGCTAGCACGGTCTCTGGATTGCTAAAGATTTCTCCAACTTGCTTGTTCACCCTCTGGCAGAGAATGGCCGCATCTTCAAAGACATCATTCCTCAGGAATGCACCCTAGGGATGGAGAAGCACATTTCAGAACATATTTACAACAACATATAGGAGGAAACAAATCAATAATGTAACGTAGATAAAGAAATAATATAAAGTAAACTGCATTACCTCTTGACACTGTTTTATGTACACATCAACACAGTGGGAATAGCCCTACGGAAGCAGAAAAACAACTCAGCATTAGAGGAGGTCGTTCATGCTTTCAATATGAAATTAAATCAAGGAAATATAAGGCCTGTGAAGAAGTCACTACAAAAAAACATACAGATTTATTCAACATGGAGACTTTTCCAAACCCATTTTTGTTACAGATCTACCACCACCCTACATGGATCTACACCTCAAATTTCAACATTCTTTCTTAAGCATACAAGTCAGTTCCCACCCATGCAAGAAGAGATTATCTTAGAAAGTTCTCCACTGATGCTGCCCCCAATCCCCCTCATCTGCCTCCTTTATTCCCCTGCATCTGACTGCAGATTGAACCTCTCAGTACTTCTGAAGTTACATGTGTTATCTGACACGAGGGCTGTGCCCACGCAAACACAGTCACTCAAAACAGGCATTTATTGTACCGTGGGTCGGTTTTAGTCATGTATTTAAATTAAACCCCTCTGGTTTTACCTTAAAGTGAAGCAAAACTGCTGCTACTTCTCTCATTCTGGAGATTTCTCCTCTCCGCTGAGCACTGGTAAACTCTTGAATTAACTGGCACTCTAAATCGTGGTACTTACCTGGAGAGGAAAGGGGATAACAACAAAAACCCATCAGGCTACGTAATACAGGCAAAAACTGTAATACTGACAGTATTGCTTACTTCTTTAATCATCTTTAACAATTCAAATACGGGAATATGGATTGAACTGGATAGATAACTTACTTGCTATCTTTGATTTTACTTCAGAAAACCTGTTAACAACAAAAAAAAAATAGCATGATTAAATTCAAATCCACTTCACATGAAAAATCACAGACATCCCGGATCATGAATAGCAGGCAGTGTGCTTAAAAATGAAAACATGTAGCACAAAGACGACAGAAAAGTTACCCGCTTTATATCCCTGAAAACCTACAAGCATCTAATTCAAATCTAGCATTAAGTCAGCAAAGCAAAATTATCCCATTAAAAGTCTGTTAAGCAGTTTAGGATGTGTATGTAAAGATGATCCTACAACATGAGTGCGTGAACACAAATTTGAGAATAGAGGAGAGAGAAATAAGCACACAATCCTGCTCAAAAGCTCCATGAATCACTAAGCACTGCACCAAAAAGGGAGACAAGGGAAGCATCAGAAAAATCACAGCTATGCGAAGATTTATTTTCTTAAAAAGATGTTCAGATAGATTTTTACCTGTCAAAAGGCAGTTCCTGTGCAATCAAATGCAGTTTCTGAATAATATCAGCTGCCTCTTTAATCTGGTGAGAGGAAAACATGACAGAATTATTAAAGAAGGCCTGATTTTGGGCTATTCCTTTCCTCCCCCTGCACTGTCCAATTTTCATACACAAAGTTCCTATTTCTAAAGCTGGTTGACTTGACATACCTGTGGAAGAGATCAACCCCTTCAAGTTCCCATACGTACTTTTAAGATGCTTAAGGTATTTTTCTTTAACATAAAGTTATATAGGTCAAAACGTGATGAAAAGTCTTGTTATGTGCTCCCATTGGGGATGTCTGTGGAGCTGTGTGAGCCACCTGGACAAACACCTGACACCAAAATAAGCCATGGCCATGCCTGACATGGAGAGGGGAGAAAGGTGAAAAAGGGGATCAAAGCAGAGCATTCTCCCAAGGAAGGAGAAATGGAAGCTCCATTAGAAATTGTAAACTTTGAGGTCCAAAGCAAAAATCAAGATGAAAGTCAGCTGATTACATAGCAACAAAATAAGAATAGCTGTATGAATACAAAAGTTGATAAATAAAGATAACGCGTTGTGCAAATTCGAGATCTCTCCTGGGCAGCAAAACCTTTTATCAATTATTCTTCCACCATCAATCAGCACAGGAAGTGCATCTAAGTGGTGCTTAGTGACTGCTTCGTTAGGCTGAATAAAATGATGGAAAACACACACATTTGAAAGTGTGGAGAAAGCAGCTGGCTGCAACTGAACTTCAGTGATTTAAGCTGTGCTGACCGGGCACAGCTGGGGCACACATCTGATGAGGAGCAGCTGAGGGAGCTGGCGGGGCTCAGCCTGGAGTAAAAGGAGGCTCAGGGGGGACCTTCTGGCTCTCCAAAACTCCCTGACGGGAGGGGGTCAGGCTCTGGACCCAGGGAAAAGGGGACAGGACAAGGGGGAACAGCTACAAGTTGTCCCATGGGAGGTTTAGATCCGAAGTTAGGAAAAAATTCTTCACGGAAAGCGTTGTCACTGGCACGGCTGCCCAGAGCAGTGGAGGAGACCCCATCCCTGGAGGGATTTAAAAGCCACGTGGATGTGGCACTTGGGTACACGGTTTAGTGGTAGCCTTGGCAGTGCTGGGTTAATAGTTGGACTTGATGGTCTTAGAGATCTCATGCAACGTGAATTATGTTATGAGTAAAACCTTTATAAGCTGACACAACGGAGAACATGGAGAATATGCAGTTTCTCTTGTTCTTCCTAATAGTGATGATCCAGGGAACTGAAGTGAGAGGGAAGGAAGCAATGAAATCCTATTCTGCCACCGCTTAGAGCCGGCTGGATTAAAACTTTTCAAGAATAGAAGCAGACACACAGGTAAGAATAGAGAGCACAGGCATCACACTAGGTTGGTTGTTCAGCAAAAATAGGGGCACTCAAAGTGTATCCATTCTGACTATTAAGAGCAGCTTATGTTTTGAACTGTCAGCTTACAATAGCCTCTTAAGGCAGAAGCTGCTACACTCCTCAGATAAATCCAATGAAAGAGCAGTTATTTCTGTGAGCTTGCAGCAACGTTAATACCTAACAACTGTGATCAATACTGATGTCAGTAGCATTGTCTATATATTAGCAGTTATTCAGCAATGCCACAAAAATCAAAGCAAACAAAAAAAACACCACAACCAAAAAAATCCAACAAATACAACATTTTCTTTGTCTCCTTTTCACACAATAGCTGTTAACTAACTTAGATTTTATTGAATTCAGGACCTTTTCTTATGCACAAGAGAAGCCATGACAAATCAATTCTCCACGGTTTCAGCTTAAACTCAGACATATTTAATTTTTAATTGAATCAGGCTTCTGCAAACAATTAAAATCAAAATAAATATCGATTTTTGCAAAATACAACTTAAAGGCTGTAACGTATCTGGGAAAAAAAGCCAATTGAAAAATCACGGAGAAATAATGGCAAGAGAGTGATGTTTTTTTAACACAAAAACGTGTACAAGTCAAATGGCATCATGAAATAATATTAAGTACAGAACACAAACAGAGAAATGGACATAAGAGTAATAGTAAACATACTAAGCAGGACAATGTTATTGCATGATAAACAAGTGCGCTGCTGATCATTTTGATAGTTTAATTGTGTTATCTGGGCTCCCTTTAATTGTGCTCCCTTCAAGCATCTTGAGTACAGGAGAAAGACTTGGCGGCACAAGGGAAATTATAAGGATTCTGAGGATGGAGACACAATACATAGGATGGGACAAGACAGCAAGGAAAAACTTCACAGAGATAAGAAACTGCTCAGTATGGCTGGGAGGAAGTGGGAAGCAACAAACGGAGTGTAGGGGAAAAAATGGAATCCAACAGATTTTAAGAACAGACACTACTGAGAAAAGTATCAATTAGGAAATAACTATTATATTCTTTTTTGTGCCTCTCCTTTCACAGTATCCCCTCGATATCTCACAGAAAAGTCCACACTTGTGAGGGCTGGCATAGCACAAAAAAGAAAATCATAACATCTTCCATAACATTATCTAAAACCCCCATCAGTTTGAAGATCAGAAGACACTGACAAAGCGCTAAGATTTCACAGTTAAGAATATTTGTTACCATCTCGTACTTTAGAAGTATTTTTGGTACAAAGATGCATTAAGATGTAACAGCTCCTGTCTCAGCAGGCTCTTTTACAAACACTTCTTCAAGTTATTTTTTAAACAAGGAAGCAAAAGTTAAAGAATCCACCTGGCTGAAATTAGATTCAGTAAGATAACTTGTATCCAGAAATTCTGGTTTGTGTTCCCACATCCTTCCCCCGCAGACTGGCACAAGACTTAGGGCCTTTACATTTGTCTTCCTCCAGATTTGTTGAGCACCTTATTATTCTTCAGGGTGTACAGAGATTCATTTGTCTACAAATTTCCAGGTTTATCCTATTTACCTACCAGATTTTTCTGGTTGTCCAACAGGATGTATGATAAAACTTTAATTTAGAAATAAAGTGAAAACTGAATTCTATGAGCCTCTTGAGCAGACAACACACAATTCTCTAATTAATGTTTACTTATTTACCATGCTGCCATTAAATACTTTTAAAATGCGTGTTTTATTACTACTTAGGAAAAAAGAAAAGAAAAAATTTAGGCAGATCTGGAAAAGGCTGCCAACAGAAGAACTTTCAGTATGTTGAAACCTTTCTGTTTCCCTTGGAAATCAGGGAAGTTTTTCTCTGCTCCCTTGTGAATTTGGGCAAGCCATCAACTGGTAATTACCATATATCCACAGACCATGAATCAAAAGTCACTGTGCAACTGACTTCTTGGGAATACAACTATATAAAATGATTAGCTTTCCATTTCCCTGAGCGATACCTCCGGCTCAGTGGGGAGGGGGTGACTATTAACCTGTTCTCAGGTCTTCTCTGACCTGCATTTCAAGCACACATTTTTTTGCTGAATGTGCAAATCAAGTTTTTGCTGTTTCCACATATTATAATTTTTTTCCTGACTACAATCATTCCATTGCACAGAATTTAAGGAGAGAAGGAAGATTCTTCAGGATACACCACACAAAAAAACCCCAATAAACCCAAACCAACAACTTTACTTAAACTGCATTGGGAAATCCACTGTGTCCTTTTGCTTAGAGCTGGACTCTTTTCCTTCAGTCTATTTCTGTTTGCCACACCACTCAGATTGTATTTGCTTCATGAACGTACTCTTGAAGCACAAGAAAAACAAAATGCTTTAGCATTTCTTTGAAGTTTTCCTGCCTGGTTCCTCTAAATTCCAAGGGTGGAGACATAACCACAGGACTATACAAAGCCCAAAGGCATGCTGTGACAAAAAGGTATCCAAGGCCAGTGGACTGACCCAACAGAGCAAAGTTTCACAAAGAAGCTGCATTCAGAGGCGTTCTGCTTTACAGGATGGATCTGAGGCAAGGGGTTCAAAGGAAAGAGGCAGATATTGTATTGCACTCCAAAGTTGCCCTCCCAGCGTTTCCCAAATCTCCGATAATTTCATAAAATGAAAAATGCCAACATTGCCACATTAAGCATCACTGAATACAAATGCTTTATCAGCAATCTGCAGCCCAGTGTTGTTAATTTACATTTCAGAACAATGAAACTTTAACAAGTCAGTCACTCAGTGGTTTGAAGTCTGACCATGGTAAGTCATGGTAGCAGCTTGTAATTAGGGCAGTCCCGCTTATTGCTTTGAACTGCTTTCATCCCGCTGACAGCTCTTACCTTTTCAGAGTTTGTAAAAACATCAGACTTCAGCTCTCCATCCAGAAACTCATTAAAGTATTTCATCAGCTTCTGAGCCTCCACAGCCCGTTGCCGTGGCGTGTTTACCCCCTCCAGCTGGTCGCCAAGGTGACAGACCTTGGTTGCTACATAGCTGATGTGCTCATCTAGTTCTTGGAAATGTTGGAAGGCGACCTGGGAGAACAGAGACACAGACACTAAACTCGTGATTGCCATTTCATGCACTTCAGGAAACACAAGATTTCCTTCAGGAAGAAGCACAGTAAATGCAGGTGCTGCATCTCAGAACCACAGAGCTACTCAGAACCACTAATTAATTACACACAACCCATTACAGTTTAGTGTCTTCCTTTAAATTCTTATGAAGACTCCCTACTTGCAGCATTGCTAACACTCATTAATGGAATATGCAGATAAGCCCCCTTTGACAGGCGAAATTGTCATTAAACCCTCTTTATTCTTATCTCAAACAGCAACATCCTGTACCAAGAAATGTTAAAGGGGCACAGGATGCTTTAAAAACTTGCACAGCTTCCCACTGACTCTACCCTTTGGATTTACCTGGTTGCTTTTCTGCAGCTCTTGTACTTTCTTGGCAAATTCCTTTGCTTCCTTCTGGCACTGCTGTTCTAGTTTCTCCACCTTCCTCTGAATCCTTTCATCCATTACCTGTAATTCTTGGATATGATTTACAAATTCTTCCAATAGTCTGATTTAGAATAAAATACAGGAAAACAGACTTTAGTTTGAAAGACACTGTCTTCTGCAGTCTAAAACACCTCAAAGAAAATAACTTATCAAGGTTGAGATAACCATGTCTAACTTAGAAATGTTTCTAAATTGTAAATTTAAATAAATAAATTTAAATTTTTTAATTTAAATATTTTAGAAATTTTCTGTTTCTAAAATTTTGTTTTAAACTACATCTCCTTGGTTGCGTAGCTCTCTGTGCCAGCATAAAAATTCTGTCTGTTGTGGGCCAAAGGAGCTGGAATACCAAAATACCACTCAAGAACATGGCTCTGCCACAGATACAAAAATCCCTATATCCCCATCTTCCCTAAGTAAGTCTCATATGGAAAAAGAGAGCTAAGGCCACCACATCCCTTCAATTTCAGGGATACAACAGAAAAATATTTTCCACTATACATGTTACTGTAAAGTTGGAAATCAGCATTACAATAAGTAATTATTAGTAAGTAGCTAATACATAATTTCATAATGTTGTTTTGACTGAGTTCACTTCTTCCTATACCCATTCGAAGGGGGTTTTTTCTGCCCTTTCCCATCATTGATTTTAATTTCAGAATCACATTTTACTCCTCCAGTCACAATACATCTGTATGCGTTATTACATTTCCTCTGTTCTTTTCATTCTACTCTCAACATCTCTCTCTTTGTTTTGGTCCATTCTGTCCCAGTCCAGTCATCTTTTCAGCTCCTACCTATCTAAATATCCCAGTCACTGGTCAAGGAATGGATTATTCCCAGATCCTCCACAGCCATAAAACTCATGCTAATAACTGAAAACATCTGAAACTTTTGAGAATTCTGCTGTCCAGCTTTAATGGCAGAAAAAGCTTTTAGCCCAGTCAGTTACTTAAAGGACCACCTTCTTAAAGAAAACTGCATTGAGGCAGATGTTAGTGACTGCTTTCCTTCACTCCCTGTTTGTCAGAAGCCCAAGAGCAAGCACATTGCATCAGATTCCACAGAAAACCACAAGCAACACATCCAAGTTTACAGAAGTATATTGAAAATAAAATTTAAACAACAGTGACACAAAGAATTCTTTCAAACAAAAGCCTAGGGAAACGCAAGCAGTTTGTATTAATTTTAACAAACTGATTCAGGCTGGGGTTTGTTTTTCAAACAAGTCCTGTGTCAACTCAGCACTTATTCAGCAACAATGCTCAATACAGTAAAAAAGGAAAGAATGCTCAAGCAGAAGAGGCAGCTGCTGGTCAGGTTTTCAGAATAGAAATAAAGTCTCCAGTACTCTTTTTAGCGCACAAAAGAGGCATTTTCTAAAAACAGAAAAGAAAAAAAACATACATCAAAAGGTCTGGTTTGTTTTTAATATTAATTTTGGCTCCCTGCCCAATACTAGAAGATGCCACAAGAAAAATATTTACTGTTGCACATTTCTGCCTCTCGTCTTGAAAGATATGAAAGTGCCTCACAGAAGTCAACACAAGCAAACCAGCAGAAATGCAGGAAATCTGTCAAACTGAGTAGGTATTGGTGCAAAATGAACTACACTGAAGCATATACTGGGCACAAGCATGGAGAAAGAGCTCCAGGGAATAACGTTGTGTATTTCCAGGCTTCTTCCTGCTTAAGTCACATACAAAGCTCTGCATAGGATACAGGCCCCAGACTGAATGTCAAGGGGTTCAACATCTTGATAGAAATCCAACAATATCCCTTCTCTTCCCTCATGCCTCCAAAGAGCCTGACTGCTTCAGAAGAAATGTCCTTTGACAGCGCCAGGTTAATTTTCTGACATTTTAGTAAGTCAGATTAGCTTATCAAGAGATCTCATCCCCAGAGCTGCCTCTCTTCCCATTCTACCTGTTCGTGCCTTTTACTTGCAAACTACTGTGTCTTAAAACAAGGCAGCTCAGGAAACTAAAGTAAGAAACTCATTAAATTGTCTTAACTATGAAGCCTCATATTATGCTTTAATCCAGCAGCTCCAGTACTTTGGAACATTCATGTCTGACAAGCACAAACAACATTCAAAAGGTCTCAATAAGGAAGTGACTTTCCCTTCTCTCATTACTGAATAATTAGTTCTGAATAATTGGCTCACGGTCACCAATTTTAGCAATTCTCCTACATGAAAACCTCCTTGGACACACAGCACCACAAAGGCTTGTTGTTATGCGTGGAATAAAACAGTAAAATTACAGATCCATTCACTCCGGCCATTGTGCAATTTGATTTTTACCTTTTCGGATCGAAAGCTTCTCCACCTCTGGAACCTCCTCCAGGTGTTCTCCATGCCAGGCGTTCAATGTATTCATCTGCCACAAAAGGCTCCTGGCCACAGAAGAAAAAACTCTTTACAATGTGTCACAGCAGGTTGTTCCTTCCGCAGGTGCTCACGCGTCATTTTGAAAGAGTTTAGAAGTTTTATTCCAATCCCAAGTACAGCTTTGACAATTATTCCATGACCTCTTGGGTTTACATATTTATTGCTGAGAACACTGCTCTTAATATGGTGAGTTTGAACATCAAGTCTAGATAATACCAGACTACTTGCAACGAATTTGCTGTAGGTCTGTGAAGAGATGGCTCTAAATGACCTTATTTGCAGCTGAGCTTGTGGCTTGTCATTACAAAGTGCCTGAACCCTTGCAGCTGATTTGAGAGGTTACATCACCAGAGCCAGCCATCAGCTGCACAGCAAAACACATCAGAGAATTCATCTGTCTAAAAAAATTAGGTGGCAAAAGAAGGGTTTTTTACAGCTCTTCAACTCTCTGTCACACCATGGCATCGCACACAGAATTGACCAAGGCACTGCCCAAAAACCCCAGCACGAGATGCCACTGGACACAACCCAACACCAAACTGCAGCTGCAGAAACACAGCAGATAAAAAGGGGAAAAACCGCATAAAAACAGAGGATGAATTTGATTTCCACAAGAAGAAAAAGCAGGGCACGAGCGATACTAAAACTCAAGGTTACACGAGTTTCTTCCATAATATTTGCTAGCTCTTCCATAAAAACACCACTCAAGGGTAGAGTTAAGATTATTTCTCCACCCAACAATGTTTTCTGACGGCAGAGATCTTATTCATAAACCCAAGACCTCCTATTTCTGCTGGTCTAATACTTACACCAGCTCAAGCACTTCATCACATAGTTAACACTAAATTACCCTAAACAGAGTCCAACTTCTATCATTAATAAAAGTATTTATCACTTCAGCAGCAGTGATTAGGTGCCAACACCAACACTACCAAGACCAGTAAGTAAAGTATTCTCACAACCACCAGGATTTCATAGAAAACTTTTAAATTACAAGCAGCAACAGTCCTAAAAGTGTGAAACAACCCAAATCAGAGCTGGGAGTGGCTCTGGCTAATAGGGGTATTTGATGAAACGAGTGAACATGCCACCACTGCTTTTGCTAAAAGTTGGTTGAAAAAAAATGACAGTAGTGAAAACTAACCAGACCTCCACAGGTATTACATTGGTTTTTGTATCAGTAAGTCTGAAACTTTGTCACAAATAGTAAGGAGGGGGAAAAAGCATTACAGAGTTAGTTTCTTAACTAAATCCGAGGGCCGAAAAGCAAATATTGCCTGTTCAAGGTCTGTTTCCTCAGAAACAAATTATGCCCTATCCAGTCAGGCCCGGCCACTAAACAGGAAGATAAAAGGTTTTTCAGTATACTTTGTTACACACTGAATCCTGCTAGACAGGCCACAAATTTTACCCCTTCAACAAATCACTCAGGAACTCCTCATTAACAGACTGACTCCAGTAACTGTGTTGTGCTCAGCCTCTCTGGCTAAACTTCAAAAATAACTGGTTGATACCACACAAAAACAATTTCCCTACAAGTCACTCATCTCTTTAACCAATACGATACACATCGTGAAGTTCCCTTTACATGAATCCTTTTCATCAAAAGTCACGGTGCCACGTGTTCCTACCAAACGTAAAATCTCTCCTTATGCCATCTTGGCATCTAAAAGTTTGGGAACGCTTTTGCAATTTAATTATAGGTGAAATGAGTCATTCAACGCAGTAACATTCCCTTCTGGGGAGGCCTCCAGCTTCCTAACTCCCTTAGGGCTCTTTGTAGGATTCCTTTATATGAAAATCCACAATCCTTCCTCTGAAGATCCTGTAATTCAGCTAGAGCACCACTGGTTACAAGGTTACTAATGCCAAGTATGGAAGAACCCTATATAAAGGATTTACTGATACTCTGTGTGTGGATATAACATTTTCTACATTTCTCCCTTCCCCAGATGTTCATGGTAAAAGACAATTCACCTACACACATAATGATTTGAAATATTTTTTTGCCTTTTTGTAAAACAACACTTACAGAGTTTTTCTGCAAGCCTCCTCTCCTAAGAAAATCTGATGTACACGTCCCTGATCCTCAAAAACATATTATAATGCCAATCTTTCTCCATCCATCGTGCTTCAATACAGCTCTAAATATTCCTTGAGTGCATGTGCACACAGACCACCTGCAGCTCCCTTCCTGGAAAATACCTGCTTTTCCAAGAACACTTACACAGGAGACCAGTCCTTCAGTTTTTTAACCATATAAATTCTGTTCTGTATTATTTAAGAAATATTAGCTGCAGTGGATATTACGGGATACTGATCAGCAGAGAAATAAAATGAGCATTTTCTTCAAAATTTCCACAGAGGGTGGACTAAAAACAATCTCCTTGATTTATAAGGAATAGAAGAAGTTCAACAGTGTCTTTCTAAGCCATGATTTCCCAGGTTCCACTGTAGAGCCAAAAGTTTTTACTTTAGTTTGTATCGTCCATACACATTTTCTTTTTTAAATGCTATCTTGATAACAGGGTTACCCATAGCTGACAGCCTAATTCCGGTTTTAAGTCTCCTATCCCGTTCTGCAGAAATTGCTGAAAATCAGCTATTACAAATGTCATTTGCAAGTCCTTTGCCTGTTATCAGATGAGCCTCAACAGTCAATTTCTTCAGCTTTGAACTTCCCTCTGGCTCCAGATGAATTAATGTGATTCCATCCATTCAGCCAATACTCTTGATTTAATAAGAGATATGCCTGGAGTGGATGATAACCTGGTTTGATCTGGTGTTTACAAATGAAACTACACTGGACCCAGCAAATTAAAAACCAGTTTAGAAGTACCCATCGTTAAATTATGCCACAAGTTATGCGAGGGAGAATTGAGTCCATGTTGTGTCCATTTCCAGTACAGAACCTCCCATACAATTTCACATATTTATATTGAAAGTGAATTTAGAACACACACTCATGAAAATATGGTAATCAAATTCCACCCTCAGTACACAGCCATAGTTACTTCCATAACAAGCACATTTTTATATTCTTATTTAAGGCAGCAATTTCGAACTCACTGAGTAGGCAACATTAAATTAGTGGACATCAACAAAAACTCTCTTGCCTCTGGAGTGAAAGAGAAGTGAAGGCATGGGAGACAGAAATAGCAGATTCCATGCTGGAAAACATAATTTATTGCCCCAATCTCCAGGCAAAAGCCTCACCTAATTTGCAATTTCATCTTTATTGCTATTGCACAGTGGAAGAAGTTGTTGCACGACCCAAAGCAGCCAAAACACACAGTTTTCTTTCCATATTCAAGTTACCTCACACTCAACATCCCACAAAGAACAGAACTGCACTGTCACCTTGTTGAGAAATCAAGGGGCTCCTAGAGTGGTGTAGGGAGGATACAAAACCTGGCATCCAGCTACAGGAACACAGCGTTTTAGTCCTGCTGTTTTTTTAAAGCTACGCAAACCGAAAGATGTGAGTCATAACACTCATGTGCCATCACAGTGATTCATAAATTCGAGTGCACACAATGCATTTATGTAAACCCCAGAGAGAGGATCTTCCAGAGGAACAGGAAGACCCTTTCCTGAAGGCTGGGCAAAGCAAGTCCCAGTGATAACCCCCGCCAGATGAACAATCGGCTCTTGAGTGATTTGGAGAGCAAATACAGGACTCCTGGTGATGACACCATGTCCCTGTGAAAAGGAAGTGGGGACACACATTTTTTGTTTATCACAGGTCACATCCAGGGGTCATGGGCCAGGACAGAAGCTGGAGCCATAGAATCACAGAAGGGTTTGGGTTGGAAAGGACCTTAAGGCTTATCTCATTCCACCCCCTGCCATGGGCAGGGACACCTTCCACTGTGCCACGTTTCTCCAAGCCGTCCAGCCTGACCTGGGACACTGCTAGGGATGGACCAGCGACAGCTTCTCTCGACAACCTGTGCCAGGGCCTCACCATCCTCACAGCCAAAAATTTCTTCCTAATATCCATCCTAAACCTACTCTCTTTCAATTTGAAGCCATTTCCCCTTGTCCTGTCGCTACACACTCCTGTAAAAAGTCCCCCCTCCATCTTTCTTGCAGGGTCCCTTCATGAGGGAGATGATTCTTGTGCGTCTCTTCCAACTCCGGGCATTCTGTGATTCCACGGGAAGAATTTGACAGCCGCCTGCTAATTCCTGCCCTGCTCCTGCGTGGCCTTGGCTGAGCTATTCCCCTTCCGTGCCTCGCTTCCACCACGAGTAAAGGGAGGGCAAAGTCATTTCCTTATTTCATTCCAGTCCCGGTGCCACCGCAGTCGCCGGGATCGGGTGCGGGGGTGCCTTTGGCAGCCAAAGCGCGGGGCCGGGCCTGGCATGGCCTGTCCCCCGGCCGCTGCCAGCACCCGGGAGCCGGCCGGGAGGGAGGCCCTGCAGCGGGGCAAGGCGGGCACCGCACCCCGGGGCGGCACCGGGGCTCCCCCGCTTCCCCAGCCCCACACACCGCCCGCCTTTCCCCAGGGAGAGGCCGCCGCATCCCCGCAGCGAGC
>VZRN01003298.1:994194-1012829 GCA_013397935.1 Dasyornis broadbenti
GAAATGGGGCTGCGCCGGGCGGGCACGGCGGGCGGCGGCTCCTCCCCGGCCGCCATCGGCACCGGTGGCAGCACCGCCAGCATCGGCCGCATCAGCATGGCCCTGCGGGCGCTGTGGCTCCTCAGGCACGACCCCGCGGCCGGAGGCGCCGTGCTCTTCTCCAGGTAGCGGCGGCACCGGCGAGGGGAGGCGGGGAGGGGGCGCGGGCACGGCGGCCTGGGCAGGTCCGGGGGTCGGACTGGGTGCCCTGCGGGGTCCGGGTGATCTAGAAGGGTTCCGGGTGGCCTGGGGGGACCGTGTGTTCTTGCGGGGAGCGGATGCTCTTGGGGGTGTGAGTGCTCTGGAGAGAACCACGTGCCTTGGGGAGAGCGGATGCCCTCAGGGGGCACGGGTGCTCTGGGGGATCTGGATACTCTGAAGGAAATCCTGGTGCCCTGGGTGAATCGGGTACTCTGGGCATCCTGGGCAGCCCTGGCATCCTGTGGGGCCAGGGTTCGGCCCCTCCTGCCCTCGCTAAGGAGGAAGCACAGAGGAGGCCCCCGGTTCACTGCGGGGTGTTCGGAGCAGCCGGGACTGCCTCGGCCCCCGAAACAGATGCAAAAATACCAAACCGTCTGATGCTGAATAAATCCCTCGGCTCGCCCCAGGGAAATGTGCGTTTCTGACCCCGATTCCAAAAGGTTTAGAGTCAGGTTCACATGATACGCTTTTAACTAAATATGGGATTTTTTCCACAACTTCTGCATTTTGCACGAGTTTCCTTGCCATTCCTCTTTCTTGTTTGTCGCAGCTCTTCTCTGTCCTAACGTGGAAAAGGACAAGGCAGTGATTGTGAAATACTGTCAGAATAACAGAATGGACAAAGTAGAAAGCATGTATTATTGCTCATGTTCAACTTATATTCTCTTCATGTTGTTCTGTAGCTGTACCAAAAAAATACGGTATTTTCCGGCAGAAATGCAACTTTCCATTTGATGTTAATTTTTGCATACAAATACATTTTTTTAAGTTCTTGGAGGAATTTTAAGTTATTGGATGCTTAAGAATCCTCCAGAGGAAGAGTTTTTATTGAGAATTCTTGCAAGGTTTTAAGTAACACTTTGGGCTAGGCAGGCTGCTTCTGTTAGGCTGGCAAGATCTGTTACCCTTTTTTTTTCCTCTGTGACCAGAGAAATCCAAACAATGAGACAAAAAATAGGGGCTAGGGAAAGTCTGAAAAAAAGAAAATACCTGGATAAAGTGACCTACAGTCATAGTCTGAATTCAGTAAAGCCAGAAGGAGAACCTAGGAGAGAAAGAAAAACCACAACAAAAAAAAGAGCAAGTAGACTATCTTCCATCTTCAGGTGCAGACAGATCTCTCCATTGGACACTCCTCTGATTGTTTCAGGATTAGTATTATGGTCCTTGTATTACCTACAGGACTAGAGATGAGGCCTCCTCTCTACAAACATAGATAAAGAGAAAGCCTTGTCCCCAAAACCTCAGCGAGTGTAATCACCGCGGAGCAAGGGGGGCTGGTGACAGGGATATGTGAAGTAACTTGTCACACAGTGAGCGGCAGAGACAAGGAGTAGCACTCCTTTGAAAAGGGCAAACTATCCTTGATGCTTCAAGTGATTTCCAGACTTAGATCTTTCAAGTTCCCAGAGGAGATAATAGGGCTGTGGAAGCCCCAAGTTTATTCTCCTAACTGACCTTAAATTCAACAAAGCGCGCAGACAATACAAAGAATGCCCGGATCACATGGAAACTGTTGGTTTCGGGACTTAGGCACTCAGCTGGAGATACGTGAGCCCTGATCTTTAACCTCAGGGAAGACATTGGGGACATCAAAGCATTCCCCTTTCTTTTTTTTTTAACTGATCATAACTTAATTCAGGCAACAAGGATGGTCTCTCTCTGGAGTCACCGAAGCTCATTCATCCCTGGAAACTTTCATCTTTTGAGGTTTGCATCACTTTCTAGAAGGGAATACTGAAAAACTGGGATCTGAAGGGCTAACTAATGATCTAATGACTCGGCTGGGAAAATTCAGTGGGAGGAGGAGAAGGCTGCTGTGGTGTGGGCACAGCTTCAGCAAATGGAGTAGAGAGACTGGGACTCAACTAAGACAAAACTAGACTGAAATATCTTCTCTTCCCATGTTTTGGAAACGTTGGCCAAAAATAAGAGCTGTTCACCGAGGTTAAATGTAGCCTCTTACCAGCAACCTGGCTCTGCAAGGCCTCATAAATTTTAGAGCTGTCAACCCACTTTGTTTCTTTGCTCTTCAGAATAAATGTGAGACCACAGGGAGGTGTTTTGCTGTCATCTGTATCCTGTTTACGGATTTTGTAGCTCTGGCTTTGCTCCGTCTATGTTTGCTTTTCCCTTACCAAGAAAAACCCCCAAAAGCCTTGGATGCCTGATTAAGAATCAAAGAAAAAAAAGCGCAGCCACTGAAAATAAGCCTGAGGAAGTGAAGCTGCCTCCAGGTATTCAGTTAAGAAAAGATGGTGTAGGTGGGAGTTAGAGGCAGCAGGATAAGATCCATGGAAGTGTTCAGGAGCAGGAGGGAAGTGCTACAGATGGAGGTCATAGATATAACAAAGTCCCACATTGCTGGGGTTGCAAGTTCCACGGCAATTTAAGAAGCAGACTGTCAACACGTCCTTAAAAATGGTATAAAAAGGAGAACAAACGAGGGCATTTATATATCTGTGCAATTTTATTCTCCCATGTTGATGTGCAAGCATGGCTCTGAGAGCAAACAAACATCTGAGAACATCTGCTACAAGGTGATCCATAAAGTGATTGAGCTTTGCCTGTGTGTGACCTGTGATGGACACTTAGAGGGTCCATGGATAACTACTAAGGGAATGCACAAAAGAGAATACAGGAAAGCCAGGCTGTCAGCAAACTGCATGTAAGAGGCACTCAGGGGAGTCTGCAGTCCCAAAACAGGGCAAATCCAGTGCATTAGTGGAAGTAATAATTTTTCTTTCTCAGCTATTTATTAAAAGACAACTCTCTTGAGCTCCTCTTCATGGATTTAGGTTAGCTTGAGAAGAAATTCATCCCACTCCTCTTTAAAAATTAATACTGCTGCAGCATAGTAGGTACAGTTTTAAATAGTTAATATGATTTTTCTCAAATATTTTCTCTAGAAAATTTGAAATTAAATATATACATTGCTGCAACATACCAGTTTTAAAATATACAAAACCTTTGCCTATGCTATTATCATTACATCTTAAATACTTGAAAAAATGAAATTATGAAAACGTCGTAAGAGCTTTAAGTTACATATATTGCACGTGCAGTGTGGAATTATTGTTGTTGTTACTATTGTCAGAGCAGCAAAGCTGTAGCACTAGTATACTCTTACCTAGGTAAAAAGCTGTTGTAGTGGCATTTTATTACATGTAACATCTGTTTTCTGAAATATCTGAGAACTTCTCTTCAGTGTGATCTCATCTCTTAGAAAAATTTTGGTATTGAAGTTCTGTTGCACTGGTGGGAGTCATTCCTGAGTGTCGTACAAGCATCCTGTACTTTTGTGACAGCCAGGGTAGATTGACAGATTAACATTTCATTTAAAAAATAGGTATTTGCTCATGGGAATGTATTTACTCAAAGTTTAAACCTGCTAGAATGAATCCTTACTACTCATGGAATAGTTTTATTGACAGTGATTGAGATTCTGATCCCATCACTGTTTCTATCAAGTCACTGCTTCCACTCACACGAGGTTATTTTTAGGACCGCTGGGTTTTGGGGAGTTATTTGAATAATGAAGAGAAACCCAATATGTAAAGATTTTTGTAACGCTTTTGCAGCCAGAAAAGGGCTTGGGTGGTTCTGCTCCAGGAAGCTTTGTTTTGGAATGATATTTTGAGTGGGACAAAGGCATGTGGCACTGAGATGTTCTGATTCCCTCCCCGCAGACGTTACCCCACGGTCGAGCTGCGCGCCGAGACCT
This sequence comes from Dasyornis broadbenti, assembly GCA_013397935.1. Lineage (NCBI taxonomy): Eukaryota > Metazoa > Chordata > Aves > Passeriformes > Dasyornithidae > Dasyornis > Dasyornis broadbenti. The sequence continues at coordinate 998,159 of VZRN01003298.1, forward strand.
TCAACGGCTCCACGCATGTCCCTGTCCCCTCGGACAGCGCCTTCCTCAAGGCCCTGCTCTTCGAGCTGAGGCTGGTGGATGACCACGTTTTTGTGGAGCACCGGGACACCTGCACCCGGATCAATCACTCCTCTGTGTATTCCATGTCCACCGCCGCGGGGGAGCTCTGGCCCGTGCTGGCCTTCCACAAGAGCGGCTTCATCTACGCCTGTGTCCCGCTGGTGGAGGGCACCTTGGAGCCACGGCCACCCCTCCTCACCGTCAGCGGGCTCTCGCAGGGACTGGCTCTGTTGTTAGGAATTATGGATTACATCTCTCCCAGCCAGAAAAATGAGGCTGAGATGAACACAAAGATAGGGCAGCTCCGAAATCTGCTCATCCAGGCCTGTCCGCTTGGCACCCCCTTGAACACCAACATCCGCAGCCTGAACAGCTCCTTCGAGGACATCCAGGAGATGCCTGCGGATAAGGATCAGCCAGCTTGGAGATCCAACACCTACAAGGGCAAGCCTCAGGTTAATGTCTGCATCACTGAGAAGGTCAAGTGTATGCAGTATGGCCAGAGGGATGTGGTGGACACATGGCAAGTTTATGGAACTGTGAACTGCAAGGTGAGAGCCTTCGGTATGCAAGTCTGACCAGAGTAGTTTTTGTGCAGAATAAATAGTCATTGGATGTAAAATGATACGTTGAGTTGAAAATTTTCCCGGTTTTGTGGTCTGAGTCATTTTCAGGAGTTACTGGTGCCTTTGACTGCTTGGCCACGCTGCTCTTACTTTAAATGAACCACTGAAACTAGACAAAATGTCTCCAGGCTGAGATGTCTAAGTGTCTTCTACAAGTGTCTTCACATGACCATTTTTAATTCATTTTCCTGCCAAGTCTAATCTTACGTCCTTCTTTATTCTACTACAACAACATTTGAACCCACAAATGTTGGTGTTTCATGACATAAGAACAGTTGATAAAGAATCTGGTGAAAGAAACAGGTTGTGTAATTCTTTTGTGTGGTTTGTATGTGACAGTGGTTTTCATTATAAAATCGCAGAATGGTTTGGCTTGAAAGGGACCTTAAATATCATTTCATTCCAACCCCCTGCCGTGGGAAGGGACACCTTACACTATCCCAGGTTGCTCCAAGCCCTGTCCAACCAGGTCTTGAACACTTCCAGGAATGGGGCATCCACAGCTTCTCTAGGCATTGTTTAATATTAAAATACCTCATTTTTAAATATTGCAAATTGGTGACTATTGACTGAATACATCCATAATAATTATGAAATTTGTACTATAATTCATTCTTTGTTCTGAATTATGCTTAGGAAGCACACAATATTAGCATCTTAGTACACTGTATTTGTAACTGCCAGCATTTTAAGAGAGACCTGCTAATAAGGAGGTAATTTCATTATTTGCATCAGGTGGGATACTCACCTCCAAAGGAGGCCAACCTAAATGCTGCACTTCCAAAGCCTGGGTCATTTCCCACCAGCCATGCTGGTAGGGATTGTGTGGGTGAGCAGTTTCCTGCTCTCAGAGGGACAATTCCCAGGTCATCTTGCAGGGGGTATGGCCTTATGCCAGAAGAAGGCCCAGGTGGGATTGTGCCCTGCTGAGCTGGCACAGGGAGGGACGAGACAAGGGACAGGCTGCCTATGGCTGCTGTGACAGAGCTGGCATGGGACCACAGAGGCCATCAGAGCAAGCTGGAATCCATTAAGTGGATGTTGTGAAAGCACGCTAATTAATTAAACTGTCAGCAGGTGTGTCAGACTGATGTCCTAGTACCTGTGCTTAGTACTGATGATCAAAGCCAGCTGAAAACTTTCAGTGATCTTTTTCTTTTTAATGCTAAGAATGTGTTTTATTTTTGAACATCTCATTCTGACTTGATTCAAGTATTCTAGAAGAATGTCTTGACTTCCTTTTTCCAAGTGTGACGTAGAGGGATCTGCACCAAACGTCACCCTGAGCCTGAACCTCCCGACGAACGCGCCCCCGCTCCAAGACATCGTGGTCCATCACTGTGTGACTTCTGTGGATCCTGCCATGCTGATGTCCACTAGTGCTGAGCCTCTGCATGATTCTGTGTATAACGGACCTTACAAATTCCCTTTCATTCCTCCTTCAGATTCCTTCAACTTGTGTTACTACACTTCCCAGGTAACAGCACCCCCAGCCGTCGCTCTTTTTGAGTCTTCAAACGGGAGTAAAAATACCTGTGTTGTTGGGCATGCTGGAATGAGTTTGAGTCAAATATAGGTAGTAAAACATTATATTAAATGGTTTTTATGTGATAAACTGCTTGGAAGGCAACTTGAGTTGTCTGAGTCACGTTCAGGATGGTACCTGGTACCTGTGCTTGGCAACGCTGCTCTTACTTTAAATGAGCCGCTGAAATGCCTGAATTAGACAAAATATAGTCAGTCTGAGATGTCAAGTGCCTGTTCCCCAGACCTCTGTATCATAAGCAGCCTCAAGAATTTGGCACAGTCAGTAACTAATATGTGTTTGGGGTTTTTTTTATTAAGTACTTTAGCAATGAAAACAGTATATAACTGATTTGATGATGATGGTGTTCATATATCTTGAGAATGAATATAGTTTTTTCCAGGTTCCTGTTCCACCAATTTTGGGATGCTACCAACTCGTTGAAGAGGGATCACAGATAAAAATAACGGTTAATTTAAAGCTTCATGAAAGCATAAAGAATTCTTTTGAGTACTGTGAAGCTCGTATACCTTTCTTCAACAGGTAAGAATAAAGAAAGCCTAAACAAATTTCTTTTGTTATCTTCCCAAAATGAACCTGTCAGGAGTCACTGTAACAGATTATGCTCCATCGAGGTACTACCAGTGGATACCAACCTTGCCAATGTTGGGATGCCCCCTTGGAATTCCTTTAATTTCCAGAATACAGGATTGTACCAGAATATTTGGTAATGTTCCAAACACTTCTGTTGCTCATCCTGTTTCCCTGTGGTATTTTCTCATGTGAAACACTGCCACAATCCTCCAGGTGGATTAAGCTGGAGATCACTTCCAAGCCAGGGTTACCTGTTCCTTAAGACTGCTAATCCTAGCTACAGATCAGCTTATCAAAAATATAGTTATTTCAAATTAAAACGATAGTTTTCATCTAAGCCTCTCTGACAGCTGCCACGACCGGGCTGCCACGTAATTACCATGAAAATTCAAAGATGGAATGATGCAAAGTTGCTGATGCTGATCATAGTGTTAGTAAAACACTATCAGTGCACTGAAACATCAACAGCTCCTTTGTGATTGCTGGGTTGAGAGCACGGTGATTTCCTCCTGCTCTGTAATTTCTTCTCCTAAATTAGCAGTGTGCTCAGATAGTTGTGATTTGTCTGTATGCGCATAAATAATGTCTGTCAGCATTTCCTCGTTTTCTGTAACAAAACAGGCATTAACAAATGCTGAATGATGGTCATTCCAGTGGTTTTATTTCTCCTCTGTCACATGTAGGGGCCCAATTGCTCAGTTAGAGTACAAAGTTAGTTATGGCCAACTGGATTTGTCCCGGGAGAAGAGCCTCCTGGTTTGGGTCATTGGTAAGGAGCTCACCCCTGTGACTGTCCTTCCTCCCCCAGCCCTTTCTCTGCGGCGTGGGCACCGCCGGGTGGCTTCTCATAGATGCTGTCTCTGCCTTTAGGACAGAAGTTCCCCAAATCTTTGGAAGTTTCCCTGACTGGAACTGTGTCTTTCGGCACCGCAGGCAAAGAGCACCCGACTGATTACGTGTGCACTGGCAACACTGCTTATGTAAAAGTAAGTCACAGGCTCTGGGAAAAGAGGCCTTAGTAGTCACTTTTTTAAAAATTGAAAATGCATTGATTTAACATCTCTTATTCTCAGCATAGATCTTTGTTTTCCTGCCTAGAGGATTTGACATCCCAGAGCTTGTGACACAGATTGCCAGGATTTCCACAGCAAGGGTGACAGTGTGCATCTAATCATGTTTTCCCTCTCTTTTTGTAGCTGTATTTTAGGATCCCAGACTTTACACTTACTGGATGTTATGTAGACCAGCATTCTGTTCAGCTCTTTGTCCCAGGGAAACCCAAATTTACTGCATGTGAGTTGCTTAAAATGTCATTTATTTTATGAAAACTGCATATTGAAGTTACAAACGGGGTATCCATGACTAAAATTATGTACTATACATAAATTTTACATACATACATAGAACTGGACTTTTGTTCTGTGCTTTTTAGTTGGGTTTTTTTTTGTGATGCTTAAAGCATCCCTGGAGTAGGGACTGGCCTCTCCCTTTGAGATGAGAGCTCCTACACTCAGTTACAAAGTCAGTCTCTCTCTGGGGCTCTCTCCCCTCTGCCCTGTGCTGGTTCCCATGCTCTCCATAATGGCAGAACTTTTCTGGGGGGCAAAGAATGATCCTCCATATTCTGGCCCCTTGTTTAGAACATCTTTGTCAGAGACATTTCGGGTGGGTTGGCAGTACCCAGGTACAGAACACAGCTCCTGCTTGCAAGCTGAGCCTGCTGCTGTCAGTGTCACCACACCAGCATCCCTTGGTGGATGTGGCTCTGCTTTGAATATGTGAAGCAGAACCCAAATCTGCTTTTTGTTGAGTTCAAACATGAGCACTTCCAAGCCTGCACCAAAAATTCCCTAAAATGGCACACAGAAAGCGCTCGTTAAACCTGAGCAGCTCTGCCTAATGGAAGCAGTTTTATTTGTAGCTGTGTCTCTGTTGTAACTTCTGCCAGTCGTGGTAGCAGAACTCTGTAAATGCCTTTTGAAAGTATGGTCTACACTGTTACTTTTGTGACAGGTCACACTCAGCCCTAAATTGCTACACAGAAAAAGCAGCATTTTCATGTTTTATATCGAGCATGCAATTTATATTCATTGAGCAAAATCCAAGCCATCCACCTGCTTTTGACTTAACCTCTGTTTGAATTTTAAGCTCATGACTGATACATTAGTAAAGGTAATTGAAGCTGAGACTTTAAATGTCTCATTATCAGAAACGATTTTCAAATAATAATAAGAGTCTTACAGTTTAAGAGGCCATTATACCTTTTCTGTAAACTGGTAAGGATGGATTAGTAGTCACTTAACTTGGATGAAGGAATGTCTGATTGTAAGGCACCCTGTAATGCTTATTTTTCTTGCCTGTTTTTTTTTTCCTTTAGCCCGGGAACTGATTTCTTCCAATTACTACATCTGGAATTCCAAAGCACCGGCACCTATGGTGTACAAACCCTTACTTGACTAATTTACTTGTGAATAGTTTTTATATTTAAACAAGGCACAGTGTTAATGAGATTTATGTTGTGATGCAGTAAAAATAAATGCTCTTCAGAACTTTTGCTTTGTATGCGTCCTTAAAAATTTCTGTTGATGGAAAACAAGAGGTCACTTGTTTTGAAAACCTGAGTCGGTTTTTAAATTGTTGAGTCCTGGCTGCCAGCCTGGAGAAGACCATTTGAAATGTACTTGCTGTGGCTGTTTTTACTTTCACTTCTAGCATTAACTGGCACAGAGTAAGTCCCTGGTGTTACAGGTACAGGCACTGAGATTCCCAGTTACTCCCAGTTACTTCACTGGTTTCCCATTGCAGGATGGGGAAGATTTCAGCATCTTATTCATGTCCTGAAGTCACAAGAATCTGATCAGACCCCAGATTCAGAGAACAGTTCAAAGCAGGAGTTATTTTCACAAAATATGTACAGAATATACACCAAGAATTTACAAGAATTTACAGAGAGGGAGTACGGCATGATCAGCACTTCTGAAAGCGAAGATAATTTTTATTAAGGAACCTTTATTGCCTCTGTCAGCAGAAGTGGTGAGTTCCCTTTCACACGTGCCTGGGAACTGCTTGCTCTGAAAGCAGAGGTGTGGACTGGGTTTTTCAGCTCACAAAACTGGCTCTGAGGAGGCAGTATCAGCTAAGTTTGGTGGAGGTTCCAAAAAACATCACTGAGCTGTTTTTCCTGTAAAAGTAGGCAGAAAAATACTCCATTTACAGAGGCAAAGCTCTGATTTTGAGATCTGCAGGAACATGGGAAATGGACTTCAGGAGGGTTATCAGGAAATGTGCAGATTCTGAAGGGCTGATGAGAAGCTGCACAAAAGCAGAGGATGCTGAGTCCTAATGGAGCTGCTCCTGCCCTGTCTCATGTTTCACTGTGCCCTGTGGGGTAAATCAGATCAGGGATTGTGCAAGGAGGGAAGTTTAAAGCTATAATTTGAAAAAATTACTTAGCTTGAGAGAGTAATCAAATTGGTTGATTAAATGTTCTGGAGGGTGGATTTGCTCTTGTGAAACACTGTTCAGCTGAAACTGCTGTGCACAATTCGAAAACAGAGCAATGCTGTGCTCTATTTCACCCAGGTGCTGTGTCTGTTTTGTTTAGCAGCAAAGGGGGAATTAGTGATTTTGCCCAGGGAACCAGCCCCTCCCTGCTGGAGTTGTCCATGTGCCTGGACACCACGGTGTGAGTGGGAAGAGGAGCTCTCTGCTGGAAGGGTTTAGATCCTGTTCTGGACACCAGGTTGCGGTGTTTGGCTTCCACCTACCCATGAGAAGGGTGGGAGCTCTGCTCTGCACAGCAGCAGTGTGCAGGAGTGGCTTTTCTTACTCAAAGAATGCTCCCCAGTAAATGCTGGGAAGCAATGGCACTGCCCAAATTCACAGCATGTTTGAAAAGGAGACCCTTTGCACTTCATAGAAGGGGATTCTTCTAAATCCTGTTCCTTTGTGTTGCCCTCTTGCCTGTGTCTCTCGTGGTTAGGGGACTTGCAGTGCTCAGGAGTGGAGGGCTGTGGCTCTGGGTTGCTTTGCACACACCCAGTAGGACAGGTTTGGAGGGAGGGAGAGGGCAGGTGACGTTTCCCTTCTAGCCCTGAGCAGTTTTTCACATCCTCACCTGTTCTGATTTGTTGGCTGGCTCCATAAACCTGTGGACTGTAACTCCAGCACCATTGCTGCAGTGCTCTGCCCCTGCTCAGGGCCAGCTGTGTAGCGAGAGAAGTGGGGGAAGGAGCTGAGCCTCTTCGGAGAGTGGCTGAGGTCTCTGTGCAGATGTGAGCGTGTAGCACAGCTTGTTCTTTGGAAAGCACCAGGAACGGGGCAGGCAGCAACACACACCGGGTTAAAGGCACTCGGCTTCACCCAGCACTGTGCAAGCCCTGTGGGGCACCCACGCTGGGGAGGAGGCAGAGGGAGAGCTTCTCCTGGCCTTTGGGAAGGGCCCATTCTCAGGGATACTTCAGAAATATTAGTAAGGTAGGAAAGTAGTAAACTAAGCTTGGTAGTAAACTTAGTAAACTCAAAGACTCACAATTTTGTCACTCAGGTACAAGTGGGGACACTGGGTAGAGAGCACTGGAGGAGTTCAAGGAGTTCCAAATGACTAAACCTTGCTGTGTATCTCTGTTCCCTGGTAGTTGCCCAGACAATTTCACTGTTCCTGTATGTGCTCTGACCACTTTTCCTGTTTTAAGAAGGAGAAAAACTCCTTGAAAACTTAAATCAGGAAGGTATGATGGAGAGCTCACATGAGCCCGAGGACTCCCAGGATAGAGCTGATTCTAACAGAGGTTCTGGTGGGCTCTAAAGGTGATCAAGTTCAGTGGCATTCCTTTAGCTCTTTAATAAAATAAACACGTTTTTAATACAACAGTTTCTTTAAAAACGTGTTAAAGAGAATAAACATTTTCCTTTGCTACAGAGTGCTGTTTCTTCTACAAGAGTCTTTGCTGCTTGAAATGCTTGTATTTGTAGTTTTGTCACAGGTATAGGCTGTATGAGATCTTTGTGCAGGTAACTTTGCACAAGGACTTTCCAAAAGAAGTGGCCAGAGAGTTCTCCAGACTTTGTATTGTATTTCAGAGGGCCAGAAGAAAACTAAGCTGCAAAGAATTGAGAACAATAAGTGTAAGGACTTAAAGAGTGGCTTGCAAACCTGACATTTCCCCCCCAGAAAATACTGGGTGTAAATATTAAGGAGTTAATATGGAACTCACTTCATTAGTGAAATTAATTTGTTTCATTAAATTTGGTAGTAATGTAAGAAACAGCAATTATAATGAATTTAAAGCAAATGCACACTGTCAAAGCTTTTTAGGTGAGACAACATTTAGTTGGCCATGAGAATTGATGTACACAGCTCTAAGAAATTAAAATAATGCAAAATTCATATGTAACCCACTAAACACAGTAAAAATGGCTGAGATTTCCAAATACAGTAGCATAGGGGAACCCTCACTGAACATGTTTTAGAGCCCAACTGTTTTGCTTAACACTTTTGAGGGAGGCGTGGAAGGAAATTGGGAATTTGCACTGAAGTTCCCAGAGGCCAAGAAGCTGCAATTACTGTTCCTGTCACCACACACACGGGAACCAGTCCCCCTAACATGGTTCCACGTTGTCAAATCTGTCACTGGTCACTACTCAGTAATTTGGTGCTTTCCTAGTTTTCTTGAAGCTCTTTCCTCCCACCAGGGTCCCAAGGTATTTGGTGACAGCTCCGAGATGGTTTGTGCCAGTTCTTCAAGAACTTTGGGGTAATCCTGTTCCTTCAGACAAGTTGGAAGTTGTCACTTTTTTTCACGTCATTCAGCCATTCCCACCTGAGCATTTTCTTGCTGTTTTTGACGGCGTTAACTGCATTTGTCCACAGTGAAACACTGAAACAATGAGGAATTAAACGTTCCATGGCACTTGTCCCCTATTTATTCACGCTGTCCTAGAAATTGGCCACACTTTGTCCTATTTGTACAAGCCCTGCTGAGGTTTAAGCCAGAAGAGAGTTTGTAAGTCCTCCTTGGTCCCTCACTGCTTTTGCTGACTCCCTCACCACCACCTCCTTGTTCTCTCCTCCTTGGAGGACAGACAAAACAAAAGGTGCTACCAACATCTTTTACAGTGGGGAAAACCAAGCCCACCCAAAGCTGAGTCCATCCTGAGAGCACCACGGCAGGAAATCCCTGCAGCCCTCAACCTTGAAGGAGACGTCAGATGAGAACTTTGTGGATCCTAATTTGGGAAGTGCAAGCTTCCCTGGAAGAGCTGCTGTAGCTCTCTATGGCTGTCAGTGGGAATCCCACAGGGGCACCTTGGGATTGTTTCTAAATTCCATTCCCATGCCTGTATTGCCTCCTTCCAAATTCTTTCCACACAATCCCAATACACCAATCCAAGTACTGGGAACAGAGATTTAACTCGGAGTGTGACTCCCCTGGACATCCTGGGGCACAAGTAGAGATTGTGCCCGGGGATAGGTGCAGCTCATAGGCCATCTAAAATTCCTCTTCTTTATTTCCCCAGGCCTCATGTTGCCCTAAGATGCACCAATCTGCTGATTTTTGCAGGAATAAGGTGGTAATTCATGCAGGGGAGCAGGATCTGAGAGAAAAAAGGGCTCTTTTCCCCTAAAAATGGGAATTGTCCCTCCTGTGAGCAGGCTGGCATTAAAGCACTGTCTCCTCCCACACCCAGCTCCAAAGGACCCCGGGGTCATTGCTTACTGCAGCTCTCCAGGGGACAGGACACCCAGCAAGCATTCCCAAGAGGCTTCCCGAGGAAACCAGCATCCTTGGAACTGGAGTGCTGCGTGTGAGGGAGGACAGCAGTGCCACCACTCTTGGAAAACAGAGGAGCTGTGCTTCTCCCAGGGACTGGGATGGCCCATTGTTCCCCCAGCCAAACCTCACTGGCCTCAAAGGGGCCCGAGGGCTCTCCCAAAAGGCTTCCCATGAAAGATGCACCTGTCCCTCAAGAGGCCACACCCTCAACAAATCAAGCCGAATACTACAGGGAGCTTGCAACCTTCAGGGATGCTTTTTTCCAAGGACTTCTGGCCCACAATGCTACCAAAAATCAGATATTTCAAGGCACAGGCCTGCCCTCTTTTCTCCTTCCTGCTCTCACGAGGCCTCCAAGAAGCCTGGTTGAGCTCTAGATAATTTTTGGAAGGCCTGATGCCATTTGCAGTGACACGTAACAGCAAAGAACTAAACCCAACCCATTTTCTCCCCAATGCGATCAGCTGGTCGCTTTTGATTTTCTCTAGAAACCTATCTCTTCAGGACCTTTCTTTTCCCTTTTTCTTTATTTTTTTGAAGTCAAAGTCTGTTTCCCGTTTGGTAGGTGACCTGTTTAATGTTTTCCCTGTGTCTGGGAACTCCTTAGTGTAATTAGCGACCTTTGAACTCCACAACTAATCCTGAGCTATTTTGTATTCCTTACTCATCTTTAAGGCTGGACCTTTCTTTTCTTTTGAGTCCGCTGCCACAATTAAAGAAGAAACAGCTGCATTTCAAAGGGATTCCAATTCCAGAAGCTTAATCGTGATTGACATGTTCTTATTCTAAGCTATAAGAAACTCTAAGAGTCCTTTCTTGGGTTAAAACTTCAATCATTTTCTAAAAAATTATCTCAATATGGATTTTATTCATTTTCTTTGATAACCATTCTTTGTGATTTTTTTAACTTGAAAGATGCTTTGAGTTTGTGATGAATATGAACTGCACCCACCGAAAGAATGAATGGTGTCGGGCTCAGGCTGGATGCAGCAGTGCCTAAATTCCATTTATTGTCAAAATCTGATTATGAAACCTGACGTCCTCCAGGTAGCTTGACATCATTCCATGTGCCCCAGAGGTAGGAGAGGGGGAAATGTTTGCAAATGAACCCCAGGAAGGCTGGGGAGGGAGACAGCATAAAGCATTCTCCAGAAATACATGTATTTTTATAACAGTTTCTCCCAATTTTTATAGCGCAGATTAAAAAGCCGTTGCCTTCCAGCCCTGGAAGAGCCCCTCTTCACTTTTGGAGAAATGAATTCCCCAGGAAAAGTCACAGCCAAAAGCGACTGCCATGAAACAGGGATAATTCGTGAGCTTTCAAATTATTGCCACAACCACACAACAAACGCTGAGCGAGGCCATGGTGCTTAAATCTCTTCCAAGGGCTGATCCTAGAAAATTATGGGAGCCTATTGGGTCCTGTTATTTAATTATCTCCCTCTCACTTACATACAAATTCAGCGTGACCTCCGAAAGATGGGCTTAAAAAGGAAAATTTTAAAAAAGGGAAAAAAAGGCTGAAAATCTGTTTGTGTGTTTGCCCAGATCCACCTGATTGTTGGCACATGGATCCATGGGCATCACTGATGGTCTAAACCTGCCCAAAATGATCCCAAAGAGCCCCAGGAATGGCAGCAGGCGAGACCTGGTGTTCCTAAGACAAAGGTCAAATAAAACAGGATGTTAATAAACAGCCTTCCAGTCTAAAAGGACTCTCTTTTTTTCCCTTTTTTTTTTCCTTTTTTTTCCCTTTTTTTTTTTTTTTCCTTCTTTTTTAAGGATTACATCTTAAATTCCGACAAATCAGATTTAGGAGTTACTGAAAGTGAAATTGATCCATCCCTCAGCCAAACTTTGCAATACTTTCCTGTTCTGACATCATTTAGATAGTTAGCTGCATTATCAGATTAAAAACCATTGTACAGGGCCGCTGAAAGGAAAAGGAGCCAAAAAGCTAAACACTGCCTGAATTCTGAACCTTTTAACCTGGCTGAAGTACGGTGGGGTCCCTGTTATGCAAATACCTTCAATCCTCTGCTAAGTTCAGTGGAAATAATTTTCTTGAATGACAGGTTTATTCAGCAAGGATTCAGTTGGCGATTAATCCCCCTTTGATCTAAGGTATTTCACTTAACTACCAGTTACCTCGTCCTGACAAAGTGCAACCGAGATTAGGGAGATCACCAGAACACGGCCAGGGTGTGCGTTTATTCTCCCCAGCCGTTCAAAGGGAAAGGCCAGGAATGCAATCTATTCCCAGTATTTGAAGATGGAAAGTCCTGGCTCCTGAGTTAGAAAGTCAATTGAATACCAAGTGGGGCTTGGTCCCGACCGAGCAGTGGCTCCCAACCCGAGGTATTCCCACTCCCTGGGAGTTTTTTTGCTCTGACCCCGCTTTCAGCCAGGTTTTCACTCTTCCAAAGCTGACTCTTTATTTCAGATCAGTGTGCGGCACTGTGTAAAAGACCTTTGCTTTTGGGAAAAGCAGATAAGGGAAGATTTTTCCCAGTTTTGAGATATTATTTCTTGCTTTTTGCTAAAAAATCCCTTTTGCACTGCCCCAGCGGGTACGTATATTTATTAATATATAAGATAAGATATATTAATAAATATTGCATATATTATAANGGATCAATCTCACTTTCAGTAACTCCTAAATCTGATTTGTTGGAATTTAAGATGTAATCCTTAAAAAAAATCCCCAAACCCTCCTTTTTAACTGGAGGGCTGTTTATTAGCATCCCTTTTCCCTTTGACCTTTGTCTTAGGAGCACCAGGTCTCCCCTGCTGCCGTTTCTGGGGCTCTTTGGGATCATTTTGGGACAGGTTTATACGGCTGGATATACTTCCAGCAGGCACAGCGTAAAATTTTCGTGCCAAAACCTGTTCATGAAGGAAAATACATCACTACAAAAGACAGAATCATTGCCTAAAATTAAAAAAAAAAAAAAAATAATAATTCAGGCAACTGCTCCGTGACTGCCTGACATCTGAAATAAAGTATTTTCTCCTTTGGTTATTCATTCACCAATATGTTTTCCTTTTGCTGAATGATGACATCATTCTGTAGCAGCATCCACTCCAAAAATGCTGCAGCGACCCAGCCGGCACCACGGCAGCACGGTCCTGATCCGGGGCTTAGCTGGGTCAGCCCGTGAGAAGCTGATTACGGGATTGGGCATAAAGCTGCATTTCCTTACGGCGAGGCAAAGGCGGAACAATATCATTTGCGGGATCCTTTCCGCGGTGAAAGTGGCTGCCAGGATTTCCACTCCCAACTCACCGATTTTAGGGGGGTTGGTTGTTTGTAAATAGGGATGAGAGAGGGGAGGAAAATTATCTTGTTCCACTTTTAGGACTTTACCCATCCTGAGATACCAGGCAGTCGCTTGAATAAATTCCTTGTCCGTAGAATCTGTTAAAATCAACCTCCTAAAGCATAACCGCGCTCGTAAGTCCTTGCAGAATCGGGGCCATATTTGGGCATTTCTGCATTCCACAGGCAAACTCAAAACCATCCTTCAGCTACGTTGCAATTTTTTTTTTACTGCCTTACATTAAATAATTGGAATTTTCAAAAAGCTGCTCCTTAGGGTGAGCACTTCCACGCGAAGGGGCTGAAGCCTGTCCTGGGGTCCCCCCATCCCAGCTGCAGCCCCTCCTCATTTACACCCATTTTATAGAATCATAGAATCCTGGAATGGGTTGGGTTGGAAGAGACCTCAAAGATCATCCAGTTCCGATCCCCCGCCGGCCACGGGCAGGGAAATTTAAATTTCCAATGAAAATTTCCTCGTGGGATTCCGCAGCCGCAAAATCCCCCCGAAGGCTCGTCGAAGGCCCCCATCACACTTGATCAGGTCAATAATACACAAACTAAGAAGGATTTGCACTCGAGACAGTAACAGCTTCTCAAGAGCCATTACAGTGTAGTGGCTTTAAGAAAGAAATCCCTTTTAAGAAATGCCAGACTCTGGAGTAACGTGATAGTCCGTGAGGCTTTAGGGGCTTTCTAGTAAATATAATATTACATGTGCTTTCCAGTGCAAGTGTACCCACTTACAAGTCAGGAAAAATAAGACGGGAGGGTTTTAAAACATTTTCTGTATTTGCTTTATTGACTATATGAACTCTGCAAGGAGCCGGGGAGGGAAATTCATAATCGAAAATAAGCCCAGATTGATGCCGGCATAATAAATACATGGGGACTGCGAGCAGTCAAAGCAAGGAGCCACAAGCCCCGTGCTGATCTCTGTAGGGCCTCATCGGTGATAGATAATTGATGACTTGGTTTAGCTAAATTAAACTACTTAGAAAATAATTTTTGAAAATTTAATTTACATTAAGTTGTTTCGAAAATTGGGTTGTATCAGTACGAGATAGAGAAAATGCATCCTGTTTTGAGCAGAAAGAAAAGTGGGGAGGGGGTGTTGCTGCTTTGTGATGGTTGTGTGAGTCTGTGTTCATGTAGATACAATAAATACATATATAAGTGCATAAATAAGGTGGGAAATAAATGCAGAATGGCATTTATCACTTTTGTTGGCTGTTTTTCCCAAATTGAGCAACAACAGATTTTCATCACATATGTAATATAGGATGATATTCTGTTCTGATTAAATTAAAAACCATTTACTAATTAATCATAATAATCTGATGTTTGATTGCTTCATAAATAGGGGTTTGTCCAAAACCAGAAGGCATCTTCAACATCTCTGAAATGCAGGTAATTTGTATTTTTCAGCCCTCAGCAGTATTTCTAGAGGACAAATACCCCAAACCACCGCACAGAGCTCTGCTTCAAACGCAGAGTGCAGTAGGTCAGCCTCCCGATTCCAATAAAGGGCAGGGATGTATTAATAAAGGAAGAACTTTCCTCACTCCAGCGCTGCGGCAGTTTTCCTGGGAACCGCTGATGTTCTCCAAAGGTCGTTTCTGCCCCCCTGTGGTGGCACCAAACCAGCGCTCAGCTCCAAACCAGCCCTGCGGGAAGGGATGGAGCCCATCTGACATGGATTGCTGCCGTGTCTGCGCTGTCTGCGGCTTCCTGGGCCACTTTAGGTTTGTTGGGGTTTTGGTTTTTTTTT
>VZRN01003298.1:1013016-1037438 GCA_013397935.1 Dasyornis broadbenti
GCAGGTTGCCCTGAGAAGCTGTGGCTGCCCCATCCCTGGCAGTGTTCCAGGCCAGGCTGGATGAAGCTCGGAGCAGCCCGGGATAGTGGAAGGTGTCCCTGCCCTTGGCAGGGGCTGGAATGAGATGAGTTTTCCTGTCCCTCCCAATCCAAACCATTCAGTGATTCACTGGTGGGACTGGTTTGCTGCACCCTCTGTGGTGTGAGCACTGCAAACGTCTTTGCTCTGCTCCTTGAATTCAGCCATCCTGGTGCTCACCCTTTGTATTTTATTCTGTCATTTATTGCTCCAGGCAGACATTGCCTCAGAGTCTGGCTTCATTTTGGGGAGGGTTGGGAATGACTTTGCCACCACAGCTTGGCCTTTGCAAACATTTAGGATCTTTGTCAGCTTCATGCCACAGCAGTTCCTGTTCCCTCCAAGCCTGGAGCAGATCCAGCCTCATCCCAGGCCACAGCAGCTCCCTGGGATGGCCCAAGTGAGCAGAAGTCCCTCACTCTGGGAAAATCTCTGATGGCTACAACAATCTGAACAAAACTTAGAAATGGACTCAGGATTACATCCACAAATTTCTTTGGAAACACTTTGTCACTGGCAGGACTTCTCCAAGGTTTCTTCAACTTTCCAGAAGAATTTTCACACTTTCAAGAGGCGGGAGTGCAATATTATACACCTTTCACCCCCAAACCTCACTAAAAACGCAACAGCAGCCATGACCTGAATTTTGCTTCCATTTTTCTACTTCCTGACAGAAAAAGTGTGTCCACACTTGTCCCTGAGCTTTGTTGAATGCCAGTGGAATCATTGTCGGGCTGGTTGTTTTTATTGATACCTGAGGGTGAGCTGGGATTGCAGACTAGGCAATCCGAAAAAGTAACACTTTGCATTGCTAAAACGGACACATTTGGCTTCAAGCCACAGAGAGAATGAGCAGAATGAAGCGACATCCATCCATTCCTGCAGAATCACTGCGCTCCCAATCCTTGCTGTAACACACCGATCCCGCTCCTCAGCCTCCTCTGTGCTTGTCCAAGGATCTGGCTGGAGAACAAACGATGCCAGATGAAGGGAGCTGTATTGTCTGACCAGTCCGAGAGGGGAACTGGGGGCTATTGCCGCGGGAATAAGTCATCCCCAGACATTTCTTCACCTCCTCAACAGGTGCCCGTATCTGTTTCTGCGGCCGGCGGGAGCCGCTTTTCCTACATGAAACCGTAGATCTGCCGGCCGGCTCCTGGTGGCACTTCCAATTCAATTAACTTACTCACTGGAACTCCCAGAGAAACTGAATATGACGGGAACAAGAGGGGAAGCTGGGCCAAATTAATAGGACGAGATCCTTTTACAGCCCGGCCAGCAAACCTGAGCAGCGGCCCTGAAAAGCAAATTGGAACAAGCAAATTGCTGTTGAAAAATTCTTTCAGCACTCGGCTGTTGCTACTCAGCCGGTCACTGCCGGGAGTCAGAGGTTGAAAAATCCCGGGATGGTGCTGACAATGGAGGCATTCTTATGACAAACATTTACATTTTATTTGTTGGGGTGTTGGAGGTAGATTAGTCTCATCTTCAGCCACTCGGGATGGGCTGCACCATTTGGAGAGGAGAGTAGTGGGAACAAGCATTTTATTGTGGGGGGAAAAAAAAACAATAAAATCATATTTCCCACTCCCAGCCTAATGAAAGGAAACTCAGATTTTGAAGATTACCTTCAGGAGAAAGCTTTTGTCCCCAAGGACTTCTTTTAAGGAAAAGGCACACTCTGTGGGATTTTTTCTGATTCTAAATTAAGCTCTCTTCCAAAATAATGTCATTTTATGTATATGCCTGACTTGCCATGTGCTTTATGAAAAAGTCCTGCTGCTTTCCTTCATGGAGACCAGGGCACACAGCAAATAATTCATTCAAAGTGTCCAGTCAATGCCTTGTACAGATGCAAACTTGTATGCGGGTATTGTTTAATTGCGTGTGGCTGTGTAACCCCGTATTCACGGGAAACTCATTCGTTTGTTAAAAGAATAATTCCACGCTCACAGCTGCAGTTTCCACTGAACCTTTTTGACTTCCAGTGAGCAGTGGAGAAGGAGAGGGAAAGGAATCTTTGCTGTGGGAGTGGACACAACAGAGGAAATCATAAACACATCATGAGACTTCATACTTCTGACTTACGCCCCAGATTTTATTTTATAGGTAATAAAGCACCAATGCACCTGTAAGATAAAATGCTGAGGGAAAGAAAACGGAAAAGTGCCCAGCTAAGATCCCAGCGAATGGTTTGAACCGGAAGAATTATCACAGTGATCATATTCCTCTCTCTTGTGGCAATGCTGGCTCCAGTGCAGGGCTGATCCCATGGAGGCTCCTGTGTCTGGGGAGACCTCAGATATCCCAGTGGGGTGCACCATCTCCAGGACTCTGCCCTAAAAATCCTGGGACAGCTGCTCTGGAGGGACAATCCCCTTTGTCACCCTCCTCCGTGGCTCTCGTGTGATGGGCACACAGCACAGAGCAGGGCTGGTGTTGCTGCTTTTTGCAGGAACGACCTCAAATCCAGCTCTGTCCTTGTCAATTATTTGGGAACGCTAAGCCCCAAATCCCTTTACTCCCTCCTGCTGCTCATGCCTGCTGGCCCACAGACAAGAGCTGAGGCAGGGCTTGTTCAGAGAAAGAGTTTTTCAATTTTTCTGTGGTTTCCTTCTCTTCTCCTTTACATCTGGGGGTAGAGCAGAAGAAAAGATGAGACCACCATTCAGGAGAGTATTGGTCCCAGGGGTAGGATTTATGTGCTGGGTGCTCTTGGCCACCTCTCTCTAGAAAGGCAAGAGCATTTTGGGGATGATCTGTTGCCTGTAGATCCCAAACTGGAGCACTCGATAGGCCACAAAATCTCTCCTGCCCCACTCTCCAGGAGCAGCAGGAGAGTAAATCCCAAGGCAATGCAGCAAGGTGAGCCCTGTGGCAAACACTGGGTGCTCACTCTGGCTCTTCCCAAGAAGCAAAGAATGATCCGTAACAACTCCACCCCATGCTGGGGGGTTGATGCCATGCTCACCCAGCCCTTGGATGATGACCATGGTCCATTTGATCTGCAAAGCTGCACCAGGTTGAGTTGCAATGAGGCCACTGTGACCAGCAAAGCTTCTGCTGCAAGACAGAAGAACATTCCTTGTCACGTGCCTGCAAGGAGATGTTGCTTTGTTTTCCTTCTGATGGCCCAAAACTTCCCTGAAACATCCTTTCTGTCATTTCCCTCCCGTGTTCTCTCTTCCCCTCCTGAGTGTGGGAGATGATGCAGCCCCAAAGCAAGAACCACCTTTGCCGAGCGTCTGGCAAAATGCTGCCATCAAATCCCACAAAGCCGCCACCTAAACAGCTTGCTCAAGCAAAAATCTACAGGTGCTCCTGTGACCCGCATTGGATTCTGCAAGAAACCCTGGAGCACCATCATGCACGAAGAAAGGATGGAGAGGAAAGATGTCCCCTGCTTTGCTTTTATTCATGATCATGTATGGAACTAAAGGAACTCACTGGAGAGAGACTCTTACCAGCAGCTGTAGTGACAGGACAAGGAGTAATGGGTTAAAACTGAAAGAGGGGAAATTTAGGTCAGATACAGAGAAGAAATACCTCCCTGTGAGGGTGGTGAGGCCCTGGCACAGGTTGCCCATAGAAGCTGTGGCTGCCCCATCCCTGGAAGCATTCCAGGCCAGGTTCAATAGGGCTTGGAGCAACCTGATCCAGTGGAAGCTGTCCCTGCCCATGGCCAGGAGTGGAATGAGATGGACTCCAAGGTCCCTTCCAACCCAAATCATCCTGGGATTCTATACCTGTTCAATTCTAGGTGGGATTAGCAATAAATCTTCTTTCATCCCCAGAGAAGGGCTGTAAGATCCCTTTACACACCCTTGTAAACCTAAAGCAGCCCAGCACTCTGAGTAGTTGGGCTACTGACACCTGATCCAAAGAGCAAGGTTACTGTATTAAATTATTTTGCACTTTTTAATTCCAGTGGCTTTATTTCAAGCATTCAATATTTTCTCTCATTTTTTGTTTCAACTTATTTTTAGCTTTTTTTTTCTCCACTGTCAAATGTATTGAAGCTGACATAATTATTGCCCTGCCTCCCCCAAAGGCATGTATTTACCTACTTGTTAAAAGGCTTTTTCCATGCTGCCATGCTGTTGCTGTGACAAGATGACTTTGAAGGCACAGTAGGTAAAATAATATTGTATATTGCACAGCAACCCCAACAACGAAATGTTAATTTAACCAATAAAGTAACCACATCGTAATTATAATAATCACTGTTCCTTATCTCTTAGCAGGGCTAAAAGTGGAATTCAGATTTGCCATGTAGTGCGTGTCAGCTCTGAAATTACTACACAAATCACTCAGAGCAATGAAGTTTTTAGCCCCACCACCTCTAACTCACGGAGAGGATTCTCTGGAGAGTCCAATGTGGTCTCAGAGTCATCATCTTCCCACTTCCAGCTCCCTCCTGCCCCACCTTCACTCTAGCAACAAATCACCCAGGGGCTGTGCCAGGACACCCTCTCTGAGCAGGTAATTAGGATTTAGCCATCATTTTTTTGTGCCTCTAAACCTCTCTGCTGCCTTTGAAACTCCCTCACTGCTTCTCATTCCCAATGTCACACAAATAAATGGATGCCAAGTTCTCTTTGAGACTCAGAAACAAGTTACCAAAAATGAAGTAGACCTGCGGCAGTGATGGACATGTCGGAAGGCAGAGAGCTTACAGTGGGAAAGACGGGGAAGGAGAGGGATGGAGATCCTTTTTGTGTTTGTAGGCATGGCAAAAACTGCTTTTTGCCCTTCTGCTGAGCAGCAAGTTAGGAAAAGTGTGGTTCAGTGCAGCTCGAGGGAGGATGATCTAAAGCTGTACAAGGGAATTAGCACGGCTTAATCCATGCCTGCTCCCCAAAATGGCAAAGCAGGAGCCATCTCAGGGTGGGGATCTCAGCCCTGGAGAGGAAGAGGCTGGAGCTGCAGATCCCACTGCTTGGATGGCAGTGAAGGCACCGCAGCCTGTGCCCAGGGTGCCACAGGGAGACTCCAGGGATCCAGGACTGCTTGGGAAGCATGCCCAGCTCAAGGGGCTCCTTTCCCTGCCTTTACACCCCCTTCCATGGCAGAGATGGGACGGTCCAGCTGTCCCTCCCAGCTCGAAAATCTGCGCTGGTAAAGCACCACAAACCCTCCTGGGATGTGGGGCAAGATCTTCAGTGCACACAGTCCTGCACAGACTGAACAGGGGCAGCTGCAGGCAGAAAATCCCATTGGTCTGACAACACCATGGGCTAATTCCTGCTCCTGTTCCTGCTCCTGCTCCTGCTCCTGTTCCTGCTCCTGCTCCTGCTCCTGCTCCTGCTCCGGCTCCTGCTCCTGCTCCTGCTCCAGGATGTGGCTTCCAGACCAAAGCTGCCTGGCCAGCAGCTCCTTGCTAAAGGGGTAGGTGTTGTTTCCCTGAGGGAACAGATCTGTAAGTGATCCCAGGAAGGTCCTGACATCCTCAGCAGAGGGGCTTTTTGAGGATAATTCTGTTACAGCCCGAGTGGCGTTGGGATACTCCATCACCACGAGTCTGTGTGAGGTCCCAAAACAGATTTTTCCCTTCTCACATTTTATGGGGTGTGGAAATAAAGCCAATTCCCATCCCAGGCCAAATCCCCCAGCCAGATGCCAATCTGGCTGTCGACTGTGATCCTCAAGCTGATATTAACTTGACACAGGCGACAGCAGACACAGGCGACAGCAGAAATGAGGAATTTGAAGAGTGGGCCTGGGTCCACCCTAGTGTAGGTCTGGAATTCTACTGCAGAACTTCTAATGTGAAAACTGATCTGTGGCCTTGCAACACACCTCAGGAATCATCATTAAACGTCAGAATATCTAATGCTTGCCCTGGGCAGCTTTCAGGATAACATAGTCTTCCTCTGTCCTTAAAAAGTCTTGGAAGCAGCAATATTTCAAGAAACCTCGGTAAACACTGGAGTGCACTGACCAAATCATCCCATGAGAAATGAAGAAGCTCTTGGTGTGGCCAGTGGGTGTTGTCAGCCAGGGCTCAGGTTGTCCTTTTGCCAATATTAATCCAACAAGATACTTCCTGTATTTGCCATTGCTATTCCCAAAGTTGATCTTTCTTCCTTTTTCTCCTCTGGCAATATGGCAGGGGCTGGACACCAGAGAATTCCCCACGGTGAATCCGTCCTTTCCTCGGGCTAATGAGGAAATGCAGCAGTAACTCTTTCCTCTGTGTTAAATAGAGGGGGTTTAAGCCATCTCCACATGGCTTCTCCTCAGCCCAGCGCTCCCAAGAGCATTTTAACACCAAATCTGCAATGCCCGTGGCACTTCCCAGACCTCAGTGGTGACAAACCTTCATTGTCACCCGCGAATGCCACTTTGTGCATTCTGGGGGCTAACGGTGAGAAAATATAACCGTGCCTCTTTTTAATTTTCTCATCAGATTAGAGGCATGCACGTGGCAGGGGTTAATTGCCAGCAACTTTAATTGTTACCCTATGACTCCTGCTTCCCTCGTGTGTTAGTGGCACACAGTCAGGGCTAATAGTGAGAAAATTTGACTGTAGCTCCACCACTCTCTCTTCATTAGGCTAATGGAACATTTTCCTCTCATTTTCTCCCCGGGGTAGCTGTAGGAGTGCTACCTTATAATTGTTGCTCTTACTGTAATTGGCAGTAGTAGGAGGATGTATAATCTCATTGTCTTTCCTGTGCAGTGGTAGATTTATTTATGACCTATTGACAATTCCCAGCCAGCAGCTGTAGCACAGTGAGTGCTGCATTAGCCTTTCCCCCCAGCAAAGGGGAGACTGCACAAAGGCTGTGATTAACCAGAAAGAACAGGAACCCAAGGTGTCCCACAGGACCAAATGTTAACCTCAGGAACGGCAGACAAAGGCGCTCCTGACCCTGAAGGGACGTTGGTATCCGATTCCCAGGAATCAGACCAGCCTTTGTGGCTTCTCATAGCATGTTCTCATCTCACTGTAAAACACAAAGGGTTAAATTAATCTTCAGAGCAGCTTCAGCACATTGGCACCAAAAATGGACCAGGCTGTCCCTCACACTACCTTCCACCACATCTGGGTGAGAAAATGAGGTCCTGACTCATCAAAGCCTGTAGGTGAGGGGGGATATTCCAGCCCCACTCAGCAAAGACCTCAGATTTTCTGATCTTGCTTTTGGGTTCTGCTGCACAGGGTCCTAAAACAGTTTGGCATGAACAAGCCTAATCTTTCCTCCCAAACATGACTGTTGGATCCAGAAGCAGCTTGCAGGTCACAGCTGCTGTTGCCAGGTGCCTGAAGAACACGGTTTTTCCATGGATGACACCCAGCAAGCAGCTATTTCAATCAGAGGCTGGCAGAGACCTTATTTATGTCTCCGTGTCTTTTCTACCTGGAAGTTGCTGCTGCTGTTGTCCCCTTCTCCAGAGGAAAGCTCTCTGCTTTCACTCACAGACCAGTATTTTCATAGCAGCAGCCTCACACCTTTAGAAAGCTGGGGCCAGGGCAAGCCTTGAAGCTCTCCAGGCTGGAGGAACATTGTCCTGTTACTCCTGTGAACACACACTTACCCAGCGGTCCCAAGAGAGCCAGGATCAGTGGTCCCAACACTGAGCCAGTGTCACACTCTGTTAGAGCAGCCACTGGGTTGTCCTGCTGCTCCTCGGGTGGAGAAAATAGAGATAAGTCAGGATCAGAGCAGGGACGAAGCTCATGCAGAACCCTCCCATCATGTTTTCCCAGTGGCTGAAACGATGCTTTTTTCCACCTCTCATCCTCAAGGCTGAGTCAATCAAAGCAACGCATGGAAAATCCCTGTGTCTTCAAAACAGGGAGCACATGAGAAGTAAATCTCTGTCCTCCATGCTGTTAGCTTTATTTGTTTATTTACTTATTTTCCCATCTTCTCTCTGCTTTTCAAAAAAAAAAAAGAAAAAAAAAGAAAAAACCAACCAAACACTAAAGAAGAGAACAAATAAACAAACAAATAAATACGGCACCAGGGAAGCAAAAGATAAAAATACTGACCCAAATACACTGGCAAAGCGAAAAAGCAAAAGAAAGAGGGCGGGCACCACAGGATGCACGCTGGTTCTGTGCTCATGCTCACGGCAAGAGTCCTGCTCACATCCCTGCTGCGCAGCCAGGTCTGTCTGTGCTCCCATCTCTTCCCAGCCCAGGAAAAGCAGGTTTAGGGCTGGTCAAGGGCACTCCATAGCAGGCAGGATTTCCTCTCACAAAGGAATTTGCCAGCTACGCCCCAGAACGTGACCCAGGTAACGAGCTTTGTCATTTGCCTCCTCACACGCGGGAGCTATTTTGGGAGCCAAACGAGCTTTTCTGCACTGCTGAAGTGCTTTGAACTCAGAGGGGTTGTCTCAGGGATGCTGCTGACAAGGAGAGCCGTAACAGCCACCCTGACATATCTAGCACAGTTCGTGGGGGAAGCTTTCCCAAGAAAGGCTGAGATTTTCCAAGGGAACATCGTATCTTTGGATAGGATGGGAGATCCAGGCTTTCCAGGGAAGTGGTCACGGCACCATGTCAGCCAGAGTTCAAGGAGGATTTGGACAATGCTGTCAGGCACAGCGTGGGATTGTGGGGGCTCTGCAGGGCCAGGAGTTGGAATTTATGATCCTTGTGGGTCCCTTCCAACTCGGGATATTCTATAATTCTCTGATCCTGCCCATCCAGAGGCAGAGATGGTGGAGATGGGGCTGCCCATGCTCAGCTGAAGGCTGGTGGGAAACACACGCACGAGGATGTTCTGCAGGAGCAAGAGCCTGGGTTGTCCCATGGGAGCAGAAACCCTGGGGGCCCCGTGGTGGCCCTGGGGAGTTGTACCATGAAAACAAAATTTTCAAAGAGAAACGTGCCCACTGCTCATCACACGTCAAAGTAGTTCATAGAATCATAAGATCTTAGAAGGGTTTGGGTTGGAAGGGACACTAAAGCCCATTCAGTGCCACCCCCTGCCATGGGCAGGGACACCTCCCTCTATCCCAGGTTGCTCCAAGCCCTGTCCAACCTGGCCTTGGACAATTCCAAAGATGGGGCAGCCACAGCTTTTCTGGGCAACCTTTTCCAGTGCCTCCCAGTTTGAGCTTCACTAGATGCCAATGGAAGTTTTGCTTCCATGAGAGGGAAAACCAGTCCTTATCAGTCCAGGATAAGTCCCTGCCAACAGCAGCACACACCTGTTGATAGACAGGATGGATTTTCATGTCAGAAGAGTGGTTTTGCTTATCTTCCACTGCACACAGATGAGCTTATTAAAGCAAAGTAGGTCAGGCACATGATATAACAGTGTGATCTATGTGAAAGGCACTGGGAGGTGTTCATTGTGCTGAGACACTCCACTCCTGATGGATTTATTCCACTTCATACAAAAAGACTCGGCCAGAGCCAAATCTCCCCAACAAAGCCAGGAGTAAGCTCCCCACTAACTTCAGTGAGACCAAGATTTCAGCATCATCCACTGGCTTCTGCAGAGAATATTTAAGAGTCCACAAAAGGAATTACTACCTCTGGATGCTATGGGGGGGGNATAAAACCAAATAAAAGCTAGAGTACAATGCTGACTTCAGGAGGAGGATGACTTTACTTCTCCAAGCTGTATCAATTTGTGTCATCACTGAACATAATCACAGAGTCACAGAGTGGTTTGGTTTGGAAGGGACCTTAAAGCCCATCCAGTTCCACTCCCTGCCATGGGCAGGGATACCTTTCACCATCCCAGGTTGCTGCAAGCCCCGTCCAACCTGGCCTTGGACACTTCCACAGCACTTGTAGTTCCCCAGGGATGTGAGCAGCCACACCTGTGCCTTCATCCAGCTGAAAACCAACCAGGTTTTGTCCTCCTTCATTCCCAGCTTCCTCCTCTCCCTGGCCTGGCTGGCCACAGCACGGATGCTGATACAGGCCTGAAGGCTGGATACAGCCCAGGACTTCATTTCACTTCCTGGACAGAAGATTATTCTCATTTAGGCATTAGCAAACCCTGACTCCTCACTGGTGGGCGCTGGAAGTGGTTCCCCCTTCAATGGTGTCAGATCCAGCAGAAGATGCCTGCCCTGGGCTGGCAGAGATAATCTCTCCCTCCCTGGTGACAGGCACCATCCAATGTTATCAAATCCAGCCGGTCTGCGTGACTGGCTCGTGCTCAATCAGCAGCTTATTTAGAAAAGTCAGTTTGCTAATTGAGAAAAGTTTAATGAATTTTTGGTGTACGGAAAAAGAAAAAAGATTACTTTATATTACCGATGTGTTCATTTGAAAAATTCATTACATTTATGTATTGTGTTTTCATGTAAATACCTCAGCCAAAATGTATTAGCAAAGAATACAATATTATGGTTCATGGTTCATGTGGTATCTGAAAGGAATAATTGTATAACTAATCAGTGAAAACAAAGTAAATGTTCCTCTTGAGCTTGTACAATAAAAAACTGAATTAAAACTATTCAGGCTCAAAAATGCAAATATGCCATGTTTCCCATCAGCAAGAAAATAAAATAGTGAATATTTAGAAACTCACCTGCAGTACTGGATTCAGGTTTGAGGGCCCCAACTTAAGAAGGATGTGGAGATGCTGGAGTGAGTCCAGAGGAGGCCACAAAGATCCTCCAAGGGCTGGAGCCCCTCTGCTCTGGAGCCAGGCTGGGAGGGCTGGGGGTGCTCACCTGGACAAGAGAAGGCTCTGGGAGAGATCTGAGAGCCCCTTCTAGGGCCTAAAAGGGCTCCAGGGGAGCTGGAGAGGGACTGGGGACAAGGGCATGGAATGACAGGACAAGGAGGAATGACTTCAAACTGACAAAGGGCAGGGATAGATGGGATATTGGGAAGAAATTCTTTCCTGTGAGGATGATGAGGCCCTGGCCCAGGGGGCCCACAGAAGCTGTGGCTGCCTCATCCCTAGCAGAGTTCAAGGCCAGGTTGGATGGGGCTTGGAGCAACCTGGGGTAGTGGAAGGTGTCCCTGCCCATGGCAGGGATTGGAATGAGATGGACTTTAAGGTCCCTTTTGACCCAAACTGTTCTGGAATTCTGTAATTCAAGGATCGCTGGGATTTTTGGACAGCGTCATCACAAGGCACCGATCCAGTGTTTGTTCAAACCAGTTCCCTGTGCTACAGCCCCACCAAACAGCTCAGGGCTGGATTTGGGCAGTTTATTTTTGGGGGGTGGTTTTTAAATGCAACTTTCTCAAAAGACCTTTCCAGTGTTAGGGCAGAACGGGAACAAGGTGATGAACATAGGGGAATGACCCCAGGGTTTCTCGGAGAACAACCCGCTGTTGAAGTGTATATTTGAATGCATCCAAAGCAGACAGCTGATGCTGGCATTTGTAATTCCACTTCAATCCCAGTTTTTTCCTATCCATATATATCTTTCCATGTATGTATGTAGCTCAGACTGGCAGCATGAGACAGCTTTTCTCATGGAACTCTCAGGGATCCCTGTCCTTACACGGGTTGCTCTGAAACCCCACAGGTCAGGGCTACAGCAGAATGATTTTTGGGAAGCAGAGTCTGGATGAGTAGCCCAGCCCGTGGAGTTGGTACAGCAGGGTCGCAGCCTCTGTGTTTTCCAGAGGGCAGGGAGATGCTGCAAGCGGGTGAGAAGGAAGGAAAAAATCAAGGGGAATCCTCCTGACTCTGGGCACTACCAAAAATAGGGGAAAAGGAGGCTTTGCTCAGACTGCAAAGAACTCAGTGGGGTCACTGATGGTGTGTCTCTGACGGACCCCAGGAGCTCAGACGATCTACAGTGTGGAGCCTCCTGCATGGGATCTGCACGTCCTGACAGCAAAGGGAAAAAAAACAGGAAAAAAAAGGAAAGGAAAAAAATCTACTTTCAGCACCACTTTGTGACTTTCTGATTTTCACAGCCAGGTGCCAACAGCTTTTTCCTCACTCAGGTACGAGCAGGGCTGATGGGCTTCACCCCAGCTGCCAGCAAGGAAGGTTTTGCTCCTCCTTCCGCAAAACCCCAAACAGCAGAGGCAGAGGAGATCCAGCACCACCAGCCGACTTCCAAGGCTGCAGGGTGGGAGATGGAGAGCATCCCAAGCTGCTCCCCTGGGCAGGATGAGCAGGCAGTTCCCAGGATAAACAAAAGACTGTTCCCAGGATAAATAAAGTCATACAGGATGCGCTGCGTGGGGTGATGTGAATCCCGTGATTCTTAATGGAGTGGGGACCCCAAACCACTCCCCAGCCCAGCAGCTGGGGTGTCCCTTTTCCCAGAACCAGGCTCATTCCCATGGCAGCCTCAATATCCGCAGTGCTGAATTATTCACTGCCCCAGGGTCCACACCCTGCTGTGAGCCAGAGCCAGATAAAAGCGCTCAGGCAGGCTCTTACAGCATCCTGGGGGCTGCCACAACATCCTGGATCATTGTGGACGCAGAGGCTGGAATGTAGGAGCTGGTGCCTTCTCGGAGGGGCAGGAGGAGCCGCAAGGCCCCCTCGGCTCCTGCGGGCTGCTGCGGGCCCCGAGTAGCGTGCACTGGCTCCGTGTAACCACAAGAGTGTGCCTGCACCACAGCTTTGGGAAATGGGAGCCTTTGGCTGTGATGATGTTAAAATCTCTCCTCTGCAAGAGAAGGGTCCTGGCTCTACCCTCCCACCCACATGGGACCCCTCTCTTTTTAAGGACCAGCCATGATTCTTGGCGGGAGAGAAGAATTAGGATTTTGGAGCGGGGACTCTTTTGTTGCATGTCTGGGTAGGGATTTTCTGCCTCAAGGATGTTTTTATTTTCAGGCTCCTTAAAGCTGTAAACTCTGGGATGGGTCCCTGCGTCTGCAGAGTGAGGTTCTCCTTCCCAATCTTTAAGAGATGTCCTAACTTCATCTTTGGCAGTGCCAGGTTAATGGTTGGACTTGATGACCTTAGAGGCCTTTTTCAATCTCAGTAATTCTACATTTCCATGGTCTGCGCTGTTTACTCAAGTTCTTTATTACAAGTACGGATTTCTGGGGCAAGACCATCTGAACTGCTTCACTCAGTGACTTCACTCAGTAGGATGGACACAGACTGCAGGATTAAAAAGTGTCTTGCAGTGCATGTAAAGGGAGCCAAGGGTATCTAGTCCAGCTCTAGGTGCTTGCAGACATTGTGTCTGGTCAGCAAATCTCAGCTCCGCTGCCTGGACGTGATACGTGTTTGTACGACACTTTGGGGGAAGGGATCACCAGGGAGATTATTTTAGGGGAAGCCAAACTGATTTGGAAATTCATTCCTGCTGTTTGAGACCTGCTTTCAGAGAATCACAAAATCACAGAAACATTAAGGTTGGAAAAGACCTACAAGATAATTGAGTCCAGCCTTTGACCAACCTTGTCAACCAGACTAGAGCTCTGAGTGCCACATCCCATCATTTCTTGAACATCTCCAGGGATGGGGACTCCATCACTTCCCTGGGCAGCCCCTTCCAATGCTTGACAACCCTTCTGTGAAGAAATTCCTCCTGATGTCCAATCTGAAGCTCCTCTGGTGCAACTTGAGGCTGTTTCCCGTTGCCCTGTTCCTGTTCCCTGGGAGCAGAGCCTGATCTCCCCACCTGACTGCCCCCTCCTGTCAGGAGTTGTGCAGAGCCAGCAGGTCCCCCCCTGAGCCTTCTTTTCTCCAGGCTGAGCCCCCCAGCTCCCTCAGCCACTCCTAGTGCTCCAGACCCTTCCCCAGCTCCCTTCCCTTCTCTGGACACACTCCATTGGCCTCTTGCCCACCTGGGCACACTGTCACCAGCACCTCCAGGCCCTTCCTCTCTGGGCACTTTCCAGCCACTCTTCCCCCAGCCTGGAGCTGCAGGAGTTGTTGTGATCCATGGCCAGGGCCCAGCCCCTGGCCTTGTTGAATCTCAGACCACTGCCCTCAGGCAAGGATCCAGCCCGTGCAGATCCCTCTGCAGAGCCATCCTGCCCTCCAGCAGATCATCTCACTGAGGGTATAGTGAGTCCACTCAGTGATTCCATGAGTCCATGCAGGACCATGCATGCCACTCACTTGCCTGGGAATGACTGCTCTGAGCATGGTTTCATGTCACATCCCTTCAGCATCAACCCCGACCCCTTATTGCAAGTGCTCTGTTCTGCCAGAGTCCTCTGAGTCTGCTTGCGCCGGTTTCTGCCAAAAGTAGGAGGTGGTGGAGCAGTGAGTCAGTGCTGATGGCTTCTCCCTCTGCACAGATGGGCAACCTTCTGCAGCCAGCACCAGCTGCAAGGCCCAACATGGAGGGTTTTGTCTGCAGGGGCTTGGGAGCAAAGCGCTGAGCCTTTAAATTCACATACAGACCGACACCAGTGACTGCTGACCTCCACAGGGCTGGGAATTCCCACAGCACCCTGCTCCATGTGGAGGGCTACCAGCGAGGAGCCGAGCTCTGTTTGGAGCTGAGCGCTCCCATATCCATGGGTATTTGGACGGAGCTGTTTGGGAGCCACTGCAGGAATCAAGCAGAGCTGCCAAGCCTTGGGCTTGGTGTGAAGCTGATCTCTCTCCCAGCAAAGGTGCTGGGGAGGATGGATCTGGGCTGGCAGCAGCTCCCTGTCATCTTCCATTTGGGAATGAAGACCTAACTCTGCCGGCAGTTGCCATCTGTACCAGCCTGCTTGGACACGGCCATCGCTCCACATGGCACCCAGGCAAAACAAGACAGCCAAGACAAGCACTGGGTTCCAAAAGTGCTCACAGCTGACATATTGCTCATCTGAAGGCCAAGGCACCTCCTGGTCACTGCTGCTCCAAAACAGAACCAGCGACATGCCCTAGCTCTCCATTGTTCTTGACATCACCTATTCCTGCACAAAGATATGGCAGATTGGAACATGTGAACCTAGTGTTTTATTTATCTTCTTGAGTTTTGCAGGGAATTGAATTCTCGTCTCCATGGAGTTATCAATACTGCCACCCAGATTTCTTTCCTGAGCAGGTAATACTCTTCAGAGTCTACGATTACATATATACAGTTAATTACTTTTTCCCATGTTTATTACTGGGACTTATCAGCACAGAATTTCCCTGGAGTTTACACCACAGTCACCAGGAGTTGGGATCCATTCTCCTCCCTTGACACAAATCTTCAGCTTTAACTCTCCCATGTAATTGTGTGATGCCAGCAAGCTGTGGCACCCAGAAATCCCCTTCTTTTCTGGTCTGTGGCTGAAGAGTTTATCTAGACTTGTAGGGGATCCTGCTTGACAACCTCTCTGTAGTGAATAATGACCATTGTTTCTGTATTTTCTTTCCTTTCTTTAAACAGTTAGAACTCCCTGACAGGGCTTTCATCTTACACCATAATAAAGCAGTGTCTTTTAAAAATGATTGCAATGAAACTGCTAAAAACCTTTCTGCAGAGAGTGATCTCCCCCAGTCTCCAACATATCCAAGTATCCCAGACGACACCTGCCAATTTGCCTGCTACAGAAAGAAGAGCTGCCAGGCTGTGGTTTCCAGGGCACCTCCTGCCTCTCCCAGCTCCGTAACCACACTGATCCAGACTCATCCAACCCACACTCGCGTTTTGTCTTGTCTCCAGCACTGGCCAAAATGAACATCTAGGAAAAGTACAGGAGCAGGATGAGCATAAAGTGATGTTTCCTCTGATACTCTCTCAGCCTCCAATAATTTTCCTCTTGGGAACTTCCTGAGCCAAATGCTTGCAGATAGGCGGAAACCCTCAGTTGATGCTTCTCTCTGGTTCTTTTGATCACACGCAAACTGTTGTCATTCCCAATCCCCCTTTATCTACAGCCTTTTGCCACCTCCTGTATGTATATATGTACATATACCCCCTCTACATCCATAAAAGAACCACAACTGAGATACCCAAGAAGGATTTATGAGTTTTGGATTTACATCACGACACGACAGTGTTAAAATCTGGTGCCACATTTATCACTCTCCATTCCTCTGGAAAGTATCACCACATCCAGGAGATTTTTTGGTTACACTTCTGATGCTTATTTTTTGTCTTTAAAAGATTCAAATTCAAGCAGTTTGACATTTTCTACCCTGCATGTTTCAGAGGATGCTGGAAAGCATCCAGTACTCATTTCATCACTTTACTTTTTGGCCAGATTTCAGTGTAGCCTTTTTCCTTTTGCGCAGAATTAAAAGATCACACAACAGGTTAGTTCTTCATATGTTCTATTGTTTTAAATAATTAGCTTAATTTAGGCTCCTTTTGTGTTCTCCTTTCACAGACCTTGCAATCAATATGTTTACCAGCAAGTGAAGACATCATGAATGTATGTGTGTATTAGAGGGTAAATGCAGAAATTACATTCTGAATTCACTGACACGAGCAGTCACCCCTACAACACGGTATTGAGAGTTTCATCGAGAAACAAAAACTTGTGAGCCCAAACAAAACATCTTGACTTTCTCATTTCAATTGCTAAACACTCACCCAGGCTGCATGTGAATGAATTACTGACCCGAAATTATGTGCATAAATTATTTGGCAAACAAGTCTGAGTAATGAACAAATGTGGGTGAATTGCTGTGCTGGGGAAGAGAAAGTGAGGCATGATTCATTCAATCACCCACTCGTTATGGCTGAGTCCCCGGGCTCAAATTAGGCAATAATCAAGGATCCTTCAGTGCAGGGGCTGGAGTGAGCTCAGCTGGGCTGTGAGCCTGCAGACACGGGATTTGGGAGCTCTGTGTGGCTGGGGTGGTGTCTGCAGCATCCAACACTCATCCATAGTGCTGAAGTGCCCGGCCAGTCCTGATGCAGACACTTGGACAGCCTTCATGCACCAGGAAATTGCAATTCCTGATCTCACTGCACAATCACACGTGTCCCTGGGCCAAATAAGGGTCAATACACGGCCTCAGCCAGACTGACTGTTGTCATGTAGTGCAAGCAAGGCTTACTGGCAGAAGAGTAGGTTTAGATCTGATACTAGGAAAAAATTCTTGCCTGGGAGGGTGGTGAGGCCTTGGCACAGTTTTCTCAGAGAAGCTGTTGCTGCCCCATCCCTGGAATTGTTCCAGGCCAAGTTGGATGGGGCTTGGAGCAACCTGGAAGGTGTAGAAGTAGAGTGGAAGGAGTAGAAGTAGAGTCCCTGAAGAAGAAATAGTGGAAGGTGTCCCTGCCCATGGCAGGGGGTGGAACTGGATGGGCTTTAAGGTCCCTTCCAACCCAGGCCATTCTATGGTTCTCTGACTACATAGGCACAAGAAAAGCTCACTTTGTGCCATCCCTGATTTTCAGTATTTACACTGGACATCACTACCTGAAAATGTGAAAATTATGCACAAACCAAGTCAGATCCAAACCTGTATTCCCAGCTGTAATTTTAGGAGAAGTTTGGGTTCTCTACCTCTTGAATTAGGCTGTCTTCTAACAATTTCTTCTTTTCCATGCACAAGTATTGTTCACTTGGGTTTCGAGGCTTGCATGGGATATCTGGAAACCCTGTTCTTGAAGGATTTGACAAACTTGTGCCCAGCTCACACGTTGCGTGTGACCAATATCCAGCAGATGCTGTCCATCCAGCCATGCCCTCAGCCCCACTTCCTGCCTGCTGAGCCAACAAAACACACAAAGTTCAGCTTCCCAGCTCCCCAGCTGCCCTTTGCCCTCACCGGGCTCATGTTCCAGACCTCTGATGTTTTGGGGAGAAGCACTGCACTGCCTGTTCTAGATGGTCACTCTGTGCATGCCCAGAGCAGAACCAACACCCAGAGATCATCCAGGAACCAAGAATCAAGGAAACATCCTCTGTCCTGAAGCTTTGTGGTTAAACAGCTCCCCCCCACCCCCACCAGTCAGATGTTTGAAAGAAAGAACAGAGGAAAAGCATTCAGAGAAAAAAGTGTCCTGTTATTTTTCTTTGGCTTTGTTGAGCATCAAAACAAGTGCAAAGGTGAGATTCCCAGGAAGATTCTCAGCCATCCTCCTTTAGCCATTCCTGATTTCCAGAGTATCAGTAGCAGGTGGTGCAGAAGACACTGCCAAGGCTCACTTGGAGGATATTTTTGAAAGCATTAAAAAAATTCCCTTGAACTATTCTGAGCACTGCAGGCAGCTCTTTTCTGCCTCAGAAGGAAATGTGGAAACTTGGGTTTCCTCCCCAAAAGAGAAATACCTCTGCCTATCCCTGGCCCTGCATGAGCCAACTGAGCCTCAGTGTAGAATAGGCAGGATGAGCTGAATTCCTCCCCTGGGGAAACCAGAGCTGAGTTATTGTTCAGTGGCATCAGGAACTGATTCAGTGCGAATGGGAGAAAAAAAATCCAGGCAAAACAATGAGATCCCAGACAGCAATACACTTAAACCCACATCTAAGCTTAAGGTCATGAATAGTCCCAAATAACATACCAGTTCTGGATGTACTGGCCTTAAGTGCATAAAAATGGGTTTATCCATGCACAGTCATAAATTTTAGCAAGGGTGGTGTTTAAGTTGCCCAGTTCCCTGCAGCACTTTGGAGTTTCTGTTTCTAGTTATCTCAAATACCTAGGCCACGATGAAGGGAGAGTGACAGGCCCAGCACTGCTGCAGTGTGGTGTGGAGCAAGCAGGAGTTTCACTTCCCAGGCCAGCTATTCTCCTTCTGCTCCCTGAGGGAATCCTGTTGAAGGGGAAACTTGCCCCTGTAGTGTCATATAAGAGAAAAATGCAAAAATTTCATGCACCACTTTATACTGGAACATAGGTTAATACTCAGGTAAAGTAACTTTTACTAAAATTAGATTGGCAGTCACAAAATGCTTTGGTAATTCTGTTTTCAGTGCTCTGCCATTATGTGAGTGTGCATGGTGGACATACATTAATGTGAGTGATATGGCCGGAGCTTCCTGTTGGACACATGAGTCTGTGGTGTAAAATCCACCTTTGACAATCAAAGATTATGATATGGCTGGAATTTTAGTAAAAGCAGAGTACAAGAAGACCTCCAGAACCTTCTCTATTCTCTTGTTGTGTAACAAGGCAGGATCAGCTGAGTGATTTTTGTTCTTGAGAGCTTTCCCTGATAACCCTCTCTAGGGGTGCATTACAGGACTTCACTGTCCACACAGGTTCACATTTTTCAGAGTTCTCCTGGTCAGTACACATCCCTTGAACCTTCCTGGTGAATCTCTGAAACACTTTGCACTCGGCCCTTTGTGGCTCCATATATACAATATTTCCTTGTCTTGCTTATGTCTTTCCCAACAAAAGTCTAAGTGATGTCAAGACTCACAACTCGAATGGTTTCTCCTCTGTCCCAAAGCCTGTTACTCTGGCATGGAATGAAATGAGGTTGATTTGACATAATTTGTTCTTGGCAAATTCATGTTGACTGTCTCTAATCTCCTTGTTTTCTCTTACATGCTTACAAATGGTTTGATTATTTGTTCCAGGATTTCTCAGGAAATTGAAGGTGAGCTGATGTGTCTGTAATTCCTATCTTCTACTTTCAACCCTCCCCTTTTTTCCTACATTTCCATTCTCACCTTCTGCATCCTTCATAGTTTTTAAAGGCACTTACTCCATCAAATATTTCACACCTTAGAGAAGCAAATCAGCAACTAGCAGAGGACATTGTAAAAAGATTATCGCATTTTAATGACCTAAAATGTTAAATGATATTTTAAACAGTTTTAGGCAGATTATTACTGGATTTTGGGTTGGGTTTGGGTTTCTTTCCTAAAACATTACAGTTTTGGTCTATCTCTACTGTACAGCTTTCAGCAAGCTCGCTTTTAGCATCACATGATTTTTTAATATGCTGTAACTGTTCTCCTTGACAGCCATAAACCCAACCCAGCCAAAGTGGTCAAACTGAGCCTGACACTGTTGATGGGTGTTTTTGCAAGAGCAGAGGCCTGAATTTCCTGCCAGCGTGCTCCTTTCACACAACGGAGTGGGGTGGGTCAGAGTGTGTGGGTGAGCAGTTCATGCAAGGAGATCAACGTTGACTTGCCCAACTGCAAATCCCTCCTTGTGCAACGCTGCGAGCAGGGAACAATGATGGATGAGAAAGCCAGACATGCCTGATTCTCACAGCACCCTCCCTGCTGTGCCAGGGCCTGCTCCCAGTGGAGCTGGGTCCATGCACACCAGCTGAGATCAGCTGCCGACATCAGCTCTGCAGCCATACACTGAGCTTTGCTGGCGGTCACACTCGCCCCTTCCCCCAAACTCTTCCTTCTGTCCCCATTCTCAACAAGGTGTGGGAAGAGGAGGGCTGTCTCCAGCTCTCCACAGTGCAGTGCATCATTTTAAGTTAATCATTCCCCATCAGCTTCACAGGCCAGATGCCAGGCACAGTGGAGCCCATCCTCTTCCACAAAATCATCTCTAAAGAAGCATCTCTGCTTTTAGGTACATTTTTACTGGGTTTCTAAGCACACATCAAACCCAGGAAGAGACTTTCTCTGCTCTTTGCATTGCTTTTTCCAATACCACCAAAGGGCTCTGCGTTCTCAGGAGACAGAGAGAAGTAAGAGGAGACTTGGCAGGGTGGCAAAGACAGAAGGAAACTCTTCCTGAAAAGCTTAAGAGCACCTTATTAGAAGGAGAATGAGGTTATGGACACACCTTTTCCTCCTGCTGAGTCATGATTTCTTCCTGTCACTGACAGCAGGCATGGGAAAGTGGTCAGCTCCCAGTCAGTGATCAAACACTCACATGTTTTCACCTATAGTACAAAAAAAGAGGTAAGACCAAGAAATGAAATAAATATTGTCATGATTGACTCATCCTTCACACATCTCTGTTTTGTATTCCCTTTTTTTAACCTGTCAAACCTCTCTTGCTGTCATTTCACACTTGGTTTCAAGACAGCTACAGAGGTGGAGATGGCAATTCTCCTGCTTATTGATCTTGACACGACAAATCCTTGTCTCACACGGAGAAAAATGTTTCTGCTGTCAGAAGAGATGTAGGCAGTGACTTTTGCATCTTCCTCTGGTAAAACAAACTTGGATTATGGCACAGGGTCACTGCTGTGGGAATTGCAGACACTAGAGCACTGTACAACACTCCCCTCTTGTGATTTCTCTCGTTACAACACTTTCCAAACCGCAGCCGTTCCCCATTAACCTCTTTTACATGGAGGATTCCCTCTCTAAGCACGACCCCTACCCTTAAACAGCTGCTTTCCTCAGTGGGAACTGAACAACACTATTTGAAACATCCACATACGTGTTGGTTTTACTGATTTCCTCTTCACCTGTGCCTATAACCTTGTGTTATTTTTCATATGATTCTCTAGTTGCCTGTTCAGGAACTTGGACAGGGCTCTGCCAGCTCATGCTGCATTTCCTCTTTAGATGCCGAGTTCAGTGCAGAAATTTCAGACCTGCGGGTACATCTCTGCTATTCTCTTGAATTTATTGGAGCTGCAGAGGACCAAAGCCAGGCTGCTTCAGTGGAATGACAGCATCTTTGCCCACACAGTAGCTGGCTCTTAATTTTGAAAGCATCACGAAGAAGACAAGGGAATCAGTGCAGGATTCCTGCTCACCATGGCGAGGGGTGGGCTGGCTCTCACACCCAGCTGTCAGGAAATGGCAGAGTTGGACACTGGTCTGGAGGAAAAGGGAAACTGGGGACCGAGCATGGCAGTGAGCTGGGATAGGTGGGAGAGGTGGGGACACCAGGGTGGCCTGGCTGTCACAGGCACAGCCCAACACACCTGAGCAAAGCAAGCAGAGACACCTTGGTGACAGTGAACAGGCCCAGCTGAGAGCCCAGGTGGCCCAACAAGTCCACAGGGAAGCACAAGGTGAAGCAGGAATTGTTGTGCTGGCCACCAGCTCTCAAAGCTGACCCTAAGTCCAAACGGGCAAACTCCCAGGAAGGGGGTACACCCTCACGGCCATAACACTGACAAGGCCCATGAAAAACTTTTAATTGCCCACATGAAAAAGCAGAATCCAAAAGATATCATTTCCTTTTGACTTGGACAAGCGGAAGGGAAAAAGAGACTTAATTATTGCATTGCTGGTGAGCTCAGCACTGAAGTAACATGGTCGCTGTCAGGAGCAACTTTTAAAAATAATCACTGTTAATAAGAGAAGGACAACAGAGAATTTTTCAGTTCCACTTCTGTGTCACACTCTCATGTCAAACTACTTCCCCTTCTTTGAGGAAAAAAACCAATGATTTCTTTGTTAAGGTCTGACCTGCTCCTACATTTTATTGCCCAGATTAAGTACAGCTCAATATTCTGTCCCCAACATCCTTATTTCTGGTGCATCTGGGATGTCACTTTGTTACCACAGGGAACAAAGGCATGCTCAGATGCCCATTTTCTACTATAATACCTTGAGAGCAACTGTGAAACTAAATCAGAGTGTAGGTGCTTGCTTAAAAATAATGCTGAAGAGGAAGGCCATCAGCAGCAGCTCCCTTTCTTGTCACAGATAATAGAACTAAGTTTCCAAAGTTCGTTAAGTTGCCATTTTCTTAACAAATAAATTAACCATGGATACCTCCAAGGTCACAGAGTTACTGAACAAAGAGTGACTAACAACAAGGTCTGTGTTCGAGCGTATGGTTTGTGATGGGCACGAGTGTGCTCAGGGCTGAGGGATGCTCAAAAGGCAGTGAGAGGAAAACTAAGGAATAAAATGTATCTACAGTTGGGGATGGGGGGGAAGGTGTGGCTTCTGGTTGAGAACATGCATTTTAAAATGCAGCTGTTGTCATAATAAAGACAGGGAGTAAGACAACCTTAGGCACAGCAGGAGCTCGGAGTGAGAATATCTCAGCAGTAGCCACAGAATCATAGAACTGTGGAATGGTTTGGTTGGAAGGGACCCTAAAGATCTTCTCATTCCACCCCCCTGCCATGGGCAGGGACACCTTCCACCACACCAGGCTTTCATGATAATTTAGATCATCTTCACCCTCTCTAACAGTGCTTCCTGGCCTGGATCATCTTCTTCACACAGACATCACCCTAACACGAGGCTCTGACACGCCCGATCACAGTGCTGCAACATGGCAAGTGTGAGCAGAATTTGGGCCAGCCCTGCACTGACAATTTGTTTGCTCTTTCTGTTTAAACTACCCCAGGCCAGTGAACTTGTGCCAGAGCAATTCCAGCGGGCCCACAAGGGTCCTCTGGTGCCTGATAATGCACACACACAAATAAAAATGCAACCTTTGAACACAATTTTGTATGTGAACACCTCTGTGGAGCAGATAGAAGTGTTTAAAACCAGATCTGAAGAGCAACTGCAGGACACAAAGCCAAGATGGATAGAGATAATATGCATTAAGTTTTCTGAATCATAGAAAAATCACAGAATGGCTTGGGTTGGAAAGGACCTTAAAGATCATTTTGTTCCGATCCCCCTGCCATCGACAGGGACACCCTCCACTAGGGCAGGTTGCTCCAAGCCCCATCCAAGCTGGCCTTGGACACTTCCAGGGATGAGACAATGGAGACTTCGAAAAGAATAAATAAATCTAAAGGAGCAAGAGACCCATTTCTTTCTCAAAATTTAAGTAATCATTAATTGCTTTGAATAAAAGCCTTATCATTCCCTCAATTTTCAACAGGTCTTTTTTTCACTTTACCTCAGCACTCAGCAGTTCATAAACAGGAGCCTGTAACCCCACACTATTTATTCTCCCTAATTAAAGCATCCTGTTAGGACATGTAGAGCAGTTCCTGGATTTTACTTTTAAGCCCAGGCCTGTCACTTCCTTGAAAAATAACTGTATCAAATGAAAATGAGCAAGTCTTACAAGCAAAGCTTCATGTGAGAAAAGGAAAAAATTCCACTATTTCTCTGTATTTTGAGGGGCCTTGTGCGCACATTAATATAATATTCACATCTAAAGGGCTTGTTTGTTGCTGTGGTATCTAGTAGCATTCTTAAAAGAGATTATTTGAGGCAGAAGGGCAGCAGAGATGGCTTGACACTTCTTTCAGCCTTGCTGAATTTCCACTGTTATCA
Organism: Dasyornis broadbenti; assembly: GCA_013397935.1. NCBI lineage: Eukaryota > Metazoa > Chordata > Aves > Passeriformes > Dasyornithidae > Dasyornis > Dasyornis broadbenti. The sequence continues at coordinate 1,036,977 of VZRN01003298.1, forward strand.
GTCACACAATGCAGCCCAAGGCTTATGCAGGCAGGCATGACGTTCTTCACGCAGCTTTTGGAAGGAAAAGCAAAAACTCCTGCACTCTGACCTGCACTCCTCCCTGGAGGTGTTGAAGAAAAAAGACACTAAGCTGCTCCAGAGTATCCCAGAGGAGGCCATGGGGATGGAAAAGGGTCTGGGGGGTGCCTCATGAGAAGCAGCTGAGGCAACTGGTTCTGTGACCCCGTGACTCTATGACCCTGTCCCTCTCGTGTGTCCCTTACCCATCCCTGACCCTGACCCCGCCCCTGTCCACCCAAGGGGCTGCNAGGCGCCGCCGCCAAGGGAGGAAGTGTCGTAACGGCCGACAGGAACTAGCCGCGGGTTTTACGGCCGCGGCGGCCGCGCTTGGCGGCGGCGGAGCGGGAGCTGCCCAGACGCGGCGGTGAGTGGCGGCGGCGGGGGGACCCCGGGCCCCGA
>VZRN01003298.1:1037995-1095470 GCA_013397935.1 Dasyornis broadbenti
GCAGCGACGGCGGCAAGGGGGGCCCGCAGCACCGCCACCACCACCGCCACCACCACCCCCCGCACCACAACCACCAGCTCAACGGCCTCATCAGCCCCGAGCTGCGGCGCCTGCGGGCCTCCCTCAAGGGCAAGATCCTCGGCTCGGAGGCAGGGGCGGCCCCCGAGGGGCTGGAGAACAAGCGAGCCAGCAAAACAATGGGCTCCGGACAGCAGCAGTCGTCGCCCCCCACCGCAGCGCCCTGCTCGTCCCCCCACGCCAACCACCTCCCTCCCCAGGGAAGGACTGCACCCTCTCCTCCTCCTTCTCCCCCAGCTAAAGGGGACAGGAGCCAGCCTGCTGCCACAACCACGACTGCTGCTGCTAAGACTGCAGCCCGCAATGGGCTGGCAGGAGAGACTGGCTTGGAGGAGGAAGAGCAGGAGGAGGGGGATGAAGGAGGGGAGGAGGAGGAGGAGTCCCTGCAGCTACTCTCCGGGTCCTTAGCAGCAGCCTGCAGTTTGAAAGGCTCGGGAACGGACTGTCAGCCCGAGGAGGACCTAACGATACGATACGTCCAGTATGAGTCAGAGCTGCAGATGCCCGATATCATGAGACTGATCACCAAAGATCTGTCTGAACCCTACTCCATTTACACATATAGGTATTTTATCCACAACTGGCCACAACTTTGCTTTTTGGTAAGTGCCGGAGGGAGCAGGGAGGGCAGGAGTTGGGAGTGGTTCGGGGCTGGGGAGGAGAGGATGAAAGGGTTGACGTTTGTGGAAATACTTTAAATAGTCTTTTTGTGGATAAAATCAAGCTTTTTTGGAAATACCTGTTCTCTTGTGACCTGTGCATGTGCAAGTAAAGCATGTGCCCGAAGTTCCTACATTTGTTAACACGTTTTAAGTGGTGGGGAAAGGGTTTGAGCACGGGGCTAGGATCCAGGAATTCAGGGCTTCTAATCTTGGTTTTGACATTGACTTTTGTGACCTTTGGTAGCTCATTTTATGATTCTGTCTCAGTTCCTGAGTTTGGATTTAAAAAGGAAAGTACTTAGTCCACTAATGCCTTATAACTGCCTAGTAATTCTTGCACAACGGTTCTAAAACTGACTAAAGCAGGGCTGGCACATAAATGTTAAGTGATAGGTGGAGAGGTACTGTGAAAGGTTTAGTAGACTTTTTGATCTGTGAGCCTACTTTGACAAAGACAAGTCCAACTGTGTTGCTTTTACAGGTGTGAGAGTGCTCGCAGCGTGCAGGAATTCTCGTGCTGCTCACATTGGCTCCCTGCACTAACAATGTATTTAGTTTTGTATTCTTCCTACTGCACTACTGAAAGGCTGGTTTAGCTGCCCCCCTGCCTTCCTATATGTTTAGCACTTCTTGTGTCTCAGTTGCATGCTTTTAGGATGATAATTCATCCACAGGTAAATGAAACTGAGTAGAAGTTGGCCTGAGGAGTGTATGTGCATAGCAAGAGCTTGGCTGTGTTTGATTTACTCGTATGAGCACTTACAGCTGCAACACAGAACGTTTAGGGGAGTGTGTGGCACTTCCTTGCTAAGATGAATGATGAGTTCGTCTCTTGTGATGTTTTTATTAAGGCTGGACACCTCTCTGAAAGGTCTGATTTAGCCAGAGCCAAGACACCCATCAGTTCAGGAGTATCTCTGAAATTTTGATAGAATATGAGTAGAAAAGGTGAGGCTAATGGAGTCCATCTCGCCTTAAACATCCTGAGTGTTCCTGTTTTAGGATCTGGTATAATTTATAGCAGGATTGATATGATTTATACGAGGATTTTCAGAACTGTGCCTCTCAAAACCCTGCAGAAGGAATACAGTAGGATTACAGGAAGCTGAGCAAAGCAAGGAGTTGACCTTCTGGAGCAAAACAGAATATGAAAATATCGGAGGGTATTATTGGATGCAAAGTCATGTTTGCCATCACAAGGATGCTGATCAGAGCACAGTGATGTTCTTCAAACACTGAGCTCTGCCTGTGACTGATTTACCTCACACTGAGAATAAAATGCTCAAGAACTACGAAAGTCCAGACTTTCAGCATCAGGTGTGCCCCTGGTAATGCCAAGGCAATGTTGGGTACTCTGAGATCACAATGCATTTGTTTAGACTTTAAATCATTATGGGGTTTTTTTTTTGTCAGAGAGTAACTGGAGAATTTTGTTGTGAGAAGAGCTATGACATGTTGTTTGACAGACCACTAGAACAGATGATTTCTAATAAGTGCATTCAAAGAGTAAGATATCACTCAAGGAAGAGAAAGCTGCTTTTGTAGTGACAGCTTCATTTTTTGATAGCCTTGAAGAATCAACAAAACTTTTCTTGAACTCAATGTATTTGCCATTTTTTTTTGAAAGGTGGAACAATGTAAAGTACATAAAACTGTAGAGAATAATATATGACTGTGAATGTCTAAAGCCAACAAAATGTTATCTGCTTAATAGTTTAAAGGTCTTGCAGCATACTGAGTCAAATTCATGTAGGGTCTTTTTTGGGGGCGTTTTTTGTGGCTGATTTTAATATTTTTAAGGTTTGTTTCTTAGAAGTTGCCTTTAAGACTTTCTGTTCTATAAAATATAATTTGTTCCTGCAGCTAATGGATTCCTGAACTACTTCTCTCTAATAAATCGCTTTAAAATATTTATCTTCAGTCAGGCTCTGCATATTTCAATTAGCAAGAAGTGTCAGGATGGTGAACATGAAGCTTAGTGCCTGATCTCACAGAATCATTTGTCTTTAATGCATTGTGGCCCCACACCCTTCTGGTTTCAGGTTTTGGCTGGGTTTTGTCTTGGGAAGATGGGTTAGCGGGTGATTTGATTGTATGTGGGAAAAGATCTTTAAGGGTTCGCTCATTTCCTTTACTGAATTTCACTATCACCATCTGAAAAATCTTCCGGAGCATAATCACCTTCTTCCCTGTGCTGTCATGGGCAGTTTTTCCTTTTCTCTCCCTGTGAGGGGAAAGGACTTGACACCACTGAAATTTAAGATGGGATGAGTATTTTCCCTAAATAATCAGTATTTGTCTCTTTCTGATGTTTTATTCAGTGAACCCTCTAAAACATCATTTTCCTCTCCTGACCACGCAAAGCTAATTTCTGGGGACATTATTAACTTTATTCCATGGGTTTGAAGCTTGCTGAATTTTGGCTTGGCATTCCCAAGTTGCCTGGTTGCTCTAAGGGCTGGTGCAACCCAGAGTGCTGCTTGTTTTTCCTTTCTCTTCAACTCCCTCTTCCTGCCTTGTGGCAGCCCTTGTGTTTCTCTGATTTTGGGAGCCAAGATACCCCTCTGACCAGCATATATGATAAATGTGTGTGTATCCAGATGTTCTAGGGTCATGCTGTGTTGGTTTAGAGCTCCAAATATATTTCTGTGGGATGTCACAGGCACCGGTGCAAGAGAAGAGGTGAGAATGCACAGCTGGAGGGAAGGCAGAGGATCAGCCTTGACTGGTCACTGGTGTGTTTTGCAGGCTCAAACCACTTCCTAACTGTACACTCAAAGAAGAAGTTAATATTCCAAAGGACCTGGAGATGCTGGGAGCCTTAAACCTCTGTTAATTTCAATGTCAAATTTATCCACATAACTGTTTTCCTGACTTCAGGGGGTAGTGAGTTGGGAATACTGCTCAGTGGTCAGGTGTTACACTGCAGCAGTATCTGCACTGTGACAAGTTAATAACCTTCTCCATAAACTCCCAGTGGAACGTGTCCCTGCCCATGGCAGGGGTTTGGAACTAGATGATCTTTAAGGTCTCTTCCAACCCAAACCATTCTGGGATTCTAGGAAACTCCAGCTGTCTGCTTAAACTCATGTTTTACTTGTCTTTGGAAGAGCAGGTTTGCGCTGTGTATTTGGTGCGGGTGCCCAGTAAATGCCTGGTTTTTACTTAGAAGCTCTGTCAGCTCAGCTTCTCCTCAAATGAGAACCACTCCTCTGCCAAGAAATGACAGGGGCAAAGGGGATCTTCTGTTTCATGGGAAGTATTTTTAAGCACTGCTACATCTTTGTCCCCAGATGGATTGTAAATGCATTTTTGAAGTTGTAACTTTCTTTTAAAGTGGTTTTGTAGCTTCTAGTCTTAGCAGTGTTAAAGTTCTGAAACTTGCATTTCAGACTGATAAATTAAATAGTTCAGAAAATTGTTTTCAAAATCCTTTAGCGTGGGAGAGGTGAGCTTAGGAAACCTTGTTCTGTGCCAGAGTTTGGATAAGAGAGAACGTAATAAAAGCAGAGTTCTGACTGAGTGTTGTAACCTCTCCTGTAATTCACTGTACCACTCAGCTGCCTTTTAAGAAAAATCTGGAAAATCTGTGCTTTTATTGGGTTCTCAACTTTGCCACTAGCTATAGCAGCATTTATAATTTAAACTTTCACAAGTTTAAAAATAACCTATTAATTCCATGTAAGTGGTTTTAAATGTGTTGTAAATCCTAAATGACTGCAGTTAAGATCTTGTTTTATACTAATGCTTTGCATGGTTTTTTTTTTTTTAAATTAGATTTTATTCAAGCGTCTTGGTGTGTTGAAATTAAGACTTGTAAGACATCATCCCTGTTTCTCAGTTGTGGAAAACTTGGGGCTTAAAGGAAGGACCAGAAAAGGTTGGAGGCTGTCTGAGAAGTCTTCCTGGCCTCCTGTCAAATGGAGGAAGAAGTTGTTTTGTAGGAGAATTTGCAAACTTTGTATTCCAGTTTGTTTTTGGGAGTGATCACAGTTTCAGAGACAGACTTTCGCTGTCGGTGTCTTTGTCAAAACTGAAGTCGCTGCAGCACCTGAGCAGGTGACAACAGCCAGGGCAGTTATTCCAGCACAGGCAGAGGGTGCTCTTTGCACAGGAGGGAATTGCTGGTGTCCAGGTTTGTAGAGTGGAAACAGAGGGACGTGGTGATTTGCCAGGTACGGGGAAGAGCTGTGGCTGAAGTGCCAGACACGAGGTTAAAACCACTAGCCTCAATGTATCCTCTAATGGCATTCGGTAACATGATCCCTAAATGTGAGCCTGTTGGTACAGAGCTGTGTCTGGAATACTTTGGGATGGACTTTGGTGCAGGTGTGAAAGGAAAATGCAGTGCGGTAGTGCAGGTTCTGCTGTGTTTGAATTGCAAAATATTTCCCTTTTGGGGGCTACTTGGCTGTTTTAATCTCCTTTAAACAAAATTTACAGGATCTGGATATTAAATGCATACTCAGACTGTGGCTGACAGACTCAATGCCATCTTTGATAATGAAATTAAAACAAATTGATTAATTCTGTGGAAGGTAATGTTCTTGCTGATTTACAGACATTTCTTTACTAACTCTTCCAGTATATTAGAGTCTGGTTTGTTTTAAACATTTAAACTTATTCATAGGAACAAAGTTGATGCAAATATTGGATTTGGATTCATGCATGTTAATCCTGCTACTAATAACCTAGTATTGGAGTAAATCTTACCGTACTCTGTGGGGCTTATAGTATATAACAGTGTCTTAGGCTGAATTCTCTTTGTAGAAACTCACGTTTGGAAGTACTCTCATATACCAGAAAAGAAAATTTGGCCCATGACTATCTTTTCATAAATGGTGTTGTGTGGGAGCTACTTTTCTTCTGTCCTCACAACTCTCCCTATTTCAGTCTGGGGTTTTTTTATTTACATAGTTTAACCTTCTCCAGAAAATTAAATTGCAAAGTTTCTCATCACGGTTTAGGTTCATTTCCAGCTGTAGATAAAGTTGGAAAGAAGGAGAAAGGAGAGCAAAGGCAACAAAACCCCCTCTAATTGAGGTGGAAATGCAGCACACCCTCTGTGCGTGCAACAGTTGTAGATTAACTGCCAGACTTAACCTGCCTAAAGACAGAGAAATAGCTTTGAGTGTTTGGAGAACTGGTAATAAAGTCATTCTTTATTCAGCTCTCTGGCAGCAGTGGTAAAACCAGTGGATATTTGCTTCTTTGATCACTGAAACAAAATTCTTTGCTGTTTATTTTGCATTTTAAATATATGATTCATGAATGCAACTTTCCTGAAAAGTGCCCTGAACAAAAAGAGCACAGATTTGTAGTGTCTAGATTGTCGCTGCTCCTGAAGTGTGTAAAAACATATATGTCTTTAAAATTCTCCACGTAACTGTTAGGATCAACAGTTTGCACGTGTTCACTCCAGGGCAAAGCACAACTACAACATGCTAGTGGGTTTTCTTTTTCTTTTTGGTTTTTTTTTTTTTTTTAGTGAGGTATAAGATTACATCTAGGTACTCTGCATAATTATAGCAATGTTCTGAGCAGTCTGTCTGATGATACTCTTTATTTAACTCCCTGCTTTTCTCAGGTCTGAGCCGAGATATAGAACTTGCCTTGAGCTGAAACTTTGCATACACCATTTGAGTATAAGCACAGCTTCTCTTTTCTGTGGAATAAACTGTTTTGGAGCAAGTGAAAGACTGCTTAGAGGCTGTGTTTCGGTCCGGTTAGATCATGCTACAGTTTTTGTTTGTTGCTTTAAAGACCACTTGTTAGATTGTTCAGGGCTGTTCTTGGATACTGCTGAAATGTGTTTTCCTGCCAAATAAAAACTTAGCAATAGTTATATTTGCTTCAGCTATATTAGAAATGGAATTAGGATCATGGTGTATCATAGTGCTTTGGAACTCCAGCTTGTACTTTTTTTGGCTGCTTCATTTCATTTTTGCTGCAGCTCCTGCTTGACAGCTGATTTGGTTAATAACCCACGATCCAGGTGGAGATGCTCAAAGACTTTATTCTTTTTGGGGTGAAGAGGCTGTGCCAGCAGTATGACCTGCAGGAATGAATCTTCCGTCAGCGGAGTTTTAGCCTACAAGCTGTGCACAAAGGTTCAGGTGGTTTAGTTTATACCACAGACTTTGGAGAAGGGAGCTCTGGGTTCACAGGTGGGCTGCTCTGAGGCCTGGCAGTACTGGCTCTGTCAGGTCCTTTTCATTTGACATGTCTTGGAGTCGTAAATGTGGATTATCCAGCAGCTCTTGTGCTAGCACATGTTTGTGCCAATCATGTGCTGTAGTCCTGGTTTAGCTGCTGCACTTGAGCCCAAGGCTGGTCCCCCCTGCAGGTCTCTCAAAGGCTGTGGATCCACTCACACACCCATACGTACAATTATGATTTTCATTTTATCTCTGCCCATCTTTCCTGAGTGCACAGGAATTTGCTTTCCCTTTGGATGCTGTCCCACTCTGCAGCATTACTCAGTTTTACTGCTGCAGGTTATAATGTCATTAATCCCTTATGCTGCCTAATCCCTCAGTTAACATGAGTTTTCCTTTCTCTTATACATTTCATGGTAAAATTTTGGTGAACACGGTGGGTGTGCAAGTGGTTTGATGAGTGTTTGGGGAGGAGTTGGGCCCTTTCCTTTTTGGGGTTTTTCTTGTTAATATTTCAGAATGCCTACATCTCCTTGACCACGGTTACTGTGACAATACCACGAGGATTAAGTGCCAGTGCATAGCTCTTAACAAACGAAATCTCCCGATAGTTAAAATGTGTGAAATTAACTGTGCCTTTTTGTTTGTTCTCCGGGGGTCATATGACTGAAAGCAACAGTTTCTAAAGATTAAATGCAGCAACATTTTCTCTGTTCCTTTGTGGCCTTGACATTAAAACCAGACAAAAATTAAGCATGTTATCTACCACAGCCCTTGTACAGGAAAATTCAGATCACTGTAAAACAGGAATGGACTTTTTTCCTCTGCAGAAGCCCATATGTAAGGATAATTTATGTCTTAACCTGGTCTTCTACTTTATTTTATTTATTCCCCCTCTTCAATCACCCATGTAGTTCCCTGTAGACTTTGTGAAATGATAATGTGGTTCTCTCCAGGAATAATTCATTGGTTGTTAATTGGCTTGGAACTTTATTGGAATGTAATAAAGCAATAAGTCTTTTAATCATATTAATACTTTCGGAGACACTTTTAAAATTTATGTCATTACCTTTTTATGGCTTTATACAAACAAATTCTGTGTGGCTGTTTCACTTTAAAAATGGACTGGTTTACTGCTTTTGGTAGCACTGTGGATCCCAAACTGAGAATTCCATACGTGTATGTTTGTCTTTAAGGCCATGGTAGGTGAGGAGTGTGTAGGTGCCATCGTCTGCAAGCTGGATATGCACAAAAAGATGTTCCGCAGAGGTTATATAGCCATGTTAGCAGTGGATTCCAAATACAGAAGAAAAGGAATTGGTAAGAATAGCCTTTTTTGTTCTTTCTTCCTTAAATCCTCTAGCTGGGATAACTGTAGCTGTCATAAAGATTTAAGCTGAACTGAACTTCAAGATGTGGTGCTTTGTGTGTCATCCCTGCCTCACTCAACCACACGAGCTCCCCAGTGGCTTTCCTGATTTTGTCCAAATAACCTGAAATGCCCTATGAGGTTCACACCTGGGATCTGATAAGGCTAAAAAGAAAGGCAGGCAGCAGCCCCTTACCTCTGCCCATCCTACTGCCGAGTAACAACAGTGGGAGCTGCTTTGTGGTTTTATGTGTGCCCTCATCACTGTATTTCCATGTTGTGTTCAGGCTCCTTTTTTTGCAGTGAACTTCTTTCCTGACTTCCCCCTGTAAATTATGCATTTATTACCCATCAGGGAGAATGTATGGAGCTCATTATTGTATTAATCAGGGAAGAAAAATAGCTGTGTATTGTTACTTAAATGATTGAAATGGAGATCTGTTTTGTTGGGAAGTTACGTGGTAAAGAAATCACTCTTGGCAGGGAGTTTGCCCTCCCTCGTTAATCAATTTTGCCCTGATGAAGGGATTTTCATTCTAACACCAGTCAGCCAAGTGGGATTAATTAAATATCTGTTCTTATGGAACTTAATTTTTTCGTGCTGGTTATTGTGAAATTACATTTTGTAAGGTATTTTTAACTGTAAACGTAGATCAGCTCCAAAGCTTAGAAATGTGCTTCACCACTCATTCACACTGAACAGCTCATACTTCTGTGATTAAAGACAGAAAATTACTTGCAACTGAAAAATACAGTGATCCATTGCAGAATGTATCGTTGTGTTTGCTCTCTTCCAAAAAAAACTCTCCAAGAAAACACATTACCACGACTGTTCAAGCATGTGCAGATTTTTCCTTTCCCCAGTGCAATTCAAAAGCCATTGTTGGTTTCTGTAGTGGAGCAGAGGGAAGAGGATACTGAGAAATCACTGTGTCTCCTTTCCTTTTAGCTGAGTCATGAAGGAGTCTGCCATAATTTAATTGCAGGTGCTTGGATTCATAAGTAAATGAGAACTAATGCTGCTATTATGGAGATCTCTGCGAGGCTTTTCTCTCGCTTTAGTCAGTTTGTTAAATTAGAGTTACATACGTAGAATTTATCTTTAAAGCCTTGCCTACTCTAGCATTATATATGATGGCTTTTTCCTACATTTGCCACCTTGCTGTTTCTCAAAGTGTGCTGGTAATCTGAAGATCTGATTTAAATGTAGAACAGTTTTATCATAACATTCAATGAAAATCTTAATTGATTAAAGTGTTGAGAATATTTTAAAACATTCTGTAGATTCCTTGGGGTTTTTTTTCCTTTTCCATAGCCTTCTTATGGAAGTGAGATTTATGCAATTTCACTGAACAGCAGTTTTTTCCACTAATAACTTTGAAATCAGCTTTCAATTTCACCCCAATTCTACAGACAGGTAGGGATATTACATTTGTAGAACTGTTGTGAAATAGATGAAAAATAATGATTAAAAAATTAAACTAATGCTTGACTGAGGGGAAGGGATGGGCTTCAAGAATATTATTAGGTACTAGCAAACCCAAATGGGAGTGAGCCATAAGAACAGTGGTTTCATAAGTTCTGTTACTAATAGAAGTATTTGTTTTAGTAAGAGGAAATTCCCTTGGAAGATGAATGTCCTTCAAGTACATGCCAGCAGATTTTGACTTTAAATGCAATGAAAAGGCATGAATCACATCTTGGAAGGCTATATATAACACTATGTTAAGCATAGCAGCCTGCTTCTAATATCCTTGTGTTACAAGAATCTTGCACTTGAGCTGAGTCTCTGGATAACTTCACAGATTATTTTAGTGTTCAAACTTGAGACTGCAGTTTGACTGCAACTCCTTGTTTTTCTTTCCTCTCTGCTTTCCCCAGGTGTCATATCATGTAGGTTGCACACATTAGTCATATATAAACTGGCTTTTTTTTTTTTTTTTGCTCTGCAACTCTGACACTTACTGAAATCTATGTTTCAGGTACAAACTTGGTTAAGAAAGCTATTTATGCTATGGTTGAAGGAGATTGTGATGAGGTAAGATTTTATAATCAAAACTTTCATAATGTAAATGGTTTGCATTCTCTTGTATGTGGGTTCATTTCACAGGTTTCTCTTCTACAGGACCTTTTTTTAGGTGGGAAATAAGTTGGTAAGAAGCTCTCTCATAGTAAAGGGAAAAACAACCTCATAAAAAGTATGGCTCAAATAGGAGATGGGCTTTCTAGATTTATCCTAAGTGCTGAAACCCAGCTGGTTTACCTTGTGAAGCTGCCTCAGCCCTCACTCAGGCCCGTTTTCCTGCAAGGGCCCCAGTTTGAGGTGGAGCTGAGCAGTGGGATGAGCATGTCGTGTGTAGCCCTGCCATACCTTCGGAGTACACAGAGCCACGAGAACAGTGTGTGCTGTGCTGCTGCAGAATGTGGATTTATCACAGCCAGTCATCAAGCTGTTCTGACACTGCACAGAACAGAGCTGCAGTGGGTTCGCATGGCGACACAGACGTGGAAGCAGAGTGCCTGAATCACTGGCAAACTTCCCCGACCTAAATGTTGTTACTCTTTTACCGGATTACAGTTCCTGCTTTTTTTATAAATATATATTAAGCAACTCTCTGTCATTACGTGCCTTGTGTAAGTTGTGAGGAACTCTCCCTGCATCCATCCATCCTCCTTAACCAGGTTATCCATTCCTTAACTTCCAGCTCCTTGGCACAATGCAGTTGTTCCTGATACGTGAGCACTGTCCTTTCAGTGTGTCATAGTTAATGATCCTTTGATCTCTCCGTTATCTCACTTCAGCTGCTCCCTCAATTGTCCCGCTGCTCTCGCAATTGTCTCACTGCCCCGTGGTGAAGTTTCCTATGTAAAGCTACAATTGGTGTCACAGGGCTTCTGGCACATTCTCCGTTTGTTTTTCCACTTGTTGTGTTTCACCTCTTGCAGCATCCCTGCCTATGTTCTGGTTTCATTCATTGAGAGTTTTATTCTTCCCCTCAGATCCCTTCATGCCTCTACTTACTGGTGTCTTCCCCCATCACCCCAGTGTCTGATTTATGCTGTACTTGGGCAGTATGGTGCAATCTGTAATTCTTTTAAGTTCTTTATTTTGGCTCCTTGCTTCTATCATGGTTTCTAACATGCTTTGCTCTAATCTCTTTTCCTGCTTGCCTACATTGAACTAATAAAAAAAAAGTTGCATGGTTTGTTTCCCCATTGCTTTTCACTGTGGTCTTGAGTTGACTTGCTGTTTCTTGACTTCAAAATTTTAAAAATTGCAAAATACTTGAGGACTTAGGGTCACACTGTTCACATCACAGTTGCAGAAGTAAGATGCGGAGAAGGGAAATGAATTGCCCACTGTTCTTAGAGTCAGGAGTAGAACTGGATGTTTCTACTCAAGCTCTCAGTTGCAGTAATTACTGTATAATTTCTGCATGTGTGCTACTTCTCATGTAAATTCACTTCTAGGATGGACTCTCTAACAGGTGACCTCTAACATAGTGACCTCTTCTCTGTCTGTCTTTTCCTTCTGCCACTGCCATATTAATCCAAGAGCCCTTCTTGCTGTTTTTTATCTTCATAAACACGAAATAAATGTGATAAGGGTTGCAGGCTGGTCTGCAGTGAGACCTCATTAAGTCTTAGTCACAGATTTTCATCTCTGGTGCTGTATAAATGCTTTGGAGCAGGGGCATTTCTCAGATTCTGTCTCTATTCAAAGGGCATTACAATTCAGACTCCTTGAATTGTGTGCTGGATGGGGGCAGCATAGTTTTGGAGCTGCTGTTTGTAGGATGATGATTCCAAACTCATCCCCTGCTTCCTGGGGACTTTTGCACCAGCTGAGTCTTGTGCTGGCACTACATTTTGAACTGGGAGCCCGTTAGGAAGCATGGAATGCAAGCAGAGTATTTTATTGATTTTTCTGCACCGTCAGCAGAGGCACACCCACACTTATTTATATTTATGTTGTTCTTTTCCACGTATAGGTTATCCACAGCCAAATAGCCAAAGTTTTCATGGGGTTTTTCTCCTTTGCCATCAAGTGTGGGCTTCTTCCACATACCCATGGTACAAAATAAGGATGCTGGGTACTTGTACTAGATGGTGGAGTGCTGAGTTTTCAGTCAGACCAGAATCTGAGAAATCTACCTAGGCACCCATGAAAAGCTCTGCCCAACTCTTGCCCTCACCATTTTTCACAACAGTTGTCAGAGATCAGTTTCTGGTTAATTGACGCTTAAAGCACATAAAACACGAAGTCGTGCATCACAATAATTTGTCTGTGTGAGATGTATAAATAGTTTCATCATCCCTGCAGCTTCTAAGGTATTTTTCTACATCTTTTAATAAAATCAGAATCCTGAAGAGAATAAAAAGATGCTACTCTTTAAGATAACGTGAAGTATAATTAAAACCAAAATGCTATATTCTGAAACTTACTTGGAATAGGATTAAAAACATGAATATGCAGCTGTGGGTGTCATGAAAAATTTCCAAAGGCTGCTTGGAAACTCTTCCCTTCAATCTAATTATGGAATAGATGCAGTAAATAGACTTAATTTTAATAACTTGTGGCATATAATCTGATAAATGCTTCACTCAGTGTTGCTTTTCGAAGTGTCATAGATTTAACTTCTGAGGTACCAATACTGAGTCGTGAAAAACAAAGAATTTATACAACACCGTAGATGAAAATCTTGACAAATCACTACTGATAGGTGGCATTTCAAAGCATGTTGCAATGTTCTGGTGTTTAAGGACATTTTTTTTTTTCCCTGTGAGCTATTTTAGTGGGAATAAACTAAGCCAGGCCTGTGGAATGAGTGATGTTCAGTGGTCAGCACACTCCCTAAGAGGCAGCTTCTGCAGGATGCAATATCTTCCACAGGGGTGGTATTTCTGGGAAAGCTGTGGAGTGAGTAAGTGAGGAGGTGAATTGACTGGAATGGAATCTGTGTGGAGGGGAGGAGCTGGCCGTGGAGCTGGCCGTGGCCTACATTAGAATAGAAACCAGAGAAGTGATCTGGTGTTGGGGGTGGGTGGTTGAACCAGAAATAACCTTCAGGCCTGAAGAAAGTACTCGACAGCAGCTTCCAGCTGGAACAGCAGCTTCCAGCTGGAGTGTCTGCGTATAACACTACAAAACTGAAGGATCTATGTTTTTTTTTTTTTTTTTTTTTTTTTTTTTTTTTTTTTTTTTTTTTTTTTTTTTTTTTTTTTTTTATGTTCTCAAGTATTTGATGTTAATGAATTCTGATACTTGGGGTGGTGAACTATGATGGGCTGAGTTTCCAATAGATCACAGTGATTGGGATAATGCTGTGAGCTGGTTGCACAGAAAAGGAGAACTAAGGAAATAAATCAGATGAAGTGGAATAGCTTTACTTCCAACTCCAAAGTTGTGGAAATATTTTTTTCTTCCAGTTTAAGAAAGAAAAGCATGTGCTAACTGCAGCAGGGTGGATGTCTGGCTGCTTTTTGTTCTGGTTTTATTGACAATCAATTTGCCAAAACTCTACTGCTGAAGACCATCCTGTGGAACTGTTACATTTGTTAATTACAGTTAGAAAGGAGGAGTTGTTCATATGCAGGTTTTCCATCTGTAACAAATGACTAAGGAATCTGCATGCAATCCATTCCCTTCGTATTACTGAAATAATGTACCATGCAACTGGTAACTAATCAAAATAAGACTGCTGTAAGTGGGACTTCAAAACCCTTTTTTAAGCAAAAATGTAGAACATGAAAAGGAACCACAAATCCTTATGGGACTTCCCATTGAAACTTCAGGGTGATTTAAAATGGGGGTTTTGACCACACTATTAGGTATGTCATTTTAATTGAGTGCCATACTAGTGAAAATGAAATGTGTATTTTTATGGAATCCCATTTGAAATCATTGAATTACTGATATTTTAGCTTTCCCTTTATCTACAAATCCTGTAAAATATGAAGTGTTGGATTTTGGGTACTGCCTTTATTTAAAAGTTAAGGCAGGTAAATTGATTAAGGACACTGGACAAGCCTCCATAACTTGAGTCTGATGATGTGTCAGACTTAAAAGAACCTCTTCTGTGAGTGCTGAGAGGACTTTCTTCATGTGATTTGGCTGTATCCATTTTTTGAGTTGGTTTTTAAACTTGAGTTCCTTCAGAGCTTGAAGTGAAGAAGCAGGAAAGCTTGACCACTCCATTTGGCTTCAGTTTAGGAATAAATTCAAGGTATGAAAACGTAGCAACAAGGAACATTGCACTCCACTCTTAATACAGAAATTATCTTGCTTTTTAAACAGAGTTAGAGTTGAGCTAAAATGTTAGGTTTATGAAATCTAAGATAAAAGAGAAAGTCACAACCTTCAGAAAGTTGCAACTTGAGCGGAAAACGTTGTTAAATCCAATCAGAGGTTTGCTGCCGTTCAGGGGGAGTGTTACTGTGTTATCAGAGGATTTAACAGGCATATGTGTGCAACTAAATCGACCCACAAGAGCAGAAATAAATGTAACAATTGAAGGTTCAGAGCTTGATTGAAAATCTCACACAGGAAGAGATGCATTCTTCACCAAAGGAAGTTAATGAAATCTGAATAAAATACGCCTGTGTTTCCTTTTCAGATAACTGAAACATGTCTTCAGCTGCAGTATGTTGAGATCAGGGAATTACTTTTCATTGTGCTGAGAGTTCCTTAGAAATACCAGAGCAAATCTCTTGCATTTGCTTTCAAGATGAGCATTCACTCAGGTAGTGGGATTCCAACAAACCTGTATTTCAACATTTAACCGCTCCCTTCTGCTCAATCACCTGCAGTTCTGGAAGCGTTTCAGCATTGCAAGGTGTTGGAGCTTGCAGTTGAATAGAGAGTTGTTACATCACTCTGCCAGGCTACTGAACCTCTGAGAGAGTGAATGCCCTTTGTAGTTGAGAGTTCAAATAAATAATCCTCTGCACGGTGGAGTTACACAGGTCAGATTCCTTCCTTAGCTTCAGTGTTTTGTTTAAATTGGAATTAAGCAGTTGTACAAAGTGTAGAAAATAGCCCTCTCCAGGAGAATGATTGTGCTTCCATGATTTGTTACAGATGAATAGTTACCCATTTTAATGGATGAAGGATGTTAGGAGTACTCCATCCGCTCACAGGACTTGCTGGTAATGTCCTGTGAGATGCCAGCTAGAGAAATTCGATCTCTCATTCTTGTCAGAAGACTAAGAATTGAATTAGGTTTTCTTAAGTGTGCAGCTACAACACTGCCCTGCTGTAATTTAAGAACTCTGATGATCAATATTTTAATGTGTGACTCTTTAGCTCCTTTTTGTAAAACGAACTACTTCCAAGTCTTACATTGCTCATTGGATTGCTGTCCCCAGGTTTATTGTTCTTTCAGCATCCTTACATTGAGAAGCACAGGTGGAATTGTCCATGGGAGTGTGGTTAGAGTGGCTTGAAACTTGAGTCAAATATATCCATGAAATGGATTTTTAACTGAAGGTGGCCAGTCTAACCACTGGCTGTCTCCCCCGTCACACTGGCTTAGCCGCTCCTCAGACTGCAGAAAACAAACCCCATGAGAGACAAAGGAAAGGTTTTCTGCCAGGTGGCTTTGGAAGTAGCTCAGGAAGCAGCCTCATGAGCTGACAGGACAGGCCAGGGCGAATGGGAATGTGTGCTTGAAGGCAGTGAGGCCACAGGGACCGTAAAGTAGATGGGCTTAAACACTGCCCTACAAATCCAGGGTAAATGTTGGTCCTGCATTTTCATTCTCTGGTCTTTATGCAGTGCCATCAGCTCCTGTTTAATGTGGATGTTCACTGTCATGGGCTGTGTGGAGCCCAGTCACCTTGTTAGTTCAGCCTGTGTTCTTGTGCAGCCATGAGCTGTTCCCAGTAGCAGAATCCTTAAGTAATGGAGTTGGACACCAGTAAGGAGGCAGAACTAGATTTTATTATGTGGAGTGGGTACAGGGCTTGGCAGTTACGGCAGAGCTGTGTTCTGTGCATGTGGAGGAAAGAGAGAAACAATTCTGAGAAATTGTGAAGTTTAGCAATTAGTGTCTTGTTAAGGCCAGTGTAGTTTTTTGCCTGTACTTGAGAATTCTAAGACAGTTTTGAGTCTTAATTTGGGCTACTCTTGGATTTGGCTGTGGTCTGGGTTATTTCTGACAGGTCTTTCTGCAACTGGGATCTTACCAGCACAGGGGGAAAAAGATGGAAAAATCTGCTTGTTCTTCTGGTGTGCACTGTGATTTGAGTTTGGGATATTTGTTGGTACCCAGCTTGGATGGGGCTTGAAGCAACCTGGTCTAGTGGAAGGTGCCCCTGCCAGGGGCAGGGTGTTGGAACTGGATGATCTTGAAGGTGCCTTCCAACCCAGACCACTCTGTGATAACTTGTGTTGAGCACAAATACTCAATGCAAATGTTGAGTCTGACAGCTGCAGTCAATTCAAAGCTTTTATCTACATCTAAAGCTAGCGAATCGGGGTCAAAAAGATTAAATAATTAAGCAAATCCTCATGTGCCAAGTTCTTGTGCCATGCAGAAGTTCAATTGCTCATTCAGAGTATACTTTGGACCCTAAACTGTTTGGTAGTTTGGGTTTTGGGCGAGGATGTTGGGAGACAGAGGTTGTTTGGGATTTATTTGTTGATGTGTTTTTTACCTTCATTATTAAATGCTGAACTGAAATACTGTTTACAGCCAAGAACTAAAATTTTGATGTGTTGTTTACAATTACAGTTGTGGATGAGCTGCTATTTTATAATTTTTTTTAATATGAGAATGAATGCTTGAATGTGGGAATGGATGCTTAATGTGAAAACATTGCTTAATTAAGTAAAGATAAGAAGAAATGAATTCCATTCATTGCTAATAAATGCACCTTTAAATAAAACCTTTGGAATTGGTTCAGCGATCATGTATTTGCAACTGCTGACTAACACAACACGCTTTTTTTCTTTTCTTTTTATTTCTCTTCTCCCTTAAAGGTTGTATTGGAAACAGAAATCACAAATAAGTCTGCTTTGAAACTTTATGAAAACCTTGGTTTTGTGCGAGACAAGAGGCTGTTCAGATACTATTTAAATGGAGTGGATGCACTGCGGCTGAAACTATGGCTGCGTTAGGAGACCCCATCCCAGCGAGCAAGCGACGTCCCAGCAGCGCAGAGTTGTCCTTTGCATGCAATGCAATTTGTCCCAAATTGCTTTGCAGGGTGGACTTTAGTACTTTCCATGCAGCTCTTAAACCTGTCAGTGTCCCGTTGAGTGTCGCACACATTCGTTGCACTTTGGCATGGCGCATTTGTTCCGAATTAAAGCCGATTGTCTCAGACTCCGAGTCCTTTTGGTACCAGCCAGATGTGCCAGGTGATAGCCAAGACATGTTCATTCATTTGCAAGTCTGCTGACTGTTTAGGACATCCACACAGTGAACGTTTTATCAGAGAAACCTGGATGGGAACGCCGCTTTTGGTTCCCGAAAATTCAAAATAAAGCCAATGTAGATTGTAAAATTCTATAAGTATACTAACATTTCATACAAAAATTGCCATAGTTTTCTGGGGAAGAAGAAGAAAAAGAAAAAAAGGCTTCAATTTTAGGTTTTATTTTTCAATATTGAATTTTTCCATTCTTAAATATTGGTACCTCAGTGATTAGTGAATGAAAAAATGTATCGTAGGGTGGGGTGTGTCTTGCAACGAGTAACCATTAAATTGCGTCTGCCAGTGCCTGTATAGATAAGTATATTTGTCTTCACCTCTAAGTTTGGAGTGCATGCTTTTATTCTTTTACTTTCTTCAATTGTCTTTGCAAGAAAAAAAAAAAATCTGCTTTTATTTAAATTCTGGATTTGATAATAAATTATTTCAGATTTTTATAATTCGGATACTTCTCCCAAATGAGGGTTTGGAAGGCCCTTCCTATAGCAAGAAGTGTAAGCTATTTTGAAAACGTTGAGTAGCTGCTAAAAGAGAACCTGATGGCACCAGTGAATCTCTGCTGGGTTTGGATGCACTTTTTTCATTAAAAGAGTGAGGGACTTCTTTTAAAAGAAGATATAGAAAATTAATGTAAATTGGTATGATTTTTATTTAATCAAAATTATTGCTAGAAGCTCTGAGAAACAGCTATTTTAAGATAGTTGGAACAATTTTTTTTTTTTTCAGATTCAGATTGCTTTGCTTCAGTGTTCTAAAATGCTTCAATCTTTGGTTCTTGGTCTTGGAAATAAATTTCAAGGTGTATCATATTCATTTTTAGCTGCTCTCATTTTCTCAACTTACATGAGCTAAATTATTGGGGGATTTTTTTCCCCTCTAAAATCAAAGCAGCGGGGAAGGAATTCTATCTCTCTTTCTTGCATTCACTCTTGCTGTGTTTTTCTCTATTTTTTTCTTTTCTTTATTTGGGCTTACATAGGTTTTACCAATACCCATCAATTTTTTCAGTAATTACAGTGTCGAGGCTTTCTTGTTCCGTGTGATTCCATAGCCCAGGTCTATGAATCAGTTGGGTTGGTTTTTGGTTGTTTTTTGTTGGGTTTTTTTTCATTTTGAAAGACAAAACCAAGGTATTAGTTGACTTGTGGAAGTACCTGTGTAATCAGAGATCTCCCAGAATATTCAGAGTTGGAGGGGACCCACCAGGATCAAGTCCAACTCTGAAGGGAATGGTCCATACAGGGATCAAAAGGATGAACTCTCAGTGAATCCACTCTTGTGGAATCAAGCGATTTCTCCAGATTTGCCTTACTACACTTTTTTTTTTTTTTTTTTTTTTTTTTTTTTTTTGGGTTTGGTTTGAGTCGTGGGGTGTTTTGGGATTTTTTTTTCCTTTGTTTTCATTTTTGCTAATTACTGTACACTAAAAGCAAAACCAACAAAACCCCTACCTCCAATATCATTTGGAAAAGAGCCCTGTGCAGGAAAACTGGATTTGAGCAAAGCCGCCTTTTGCACAGACCAATCGCACATGGTGATGGACGTTTCTTACCATGTACAAATCATGAGTTGTATTTGAAAATAAAGATTTTTAATGGAAATTGGCCACGCTGAGTTTTCTGCTTGTAGAGACACCATCTGTGCTTTCGAGGTGGTCTGTTCCCCGCAGTAAAGAAAACTCATCTGTATAAGGGTGCCCAAGACAAAGTGTTGTAAATGGGGTCTGTTACTCCCGAGACACGGTGGAGCTCAGCCTAGAGCCTGTGTGTTGCCACTGCTGCCTTGTGACACGGTAAAACCTCTCGTTCTCCCGCTCCCTCAGGGCTGCCAGTTTTTCTGGGTGGCTTTTCAGCAGTTTTGATCAGTGTCAAGACTTAATTGTTGGTAGCCAATCCATTGAGTCGGGTGTCCCTCAGCTGTGGATCAGGGAGGTTTCTGACCTTGCAAGCAGCTGTTGGACTTGAATCACAAATTGCAAACTGGGCTGCCTCGTGTGTCTGCTGGGGTTTCAATCTGCAAAGCCAGACAGGCAACTTTTCTATTGGTTAATATTTAAGCCGTGGGTGTCTTCAGATGCAAAAGCCGACTTGGAAGTGAGCTGAAATCCCTTCCCACTGCCAAAAACATCCCTCTGGAGCAAACTTCAAATACAGTTCTGGTTGGTTACTGTAAGAAGTGGTTGTCGCCATGCCCATGGTGAAAATACCGCACAAAATAGGTGCAGGTCTCGCTTTTTTTGTTTCTCAAAGAGCACATGGCCTGACAGTTTCTGCCATCGCTGCTGTGTCACAGAGTTCACTGCAGGAGACACTGAAGCTGCACGTGTTGGGTCGCATCAAACAGATTTGTTCTCTGTAGTGCTTGGGATTTGGAAATCAAGTGGGAAGCCTTGAATTTGCATAGCTTTTCAAAAGGAATCCAGCAAGGAAACGTTGGTTATTTCTCCTGTCTGTTGCTAAACACAGTCCTCTCCCCCTCACCTTTTTGCATTGACAAATCTAACTAAGGAGTTGATTGCTTTGATATTTAAATTTGCCCAAATGTTGCTACTGGCTGACGTGTCGGTCTGGATGTTTGCATTCATTATGTTGTTTTTTAAGAAATCAGGTTCATCACCTTCAAGGCATCATCGAATTGGTGTTGCATAGTACGTCACAAACTATTTTTCAGGGCACTGCAAGACATTGCTACAACTCAGTGCTGTGTTGAAAAAACTTCAGGTCTTGTATAAACATTACAACCTGTGTTGGAGTTCAGGTATCAGGTGGGCATCTATGAAAAAAGCAAGTGTATCTCAAAATACTGGACTGCTGTTTTGAGTGGATTATATTCTTCTGTCCCTTTTTCCTTTTTGATGAGAACAAAACCAGTGGGGTTACGAAATGTACAAGTTGTCTAAATACAATGCAGTCAAATAAATGGTTAAGTTGTTTATCTATTTCCTTTTCAATGGGAATGTTCCAATGAGTGTTTCGCTTTGTCTACAAAACACAAATGCACGCTTGCTCAAGGCCAGGCTGGATGGGGCTTGGAGCAACCTGGTCCAGAGGAAGGTGTCCCTGCCCCTGGCAGGTGGGTGGAACGAGGTGGTCTTTAAGGTCCCTTCCAACTGAAACCATTCTGGAATTCTCTGATTGGGACAGAAATGGTGGGAAGATTTTTACAAGAGGAAATAGTCTACCATTTGATTTTAAAATTTCCATGCCTGTGTTGGGAGCATCATTTATCTGAGCATCGGTGTCACAGCTGAACTGAAATGGGTCCTTTTCCCGTGGCTCTTAAGTTATGACTAACACAGTCACTCTGGACTTTCCCAGGAGGTAAGAACGGGGGATTTATTATTTTGGTTGCAAATAAGCAAAAGTTGAGAACTGCTTGCAGGCCTTGCAGTGCTGAGAACTCTTTTAAAAACATACAGAAGAGTCTTGTGTGTACTTTGAAAAATGTTCTTTAAAAATCCTTTCAAAGTACTTTTCATGGTACTTTGAAATTCCTTTGTGCTTTATTCCCTCTACCATAATGCCCAGGCTCCTGAAACTCTGGGAATTTGCCAGCAGTTGTGCCTGGCTGCCTGTGTGTTTGAGAGGTGTGCAGGTGACTGAGGGCTGTACCCAACCTGCCAGAGATTGCTGCTCACCTGCCAGGAGCTCCAAGGCTTTTCTCCTTCCAGGTGCTTTTATGATTCTTTACAGCTTCCAGTGCCTAAAGAGGAACTTTTTTACAAAGGCCTGGAGTGACAGGACGAGGGAGGAATGGCTTCAAAGTGACAGAGGATGGATTTAGATGAGGTATCAGGAAGAAATTCTTTACTCTGAGGGTGGTGAGGCCCTGGCACCGGTTGCCCACAGAAGCTGTGGCCGCCCCATCCCTGGCAGTGTTCCAGGCCAGGCTGGATGGGGCTTGGAGCAACCCGAGATGCTGGAAGGTGTCCCTGCCCATGGCAGGGTATGGAATGAGATGGTCCCTTCCAACCCCAACCACTCTGTGATTGTGTTATTGTAATGAATGATTCTCCAGCTGTTTGGCCCTTGCAGGTGGCTGAATACGTGACCTCCAGGTGGGAGACACAGATTTAAATTCCAGCTCTGCATCCACTGTAAGTTCCATCCTGGACTTTAAAAAAATTATCTGTCAATCAAAAGTGAGCCCTGAGAGCATCAGCAAAAAACATCCTAAACAGCTTTTTAGCTTTTCTGAGAGATGTTTTTCCTATTTTCTGCACCAGCTATTGCATCATTTTGGGGCATTTTCTTTAAAAAAAAGAAAGCAAAAGCAGGACAGGAAAATTGCTTTCTGCTGAAGTGAACGCTTCTCCCTGAGTGCTGAAGACTGAGTGAGAGAAGGTGACAAAGAGGAGGTAGTGGCTAAAGATTGAATATAAGAGTTTAACAATAACTATTTTCTACTTTCTGTCTGTAACAAGATGCCACCTGCTGCTCCCCTTTTTGTGTTAAAGAAGGCTGAAAAGAAGAAGGCCATTAAAGAAGAAGGCTGAAAAAGTGGGTGGCTGAGCAGCTTCACTAAGGTGAGAAAGACTTATGCAAAACTGAAATTACTACTTATGTATAGCAATCATTTTATAGACCGATAGAATACCCTGAGTTGGAAGGGACCCATAAGGATCATTGAAGTCCAGGTCCTAGAAAAATCATGTATTCTGTTGTGTTACGTTGTATTCTATCAGCCGTGCAGCCCCCTTCCAGACAGTCCCCTGCAAGTCCCTGCCCTGTCCACGTGAACACACTCCTTTCCGTGAGTCATTTAGAGCACGCAGCTAATTGAACACTCTCGTGCTGCCACGGCTCCCTCCCTCCCAAGGGATGGAAAAGGCTCTTGGTCAAAATCAAAATCAGTCTTTAATACCAGCAAGAACAAACAAACGAGCCCTCGGAGTCGGATGCGTTTGATGCGAGGGGTTGATGTGTCACTCCTGGGTTGGGCTAAGTGTGCTCCAGCCCCAATCGCTCCGAGCAGGAGGGTTTGCTGGAGGGGATCATTATATTGAGAAGAAAACCAGCTGCTCTTCAGGCAAATTAAGGATCTCCTTCTCCCTCATCTCCCCTCTCTGTGCTGATCTGGGGGTCCTGCAGCTTTCCAGGAATGCAAGGCAGTTTCAGGTTCAGCCCTAATGAAGAGCTTGCACCATCCGTGGCTCCTGCTGCTGGTCAGTGATAGAATTCACCAGAAAATGGGAATTTTTTTTCCTTTTCCACCCATTCTTTTACACAGGTGACTTGATCCAAAAGCCTTTTGGTGTCCTTAGGTCCAAAGTCTCTGCTGTGGCTGGCACAGGGCTACATTTCTTGCAGCAATGAACTGAGCTTGTTAGGGATGAGTGAGCTGAGTTGCCTGAAAATGTAAACAGCCTCAGAAAGTAAATAAATTGGGAAGTGGTTCAAGCCACAAATGGCAGTCGGAGCCTTTTCCTGCAAATAGCAGAGATTTTTATCTCACTATCTGAAAGTGACATTCAAAGAATTGCTCTCTTGGGGCTGGAAAAGAAGTTCTTCATTACAGGAAACAGGCCTGGGTATGATTAAAAAGCAAAGTGTTCTCCTTGGGTGTTTTTTTTTGTTGTTGTTGGGTTTTTTTTGTTGTTGTTGTTGTTTTGTTTTATTGAAGGGAAATTGAAAAGCTGGCGATCTCCGGGCTGTCAATGAAGCAGCGATTACTCCAATGGTGCCATTTATAAGCTGACAAATGGAATATGGAGCAGACATTTACACAGGTGCTGCCTTGCATTGGGCTCTGCAATCTCAGTATTCTCAGTCCTTTGCACTGTATCAAAATAGGCCAAAAATACATTTATTGAAATGTCAAACTTCAATGTTTTGGCTCTGACTATGTGGAAATAGTTTTTTCTATCTCTCCAACAGGAATTTTGTAGCTCTCTGTGAGATTGTTTTGCAGTTTACTGTGTGTTCTTGGAAAGTGCTTTGGAAGAAGTGTGCTCGGAAAACTTTTGCAGCCTCAAAATCCCAGGAACATTTTAAACCTACAGAAAGAACCCTTTTTTTCTCACAGATCCTGCGAGTGACTTCTCCTGGTTTTTTCCCTCACCAGCTGAAGAGCTTAATCCAAGCATGGAAATAAAAATCAAAGTTCTGGAAAAACATTTTTAAAGTATCTTCTTAATGATCTCTTGCCAGCTTCATCCCTCTTTCCCTCCTGCTTGAGCTCTGCAAACTTTTAGTTTCAAGCTGTTCCAACACTGAAAGGACGGATTACTGTGAGTAAGTTTTTCTTGGTAAATAGTTTCCAGGGAGATTTAAATTTCTTTAAGCTGCAAATTTCCTGCTCCTTGAAATGCAAAGATAATTTTCTGGGGTTTCTTTTGGTTGTATCCAGCCCCAAAACTACCTTCTCTCAGTGTGAATCAGAAATCCAGCAGAATTTCTGGGGATGGATTACACGGAATTGCTTCTAAAGCATTCAGGACAGGTTAGGGAAGAGCTGCATTCCTGAGGCAGGGAGGAAAAAGGGGAAACTGTGGCAGGAGGTGCTGGGTGTGCTGGTATCCTCTGGATACATGAATTCTGGAAATCAGAACTGCTGCTCCTTCAGAGGCAAGTGCTATCTTCATACCTTGGAGTACACGGATCGTCCGAGCCTTGTCCTGATGGGAGGCTTGGGATGTGCTGGGGGAGTGTATTCTTAGGAAATCTGCTCATCCTTCACAATTTCCTTCTCTCTGAGCAGAAGAGAATGGCTTGAACAAGCATTACCCTGCTTAAAACACCGGATCACGTGGCAGGGGAAAGGCACAGCAAAGGGCAAAGCAAGGATTTGGTTTGGGAGTTCCCACTTCTCAGCACTTGGTTGTTCCACGAGCCCAATCTCATGGACTTGAGCCAAAGCCGGTTTTGCTGGGGACTTTCTGCAGCCACGGGGATTAATCCTTAAAGCTGGTCCTGACACAGGATGGGGCCTATGACTCCTGTGACTCAGATGAGGCTCGAGGCTTAGACCGCCTCGCTTCGCCAAACAGAAACCGAATTTTTCTTTCAAACTGGGACTTGAGGGAAGAATGGTGAACCACGATAGGTTACAGCTAACAGAGCAGTAACAGAGCAAACCACCTCCTGAAACAGCAGCTACACCAGAAGCTGTCGCAGCCTGGGCAGCTCTCTGAAACTTCTCTGCAACAGGCAATAGCTTCAGCTGCCACTTCTAAATCCCTGCTGCCCATCACAGCCATCCTGGCTGTCACCCTGCCTTGGGTCATGGCTCCCCTTCCCCAGCAGGCAGAGCAGAACCATCCCCTGGCCATGAAAGCACAGCCACAGCCATATCCCCTTGTATCCTGGACATTTTCCACATTTTTTCTTGTTTTTCAGCAGGAGATTTCACCCATTTGCCTGCAGAGAGTGAAGGCTTTGCTGAGGAAGAGGGTTGGCATCGGTTTGGCTCTGAACACATGGAGGCAGGGCTGGGGGCTTTGACTCCTCCCGGTCTCCTCTGCCAGGTCACAAGTGACAGGATGAGAGGAAATGGCCTCAGGTTGTGCCAGGGGAGGTTTGGATTGAGTACAGGTGAAAGTTTCTTCAATGAAAAGATTGTCAAGCCCAGGGAAGTGATGGAGTTCCCATCCCTGGAGGGATTTAAAAGCCACGTGGACATGGCACATGGGGACATGGGTCAGTGGTGGCCTGGCAGTTCCAGGGAAATGGTTGGACTGGGTGATCTTAGAGGGCTTTTCCAACCTCAATGATTCCATGATTCTCCACGTCCTTGCTCTGAGCACATGGTGTTTACTCAAAAATCTCATGGTACAGACTCTATACAAAGGATTCGTCTTTTCAAGGGGAAACATTTCATCCAGACCAGCCGCTTTTTGCTCCATGTGACCAGCTGGGCACCTTCCAAAGTCAAAATTTACATCAGTTCAAGACTTTCCTCCCTCTGAAATATTCTGTAAAGCTTCCAGCTGCTTTTCCAATCCTCTAGCTCCTACAGCTGTGCCCCACAGTGCTCTTTATGAGGTCCAACAAGTATTACCAGGCTGCTTCCCAAAGATCTGGTGTATCTGCATCACATCTGGACTCTGCTGGGAGCCTGCTCTGCCACTGCCTGGGCGATCCCACTCGTCTGTGTTGGGTGAATAATCTGCAGCAGCAGCAGCAGCTCGGGCTTGTTGGTAAGAGCTTTACATAGAAATGAGGCAAGAGAAGGTGGGGATGCACAGGGCTAATCTCTCCACTTGGTTTTTAATGGGAAATAAGGAGGAAAGCAGGGAGGCAAGGCTGTGCTGATGGATGAAGCAGTGCCACAGGGCAGAGGGCACAGAACTTCCCATACTTTCATGTGCTTTACACACTTGGGTCAAACCGAGCCTGGTGAAAAAGATTTTTTCCTTGATAGTAAGTGCCTCAGATGGGGTGGGGTAACACAGGTGAGGGAAAAGGGGTAGGGCCTGGGGGGGGATAGGAGGAGAAGAAAGTGCCAGGGATGGGAAATCAGAGGTGTGGAGCTGGTGAACTGTCTCCTGTCTGTCCTGATGCACAGAGATGGACACACTGGCTGGCTGGGAGGGAGATCTCACAGATCATTTGGGACTGCAAAACGTGACAACAACAGGATGCCTGTTGCAGAGGGGTGAGGAGCTGCACTGAAAAGGCAGCACTTCATTTATCTGAGGAGCTGCCTGTGGCCAGAAGGAGATACCTGAACAGGTCGAGAGGTGGTGAAAGAAATGAACTCCTGGTGCAGAATGGGCTACTGGAGCCTACAGAAGGACAGAAATAGGGTGGAAATGCAGCCCTGACTGCAGCCAGCTGTGTGCCCTCCTCCAAGAAAATTGTGTCCCTCAGCAAAAATATCCACCTTGTGATGTAGTTCTGTATTGGTAAACGGAACCAGCTCCCAGAAGGGTTCAGCTAGCAGAGGAAAAGCTGGGAGCAAGGGAAGGGAGAGGGGGATATCAATATATTGGCTGTGAGAGCAGCTCAGCCACCATGAGGAACCTCCTCCAGCTCCCAGCTGAACACTGGCAGCGCTGGGTGCCTTCCCTGTGCATGCTCCCGTCTCAGCTGTAAAATAACCCAGACTGAACCCTGCTCTCGTGCCCATCTCCTCCAGGAGCACAGTTATCTGCCCTTCAGCCTCTGGCTTTCCAGCCCCTTCTGATGAACCTTTCTTCCTCCAGCGTGGTGTGGCAGTGAGGGCTCTCCCAGTGGAGCAGGAAGGCAGAGGGACTTCTCCAGAAGCTGCTCCCAAGTTTTGTGTCCACCACATCCCCGCACGCATGTGGCCAGGGAAGGATCACTTCCTCCTTGTCCAGGGCTGCTCAGCAGAGTGCTGAGCCTCTGCTGGGACAGTGTAAGCAGGCAGATAAACGTGTTCATGTGTAAGAGCAGGGAATTAATCACATCTGCCAAATCCGTCTTGGTAAATAAGCTTAAGCTTTACCTGGGAAACCTGATATGATAAATCCTACTTTTCCATTTGGAAACTGTTGTTTTCTTTCAGTTAAGCTTAATCTGACCTAAGAATGCTTTTGGGGTTATTGTCTGTTTCTGGCCAGTCACTGAGAGGAGATTAAACAATGAAAATTTGGGCAAAAGCCCTTTCCTCTGGAGGTAGGAGGTATGGGCTACATCCCTCTGAGCCAACTGTGTCCACTCTGAAGGACATCAGGGAGGTGGATGCTCAGGGATCCCTCAGAGCCATCACCATGGCCACAGCTTTCCCTCATCAGCTTCATCCTGAAATTGAGCCCAACTCCAAGCACTTCTCTGAAAAAACACTGTGGGGAGAGATCCATGGGCAGTGAAGGACCAAGAGGCTACAATCCATAAACTTTTAGGAAAAGTATCACTGCAGCAAAAAGTGTGGCAGGTAGGGAACCTGGTCAGGGCTGGTAATGTCACCTCAGGGGATGCAAAGAAATCCCACGTTTTTCTCTCAAACCAGGCTCTGCTCTCCTGATCTCCCAGCACATTTAACCCCAGATCTCTGTCTGGGATGAAAGGCTGGGTTTCATGTTAACAGGTTTTAATTGTGTGGGGAACGTGCTGCTTCTCCAGGTGTTGGGTTACTGCCTGTCCTCTAAAAGCAGGGACATTTCCTCAAAGTCTGGGGCTTCATGTGCATTTACTTGGTCACCGAAGTAACACCTTCCTTCTCCTGGCAGCGGAAAGGTGGTGGTGCTTTCTGTGCTGTGGAAAAAAAGACATCAGCAGAAAACCTGAGCTGACGTTCACATGTTTGGGGGCAGTTGTTTGCTTTGTTTTTCTGTCTGAGGTTTTTTTAATTTTTGCCTTTTTTTTTTTTAATACCATCTTTCTTGGGCTCTTAGAAATGTGCCAAGCGGATGATTAATTGCAGGGAGCATCCAGTCTCCAGGCGTGATTTGTGAGTTAATCAGTGAAATCAGCACCGCTGAATCCTGTTACACTTGGACATCAAAGCAGGCCATTAGGGAAGGGAAGGAAGATGATAGCCACGGGCCTGAGAGCTGGGGGTGGCTGCAGGCAGTCCTGCAGGACAGGAAGCCCCGAGGGCCAGCAGGGGAAGGCTCAACTTTATACCTGACTTATTGCTGTGGTCCGTCAGGGGAATCTGCGTTTGGCTGGCAAAATCTGACACCGAAGGGAGGTGACTGCAGGGAAAACATTGCCCTAAAAGCATTTCATTCTTTCTCTCCTGACAGAAGCCAATTGGAAGTGCTTTGGTACATCGAGCCAAATTTTACGATGCCCTCCCTGATTTTGCGAAACCTTCGTTGAAGAAGCACCACGGCTCCAGAAACAGCCTTTACTGACCATCAGTCCCTTGAACCCCAAAGGCAAAGGATCCAGGATGGTTTGGGTTGGAAGGGACCTTAAAGATCTCATTCCACTATTCCAGGTTGCTCCAAGCCCTGTCCAACCCGGCCTGGAACACGGCAGGGAAGGGGCAGCCACAGCTCCTGCGGGCAGCATGGGCCAGGGCCTCACCAGCCTCAGAGCCCAGAATTCCTTCCCAATATCCATCTAGCCCCACTCTCTGGCAATGGGAAGCCATCCCCCTTTGTCCTGTCCCTCCATCCCTTGTCCAAAGTCTCTCTCCAGCTCTCCTGGAGCCCCTTTAGGCCTTGGCAGGGGCTCTGAGCTCTCTCTGGAGCCTTCTCGTCTCCCAGTGAACATTCCCAGCTCTCCCAGACTGTCTCCAGAGCAGAGGGGCTCCAGTGACCTCATTCTATACAATAAATAGGAAGAGTGGCCACAGGCTGTTGTTATTTTCCTGGGCCTGAACCTGGATGCATCTGGGCTAAGAGCAATGATTTTCTGTGGAGGTTTCTCTTATCACAGATTCACGCCCCGCTCCAGATCTCAGTGCCCCTCTCCATTTCCTGGTGTGAGCACAAAGCCAGGTCTCATTGTGCTTAACCGGAACATCAGGTACAGAATCTGAGCCCCTGAAAGCTGGGAAATGAAGAGCTAAGAACCACTCATTTTAACTGTTTCTACATTGTAACCATTTACGTGACTTCTTTTGCTGAGCAAAAAAAAGCCTTTTCCCTCTTTCAAGCTGCCTAGTGCCAACTCAGACACATTTCTCTGTATTTTTGTTGGGGTTTAAAAATTTTTTTTAGTGTTTTGTAATGTTCCCATGGTAGGAGAAGATTCCAGGGATGGGGCAGCCACAGCTTCTGTGGGCACCCTGTGCCAGGGCCTCCTCACCCTCACAGAGAAGAATTTCTTCCTAATATCCCATCTAAACCTGCCCTGTGTCAGTTTAAAGCCACTTCCCCTTGTCCTGTCACTCCAAACTTGTCAAATGTTTCTCTCCAGCTCTCTTGGTGCCCTTTAGGTACTGGAAAGTGCTTTAGCCTAACTGTGGATTCACTCCTGGATTTTTCCTGGCCATTAGCTGAGAGGGAGGGAAACCTCAAAAGTTTTAAACTCCAGAGATCGGGATCTCAGACAGGGGGTCTTGCCATGTGATGGAAGAAAAGAAGAAAACAGGGCAGAGCTGGGAAAATAAGTCAGAACAGTGACATCAGCTGCTGAGGCAAAAGCTGGCACTCACTCCAGCCCCATATACCCCAATTTTTGTCCCATCCAGCCATCCAGGACTCCAGCATCAGCAGGACCAGGGTTTTATTGCCCTACCACACTCTTTCTCTAGGAGATGGCTTATTTTGTTTATGCCTGAAGCCAGCCCTGGATATAAAGGAGGCTGTAGCCAGGCTGGAGGTAGTTTCTTCTCCCAGGGGACAAGTGACAGGGCAAGAGGAAATCACCCCAAGTTGCACCAGGAGAGGTTTATTATTAGGAGGATAATTAGGAGAAATTTCTTCACCGAAAGGGTCATCTATCACTGGCAGAGGCTGCCCAGGGCAGTGGAGCAGTCCCCATGCCTCCAGGGTTCTCAAAGCCGCGTGGGTGTGGCATTTGGCGACAGGGGTCCGTGGTGGCCTTGGCAGTGCGGGGAATGGTTGGCTCTTGGAGGTCTTTTCCAACCTGAATGATTCCATGGTTCCATGACCTAGATCTCAGTCTAGATCTAGATCTCACTCCAGATCGTGGAATCTAGATGCCAGATTTGATGCTGTGGTGGGAGAGGCTGCAAATGCTGGCACAGGACCTGTGCCTGCCATGGAGAGGTCAGAGCACGGTGTAGAGGGAGAAAAGGGAGCAGCCTCTCATCCTCAGTAGCTGTGCAAATCTGGCTGCCTTCAAAGCAAATTTCCTAGCATTAACTGAGCTGCGTAAGATCCCTGTGGGTCATCAATTAAAGTATTCATCTTCTTTTGAAAGATGGGATGGAGGAGGAAGAAAATAAACGAGACTGCGTATCAAACCGAGAGCAGCAGTGGGCTGTGCCCAGCTCCTCATCCTTGGCTTCAAAAGAAGGACAGGCAGTTTGGTTTCACGGGTAAACCTTCAGTAAAAAAAAGATTTAGGGTCTGCAAGAAGATTTTTTTTTTTCCTTTATGGCCACTTCTGCTCACAACCACAAAGTGAATCTGGAGAGCCTTGGGAATGAGAAAATTCAAAATAAAAGTTGAAAGCAAAGGTTGCTGCAGAGAGAAGGCCTTTTCAGTTCTGGTTTTTTCCCCTTTTTTCCTGCTCTAGCTTTAGCATGGTACTTTCTGCCACATTTTTGTGATTACTTTTAGTAATATCTTGCCAGATCATTGTTACAAATCATCTTTACAAAAATAGCAGCAATAACTTGTTGTGGCTGAAAAGTGGGATTTCAACAAATGAAAACCAGAGAAAAATCCCAAACCAAAACCCCGCTTTTAAGCTCGGTGGCTTTCTGTTTATTTGTTTTTTAAGAGTGAGAAATTATTAGGGAAAAGCAGAATTTTTAAAACATATTTCGCAAAGACGTACAGACACATTTTGCAGAAAATTAGTTTTGCTAAAAATTAAGTGGTTTATTTCATTAATCCTCATCACAGGGCAGCAGCAATGGGCTCACAGTCCCTGTGTAGTGCAACGTAGCCAAATGAAGCTTCAGAAGCTTTTTTCCCGAGAACACTGTGGGGGAGGAAAAAAAAAAAAAAATCAGCTCCAGCAAGTCTCAAAGGGATCTTTGTGTGGCAAAAAGCTGTATTTTTAGGTCAACTTGGCTAAACTGAGGGAGGTGGCTTGTGTGTTAAGTAGAAGTAATGCCTGGCTTTTAAGCTCAGCCTGAATTTGTGGAAGTCCTAAGCCATGCTGGTTGTTTTGGGTGATGTTTGGAACTGGGATCAAGTGGCCACCAGTGAGAGGCAACTGCTTGGATTTAATTAGAAGTGTGTATTTGCAAGGGGTGAGTGCAAAACTCTTCCTTTTTGCCCCTCTTTTCTCACGGAACAGTGGTTATTTAACATTTTAATCCAGTAAAATTAATAATTTCGGATGTTAAATCATGGCTGCATGGACCAGCAGTTAATGCCAGGGCAGGTATCAGCTGTGTGTCAGGAGGAACAGGGAAATTCGGGGCTGGATCAGCAGCACAGCAGGGTCTGCTCTGCCCCATCCCTGAGGGGGAGCATGAACAAAATGCAGGGAACAAAATGGGAGAAGCTCTGGGCAAATGGATAATTCCCCAGATTTACAGCTTCCCAGGAGTGACACAGGTGTCTCCTGTGGGGACACTTTGCAAAGGCTCAGATCATGGAATCAGGGAATCCCAGAATGGTTTGGGTTGGAAGGGACCTTGAAGATCATTTTTAATTCCAACCCCCGGCCATGGGCTGGGACAACCTCCCACTAAACCAGGTTGCTTCAAGCCCTGTCCAACCTGGCCAGGCAGGCAATTTAGGAGGAGGAAAGGGGGGGGGAAATAGGTGAACTGGGGCAAGAGAGAAGGGGGAGAAATCCAGGCTTTGTTTTGCAAGCAAGAAGAATGATTTCTGCCATGTTCCTGCTCTCTGGAATGATGAAATGAGGTGCTCAAAGGCTGAGGCAAAGAGGGAATTACAGCAAGGACCGATCAAATATTGGGCCTAAGGACTTGAAACTGTGTCAGTGGGAGGCTTAGGTTGGATATCAGGAAAAGGTTCTTCCCCCAGAGGGTAGTGGGGCACTGAACAGGCTCCTCAGGGAATGGGGACAGCCCCAAGGCTGCCAGAGCTCCACGAGCGTTTGAACAGCGCTCTCAGGGACAGGGTGGGATTGTTGGGTGTCCTGTGCAGGGGCAGGAGGTGGATTTGATGATGCCTGTGGGTCCCTTGCAGCTGATGTTCTGTGATTCTGTGAGATAAGTGTTGCTCTCCTAACAGTGCCCTCCAAGTGCCCTGTTTACTCCTGATTTTATTTTCGTGCCTCTCTCAGCCAGTGCTGGATGCACCCTCAGAGCCAGCGCAGGACTGGGCCTTCTCGCAGGAATTCGCTGGATGAGCTGTTCCCACAACGTGTCAGTAGGTGGCAAAAAGCTACAACCCTTGTGCTAAGCAAGAAATAAATATTTTTCCTACCTCCTTCAAGAACAGGAGGGATCTGTGGGCAGCCCTGTGGCATCAGTGGAGATGGATTGTGTTTCCACTGGAACACAGATCCCTGCACCAACACTACTGGGAGGGAGAGGCATCTCAGAATCCAGTATCAGGAGCAGGTAAAGAGGCTCAGAGAGAAACAGGAGCTGCCTCCTTCCTCTTAATTCATCAGGAGACCCCTGTGCCATCACTTGACCCTACTCAGGGATTATTTAAAGAAAGTTGGAAACCATGAGGGCATGGGAAAACAGCAGGTTTGGGGCCGTGCTATGGCAGAGCAGTCTGAGGATACCTGGCGAGGCAAACAAGAACCTGCCACGCTTGGTATTTGTCAAGCTGCTGCTAAGTCTTTAATCTTCATGTACAGCCTGAAACGGAGCTGCTCAAGTCGCTGTTCTTGGGGGCTTTTCTCCGCGGCTTTGTGTAAGCAGATTGAAGCAATCCCAGTCGCCTGTCACACACCTTCCAGGGAGGCAGGGCACATGAAGGCTTTAGGAGGGTTGCTGGATGTGTCCCAGTGGCTCAGATGGTGGGGTTTTTTTTTTCTGCTTTTCAATGCACGTGTGCATCGGGGAAGGAGGATGTTAAATGATGCTGAAGACTCGCATTCCTGGGGAGGTCAAATACTCCGAGCACCAGGTGGGACTGAGCCCAGGGAGGTTAGAAAATCCCATTAATCCAGACTAGGCACTGAGATCCAGTTACAGTGTGGCTTTGTTCAGCTTTATTTACCTAGCACCTCTCTTTACTAAGTGTAATTAAATATTTTATTTCTCGAGAACGGTAACAGAGGTGTTACAGCAACCCTGGCTGCTTTTCTAAATACAGAGGTATGGTTCATTGACCTTTCCTCTTATAAATTGTACATTTAATTGCTAATGAATTTACCAGGCTGGTGCTGACTTCACACTGGGCATTATCATTTTGATTTAACGTTTCAACCAAACTGGTTCAGCTAATCCTCAGCTGGAAGAACTTGGTTTGCTCTGGCCACATTTGTACCAACAAAAACGTGCTGTAACCATTTCCCTGGGAAGATCCAATGTCCTTTGGGGCAGGGATCTGTCTGACCTATATCTGCTGGGCTGTGCCATTTGCTGATACCCATACCCACATCATTAACTGCATAAAATCCCCATTCTTTGTCGTTTTGGTGAGAAATGATAAGCTGAATTCTCTGGAGGTGCTGAACCTGGGCTGAGCAGCTTCTGCCCCAGCACAGCTCCTGCGTGGAGGCACATCTAACCTGTTTTTTTTCCCCCCATCTTCTGCACTTTGTAGAAAAGTCTAAGCTTCACCTGTAGTAAAAAAGAAAATGTTTTCATTTCCAGCATCTGGGAGGATGTTAGAAAACATGAGGAGAGGGTGAGATGCCACCTGCTTCTCTAGAGGTTGTGATGAATTAATACAATCAAGAACAGCGCAATCAAACAATTTTGAGCACCAGAAGTATTTCATAGAATCACAGAATGGTTTGGGCTGGAAAGGATCTTAAAGATCATCCAGTTCCAACCCTGCTGCCATGGGCAAGGACACCTTCCACTATCCCAGGCTGCTCCAAGCCCCATCCAACCTGGCCTTGGACACTTCCAAGGGATCCAGTGGCAGCCACAGCTTCTGTGGGCACCCTGTGCCAGGGCCTTACCACCCTGAGAATCAGGAATTCTTCCCAATATCCCATCTAACCCTGCCTGTGGCAGTGGGTAGCCATTCCCCCTTAATGGGAGCAGGTTTGCTGGTTTTATCGCTTCCGTAAGAGCAGATTTTGCACATTGTCTATTGATAAATTAATGCTCAGAGAGTCCTCTCTGCACAGTCTCTGATATGGATCGAGTGGTCCACAGACACTTCTCCGTGGGCAGTGCTCTCCCCCAAGGCTGGCAGCATGATTATTGGAAAACTAATCAGCTCTATCTGAGATAAATTGCATTTCCACCAATTATAGCTTAATTGTTGACAGATGGGAACACAGAAGGGAGTTGTGTCGCATCATTAAGAGAACAGGTGTATAGACAAGTGCCAGATTAATTGTTCCAGCCCATTAAATCATTGACCTTTTCAGCACACCCTCAACATTCGGTTCGAAGCTCTCACGATATTTCCAGCTCACGCAGGCTGACCATGTTTACCAGCAAAGTTCTCAGGGCATTTTTAAAACACACAGACTCCAGATATGGACTCATTAGCCATGAGCAGCTCTCCTTCTCATTAAAAGAAATTCCTCTTCTTCTTCTTTCCCTGTGCTGGGGTTTATTTTCTTGTTTTTCTGGGGAAATCCCACATGGTGGGTGGGCTTTCTCCAAAGAGCAGTTTTCCCCACGGAGCATGTAGACATTCTGTAATGGGTCATTCAGGGATGTCAAAAGGAGGTGAAATCAGGACAGAGCAGCTCAGAGCTGGGCAGCTGCACTGGAGGGTCCAGCTTGATTTGGGGCTTTGACTGTGATTTCCAGCTCCTGCTCTGCCTGGGATTTTCAATACAGATAAATACTGTCAAAAGTGAGTCAGCCGCAGGTGTCTCATTCCCCTAAATAAGTGTAAAAATGTGTCTCCTGCTCTTTTCCTGGCTGTGTAAATCAGGAAGCCGAGGATGCAGCGCCGACACATCACCACAGCTTTGTGGGAGGGAGCACGGCTTTGAGACAGTGGTGCAGGACAAGCTTCATCTGCTCCGAGCTGTCCAAGCCCCGCTCGTCCTGGGTAAATGAGAAGTGACTCCAGATCTTGTCATTCCAGGTGTCCTGGCTGGAAAAATGAAAGGGTAAGATTCCCAGCTGAAGGTGGGTGCAGTGATGATGGTATTTGTTACACCTGGAGTCCCTGCCCTGCAGCAAGGAGCTGAAGACGTTTTGCCCCCTGGTACTTCTAGAAAGACCAAGTAGGAAGGGATGGAAACAAGCAGGAGGTACAAGTTAGAGTTAATGTCCTTTGTCAGCTCTGCAGACCTGTCTGCTCCGCAGACCTGTCTGCTCCCCAGGGCCAGGGCTGGTGGTGACATGTTTCCCCTCCCTGTGTTTCACCAGTTCCCTGTTGACCCAGTTTGCCACATTAAAATAACGATGTGATATTTAACTGAAATCTCCTTTTTTATGAGTGCTTTGACTCCACAAACTTGGAGGCCTTTATGGACCTACAGGGACAACCAGACAGGAGATGGGAGAACTGGGTGAAGTTCCCCTCTCAGATAAGAAATCATTTTGTAAGGAAAACCAGATAATTTAATCAAAAATACAGTTGATGTGAGATGGAAACTGCAAGAGCCTGTTTGATAGCTCAGACACCTTCATGTAACCATCTTTTTCAATATCCTCGGAAATGTCAGATTGCAACAGGGCAGCTTGCTCAAATTCCTGGTGGGTGCTGCAGCCTTCGCCAGCATCCCTGGGAGACTGTCTGCAGGAAAAGTTGGCGATTCCTCCATTTCCATTGTTCACTTCCCATCACTGAACCCTGAACAGAGAAAAGGAGTGAACCAAAGGCAGGTTCTTCAGATGATATATAAAACTGGAGGTCAGTACTGAAGAAAGTAAATATATTTGTGTATCCAGGACAGGGGAGGAGAAGAAATTAAAAAAAAAAAAAANGAGGAAAAAAAAATAAAAAAAAAAAAAAAAAAAAGCCACAAAAGTCAAAAAGGAATATTAGAAATGCCAAAATATTTATTTTAAAGACTCTCTAAATAAATGATTTTAACCTTGTGTTTTTAACAGGGATTTGTAGCTTAGAAAAGGTTAACCCCAAGTTAAACAGGAAGATTGAGTAATTCAAAGGAAAGTGAAACATTTCATTTCAGTTGTAATTTAACATTTGGGGTTAACCCAGAACTTCTCCCGTCTTCTGCTCTTTTGTTGTTGTTGTTGTTGTTGTTGTTGTTGTTGTTTTGCCAGCCTCCTCCTCCTCTCTCTACCCCCATTTCCCTGTTCCTCCATCCAAGGCTTTTTTCCCCAGGTATTTTGATTCAGCCACACAGCCCAGAGGGTGATGATTCACCCCACCTCAGTGAGCTCCTTGTTTCCAGCTCTCCTTACCACCGGCCCATACTCACAGAAATTCCACTTACAACCAACGCTGTCTCCAACCTCAGCCCATCCATCTGGGAGGATTCCAGCCCCACCAGAGCCCAGGCTTGTTTCTTTGGCACATCCCCAGCCATGCCTCTAGAAATCCCTGTCGAAGAAGTCATCGAAGAGGGAAACTCTCTCTGTCTTGGTTCTCACAAGCGTAGGTTTGCGGGGAATCTTCTCTTCCCTCTCCCACTCCTCGGACCCTGTGCTGGAGGAGTCCCAGAACAGATCCCTTGTCCGTGGCTCCCTGCAGAACCACAGGTCAACCTTCCCGCTCCTGTCTGGAGAGACTGCAGCCCTGTCAGTCCGCCTGGAGAATACTCCACCCCACGTGTTTCCTTGGGGAGAAAAAAAATCAAATATCATGGTTTTGCAGAGCTGCTCAGTCGCCTGGAGTTTAGCTGGAAATGGCTATGGACAGCTGGAGGCACGGAAAGGAAATCCTGAGAGATCCCTGCGAAGGCAGACCCCATGTTTGGGCCAGGGTGAGGTGTAATCCACTCAGGATTATGCTTGGTGAACCTAGAGAGTCTGGCTAGAAGCATTATGGCTTTAACCCCAAGGAGAAGAGAGCTGGGGTGACGAAACACGAGGGAGTAGGAGCCAAGTTTGTTCCCTTTCCTCCTGGGGAAAGTTCACCTTCAGACAAGGTTGTCACTGACTTAAGAGCTTTTGGCCTCGGTGACACATCGACACATTCCCAGCCTGTGCCAAAGGCTGTCAAGTGCAAATGAAGCAGGACAGGGCTCACACCTTGGACAGGCCAGAATGAAGAGGTGGCTGAGATCCACTTCGCTTCCGTCTTCCATAGGGACAACGGGAAAAAACCCTAAACCTATAACGTGAGCAGCCTCAGCAACTGTCACGTTTACCCCACGGCCATCTGAGCACGGTCCAGTTGTTACCCCGAGCACAGGGATGTGACACCTTGGTGAACCATGCATTGGTGAGGCCAGGAGCAGCTCATTCGCCAGCTCTTTACAGTTTGATGTTCCCAGGGTGCCCAAGGGTAGTCTGACAGAGAAGACAGCCCAAAATATCGCAGAATTTTGGAATATCCTGGAATGGACTCACAAGGATCATGGAGCCCAACCCCTGGACCTGCACACACACCCCAACAATCCCACCTTGTGCCTGAGAGCGCTGTCCAAACACTCCTGGGGCTCTGGCAGCCTTGGCGCCGTGCCCATTCCCTGGGGAGCCTGGTCAGTGCCCCAGCACCCTCTGGGGGAAGAACCTTTTCCTGATATCCAGCCTAAACCTCCCCTGGCACAGCTCCAGCCATTCCATCGGGTCCTGTCGCTGCTCCATGGCTCTTAATTCCCATCGCCTTGGGTCTGTCTGGCTGCTGGCAGAGCAGCAGCCCAGAGCCCCGTGAGCGCCCTGAGGCAGCGCAAGGCTTTGTCCTACGAACACAACTCCCAGCCTTCTCCCCCGCCAGCCCTCTGAACCTGCATCCTATCACTGTAGGAGATGGAGCAGTGGAAGCAGCTTTCACAGGGAAACTTCTTTGGTGACATTTAGGAGGCTGGTGAGGTTTTACATCTCCTTGGAAAATTATTCCACTTACCAGGGTCGTCTTCATGAAAACCCTGCTTGTACTCGGCAGGGACGGGGTCTCGGCTTCTGGTGCTGTCGCCTCTCTGGGGAGTGTCAAGGACGTCCTTGGGGCTGAATTCCTTGATTTTTTGCTTATTGATTTTCGCCTCCCTGTGGAGATTCCGCTTCAGCTCCGCCTGGGTTTGCAAATGAGTTGTCAACACGAGCAGCAGAGGAGCAAACACATTTTAATAGCTCAACGTGGCAGAGCATTAGGGGGTTTGCCCTGGAAATAATTGCACAGTCAAGTAGCTTAACCCAAGCAAATGGAATTTGCCAGACTGGGTACATGACAGGACATACCTGGGACAGGGATTTTTGGTTTTTCCGTGAGTCATGGCCAAATGAGGGCAAAGCATTGGAAAGCTCAGAGGTAATTACTGATCACAGGGGCCCTGAGGATGCTCCCCACCAGCCTTTGGCCTAAGGCACAGGGAAAACTTCCTTTCACCTTCCTACCGAGAGCTTTGAAGGCTCCTGGTCTGTGGGAGAGACATCCCCATCCCCTCCCCAAACCCATCCTGGCCTTACCTCTTGTCGCTTGCGGGTCAGGTCCAGCATCTGAAGTTTGTGCAAGTGCTGCCTCCTGCCAGGGAGGGGATTCAGGCTTTGCCCCCTCTTCTCCAGCACCTACGAGGTATTTAAAGATGCAAATAAATACACCTGCACTTTCTGAAAGAGAATGGAAGAGCCACCAGCTCACAAAGCCTGCAGGTGCTCCCAGATAAAGGCAGTGAGCATCTCCCTGCGTAGCCAGCTTGCAGGAATCCATCACAGATTTTCACTGTGCTTGCAGTTTATCTCACAGCTCTGGGGCACGAGGGGAGAGACTTCATTAAAACAACGTATTCGTGCTTCTGCCCCCTGAGCTGCTACCGCAGTGAGTTGGTTC
Source organism: Dasyornis broadbenti (assembly GCA_013397935.1). Lineage (NCBI taxonomy): Eukaryota > Metazoa > Chordata > Aves > Passeriformes > Dasyornithidae > Dasyornis > Dasyornis broadbenti. Next base: position 1,077,170 of record VZRN01003298.1, read on the forward strand.
TCCAAGATAATCTCCTGATCCAAAGGGAAGAACTGCTTTTGCATGTTTGGGGCTGCAGGGGGTGTTTATGGCACACAGCGTTTGCAGCCTTAAAATCAGACTTATGGAATTGTTAAGGTTGGAAAAGGTGTCTGAGATCACTCAGTCCAGTTTTTACCCCAGCCCTGCCAAGGCCACCACTAACCCAGATCCCCAAGTGCCACATCCACATGGCTTTGAAATCCCTCCAGGGATGGGGACTCCACCACTGCCCTGGGCAGCCTGTGCTAATACCTGACAATGCTTTCAGTGAAGGAATTTTCCCTAAAACCCCATCTAAACCTCCCCTGGTACAAACGGAGGCCACTTCCTGCCATCCTGTCCCTTGCTCCCTGGGAGCAGAGCCTGATCCCCACCTGGCTCCAAACTCCTTTCAGGGAGAGCGAGAAGGTCCCTCCCTTCTCCCCACAAACTGCAAGTGATGGATGTTCAAGTTACTCACTCATTTCAAAACGCGGCCCTCGCACTTTCAGCCTCTAAAATATTAAATATCCTTGCTCAGCAGGTCCGTCTCATCCAGGGAACTGTCGTGCTGGAGATTCAGAAACTTTACCCTTGTTTCAGATCCTCTCACCCACATGCCAGTGTTTCAGCTCGGTGTCCTGGGCTTAGCCAGGGGTAGGAACACACCCAGTGGTTAAATACCAACTTCTGCCCTTTGGGGTGCCTGAACTGCAAGGAAAAGGAGCCTGCAGCCAGGAATGGCTTGTGGAAGGGCACATGCTTACCTTCGGTTTCGGGCTTCCAGCCACTTCCCACTGACTCCAGGGCTTGGCAGGAATGATTGCTTGTGGAGGGATGGCAGGCTCAAGCCTCTGCAAGTCCAATATTTATGATATTTAGCATTGCTCATGCCACGTGATCACAAAACCTGATACGAAACTACCTTGCATTTTTCCAGCTCCGATTCTGGCCCAGCTGCTTGGGATACAGGGAGGAGTTTGGCATCTCAGGGAGATGAGCATCATTTGTTCCTCCAGGAGTGGACAAAACTGGGGGAATCTTTGGCACTAGAGCCAAAGCAGCCAAGCCCCAGTCTGACAGAAGTTTCAGCCCTTCAGGTATTTCTCTTTGAGCCTCAGCAGTGCCCAAGGCCTGAGTGAAGCCAAACCGCAGTTCAGATCTCTTCACAGCAAAGCTGGAGCGTGCAGAGGTGTTGTAATTTAATCTAAAGTATCCTGTCAGGTCATCAAAGGGCGGATCCCAATGAGATGGGACCTAGAGCACCATTCCCTCTGCCCACCCAGTGTTTTACATTGGCCTAAATAAGAGCTCTCTCTGCAGAACTGTGCATGGTACAAAACACCTTTCCTCTGGCGGCTGGTGGTGGCTGCAGAGACTTGCTCTACAGGCTGCTCTAAGCTTGGATTTTTATCTTAGGGAGCAAAGATGCCTCTTTAAATCATGCCGAGCTCTGAGGTGTTACTGGGTCGTTCCATGGCTTGGTGTTCGTGGAATCACAAAGGTTGGAAAAGACCCCTCAGATCATCAAGCTCAACCACTCACCCAGCACTGCCTGGTCCACCACTAAACCGTGGCCCTAAGTGCCACATCTGCACGTTTTTTGAACACTTCTAGGGACGGTGATTCCACTCTTGTCCAGTGTTCCCTTCCAGGAGGGGAGATCAGCACAGCTTCCATGAAAATTAAAGGGAACATCATCAAGGACTTTGTCAGAAAGACCTGGTTTACACTTCGACATCATGAGCTCCTCGATTGTGAACAAGTGTCCAATAAATGGGCACGTGTCTCTGTCTGCACTGAGCTGCTGCTGAATCCTGAGCTGTAATTTTGAATCGAGGCAAAAATGCAGGAAAAAATATCAGCAGTATCATGTAAAGGGAGAATTCCCCAGCAGCCCCCAACGCCAAGTTCACGTCTCTTAGCATCAAAAAAGAGCCCACAGAGCTGAACATGAAGCTGAAGAATGGCACTAGATGGCAGCATGTGACACCACAAGCTGTGGTCGGGGCTGGCATCACTCCGGGAAGCCACCTAGGCCACCAGAGCAGGCTGGATGAGGGCAAAAACCATCCCACATCCCTCAGCTCATCCCCCTGCCGTGGTGGGGAAGCCAAGCTTCAGGCTCTGGGATAAGGCTGTGTCCCAGGCTGGAAAATTTACTGTTCCCTTTGGTTTTTGTGAACCTCATAGTTTTTTGCCTGGAAATACTCGCTGACCAAAGTCCTCCAGAAGTCCTTGAGAAGGCCACGTCATCCTGCTCTGCTGCCTTTGAGAATATTCCCACAGGGAAAAAAGGCTTTTGCTGGTGCTGTGTACACTCCCAAACAGCAGCAGGAGCAGAACAGAGCAGGATTTTTGTCCTGAAATGAGTGTTGACACTGCCTCAATAATACACGAGTGCAGCCGCGATGGAAATAAAATCAGTAATTAAAAATTCCGTGCTGGTCAGAACATGGAAACTGCAATTCCACATGACAGTTTTCAGGGAGTAGGTGGCCTCAATCCAGGTGCTACGGTTGCATCCTCCCACCAAATCCAGGGACACACTATTCCATAGCTGGTGGCCACCTCTGCCACCCTCTGAAGCCACTACGTCACCCAGAGCCACAGCCCCATGGGAGGGGGTTAAAGTGAATCCGTTTGATGGCTCTTCTGTTCTTTATTATATTTAAATATTTTAATCACAGCGAGGAAATCTCAAGCAAAGCATCCTTGCTGCAGTGGGTTTGCTTTTCATAGAATCACAGAACCCTAAAAAGGTTTGGGCTGGGAGGGACCTTAAGGACAAATCCCCCTGCCATGAGCAGGGACACCTTCCACAAGACCAGCAAGACTCAGGTTGGATATTAGGAAGAAATGTCCATGACTGAACCCTGGATTCGAGCTGTGGCATCACCAATGCAGAGTACCGGGGGTGAATAAAGATTTAAAGGTATTTCTGAGCTTTAGCTTTGTAATGGTAGCCCTTGTGTGGAGGGAAATCCTGACTGTTAGGCCAGGCAGAGTCATGGGGTTTGGGTCGTGGGGAAGAACAGATCTGGGATGTGCAGGGTGGTTCCGATACTGAGTGGGGTGTGGGCAGGCACAGAGCATGCACAGCAATTCTTGAAACCTAAAATAACTGCTCTGTCCTTCACCATCCCCTATTCCAGAGCATTTCTGCCTGCTTTACCGCTTTACCTGTCTCTGCTTTACCTCCTCTGCTCCTGAGCTGTGCCTCACCTTGATGGGATGTTGGGCCCGAAGAGCCCGAACCAGCCCCGCATGACGTGAGCTGGAGCCTTTCTGCAAAGAGCTCCGTATTGGCCACACCACCCCCATGGGGGCACCAGGATTTGGCTGCAGGTACCCACACACTCCACAGGAAAGTGGGTACATCCCAGTGGGACGTGACAAGCCCACACAGAGGGGTCAATCGGAGCAGCTCCCAGGGGGATCCCGAACTCGCCTCACCTGAGGCCTTCGGGGCGGGTGCTGCTTGATGATGCTGGTTCCGTCCTTCCCCGGCACGGCGTTGAAAGAGAGAGGCCCTTAAAGGGTAAAGAAATGGATGAAGTTACTTTTGGGTGTCCATCAGCTGCTTAGGTGCACTCAGCAATAGCTTTCTGCCCTGTTTTTCAGTTGGCATGTCCCACTGAAGTATCCCTCTGTGTATTCCAGTAACACATGGAATATTCTGCTGGCTGCAGAAGTGGATGTAACCGTACCTGTGATTTCTAAAAAAATACCCACCATGTACCTCTCCAAATTCACTCTACAACCACTTATGCTCCTAAATATGACCATCACCATCCTTGTGTCTCCTGTGGCCTCTGCCAGCCCCTGGGACTTGGGTGGCCAAGGGACTCTTGTCCTCCCCTGGCCTGTGGCCATTAGCTGGCCAAGAAACCCCTGATCTCTGCTGCCTGCTCACTGCCTGCTCTGTTAAAGTCAGGCACAGGCAGCAGTTTGGGTCTTTTCCTGCTGCTCAGCCCCTGAGACTTGATTATTGTTATTTTTTGTGGGACTGAGCAATACCTCTGATGATTTACTGAGCGTGGCGGAGCTGGGCTGCAGCAGCAGCAGTGAGAGGGCTGTGCTCAGGCAGCGGTGCGCACTCAGACCCTGGAAATCAGCCCAGGAGAGCGTGTCACACACCAGTGATCCCCTGTTAGGTATTAAAGCAGAGCTTTCCCTGAGGCCTGGATGTGATCTGAGCTTGGCTCCATTCTGGTGCTCTCAGGTGGACACCACTGCCGCTTTTGATCTTTTGTTGCACAAATAAATACTTGCATGTGCAGAAAGTATTTCTTTATGTAACAGTTTATGTGTTTATCCCAGCTATTCACCCCCAAAAAAACCTGTCTTGGTGCATTTAAATGACATTTTATAGATGGAGTTAAGTGAAGGGTGCCTGAACAGCTCCTGCTCCCACACAATGGGAGCCCTGAGGTGGTCACAGGGGAGGAGAGTTGGGGATAAAGTGCAGGAAGTGAATTAAAGCTGATGCCAAATTTAATAGTCATCTTTAGCACGAAAAGTAATACTTTGGAGGCCAATTTATGGGGGACTTCCTTGGCCCTCAGGGAAGATCACCAGGCTGGGCTCTTAGAGAAGAGAGAGAATACAATCGCAGAATCATGGAATGGTTTGGGTTGGAAGGGACCTTAAAAATCATCCATTTCCAACCCCTACCATGGGCAGGGACACCTTCCACTATCCCAGGTTGCTCCAAGCCCCATCCAACCTGGCCTGGAACATTTCCAGGGATGGGGCAGCCACAGCTTCTCAGGGCACCTCTGCCAGGGCCTCACCGCCCTCACAAGGAGGAATTTCTTCCTGCCAGGAGGATGTTGGGATGTGGGAGATGGTGACTCCATCAGGTAAATGTTTGCTGGGCTCTGCAGAGCCCTGGCAATGTTTAACCACTGAGTGAAGCTGTGGCTGCTCCACATGTGCAGGAATGGGAGCCTGAAGGGAAAATTTCCAGCCCAGGAGGCTCCTCCGGAGACAAATTTCATCTGCAGAAAACATGTGGTGAAATAGCAGCTTGTCAGAGCAAAATGGGGCTATTGAGTATTGCCTCTATCTGCAGGGCAAGTGAGTGCTCAAGGAAATCCTGAGGAGGAAGGGGAAGGTAAGGAGGTGGCTCCTGGAGCTGGGAACAGCGACATGGCACAGGGAAGTGGCTGTCACGTGGGAGAAGCTTCTCCTGGTGAAGGGTACAGCTTTGAGGAAGTTATTTCTCCCTTTTGAGGTCCGGTGGTTTGTGTTGTGCATGTTTGGGGTTGTTTTTAACGTTTCCCTCCCATCCTATCCACACACGTGGCTTGTAGGACATTTGCCCTCACCCTCTGCGGATACAGAACTGGGGGCTGAGGGCTCGCTGTCCCCAAATCAGCTCGCCAGCACCGAGCCCCAGCTCAAGGCATCCTTGTGGCTCCTGTTTTTCACCCTTGTGCTTCAGCAGCAGCAGATCCTCCCCTCTGGGGGAATCTGGATTTAAAATAAGCCAAGCTGAACCCTCACAAACCAAATAAAACCTATTCTCTTTGAGGCTTTGCTTATTTAGACAGCAGCTTGAGCTAATACATCGCTCAAGTCCCTCCTGAGTATACTCTTCTTGTTTCTGAAACTGGAAAGTAATGGAAAATTACATTTATTAATTTTTTAATAAAATACTTATTTTTTAACAAGCATTGTTAAATGCCCAGTGATAATTGTCCATAACAGGAACATGTGGTTGTTCTTGCTCTCATGGAGTACTTTAAACCTGCTCTTCTACAGCAGGACCTGATCTGTGTTCTCCCCGAAACCTCAGTTCCAGGAATGTCACTGTTATCATGCCAGAGGTTTATTTGCTTTCATTGCTTCCTGATGCCCCCTGATGAATGATCCTGGAGGAAATATCCAGCCTCTGGTGAAGCAGAGGTGCTTAAAACAGCTTGGTGTCAGTCAGAAATTGATTTTTGGGGATGGAGAAGCAGGGAGGAGGATGCTGGGGCTGCAGATCCTCCCCCCTCTGGGTTGCCCTTCCTCACACCCCGCTGGTTTTCATGGATATTTGTCCCCACACTCCCCGAGCACAGCTGTGGAAGTGTTTGCCACCATCCCGCTCATCCCAGAGAGCTGCACATCCACTGCCAGACAGATGCCAACCTGCTTCCTCTCCTCTGGGAAGGGTTTGGGTACGGATGGAGCTTAAAGGCTGTGGGGAGAGGCTGCTTGTAGGGAAACACACACAGCCGGGGCTGTCTGCCTTCCTCTGCTCCTGCCTTGGGAAATCTGTCTTTTATTCCCAAGCTGAGTTTTACCTGCCCAGAATCTAATTCTGATTAGGGCAGTGATAATGATGTGCCTGGCAGTGAAAAGGGTGTGTGTGCTGGGGGTCTCAGGGCGGCTGGACAAGGGCTTGCCTGGACACAGCTGGGTGCCAGGGTGATGCTGGGGAGCTGGGCTGTTTTCAAGGAGTCACTGGGATCTGGGCTCTGCTAAGTGTGATGCTTTCCAAAACACTGGAGGGGGGAAAAATGAGTTTTCCCAAGGCTAAAACACCCTGGAAATGGCAAAAAGCCGCTGGTGCAGATCAGCACACCCCTACACCCACCCCAGCGTGCGGCCAGCAAAGCCACAGCCCCAGGGACCGCGATGCTCCCGCAGTGACGCCCTCACCTGCAGAGGCTCTCCCGTACCAGGTGTCCCGGAGTGGTGGCAGTTCCAGGGGGAGGATGGGCTTTCCCCACTGTGCCGTGCCCAGCGGCTGCGGGCTGGGCTGTCCTGGCTCGCCGGGGAGCCCGTGCAGGGCACTCAGAGCCGGCACATCCCCCCGGGCGGGCACCGGGGCCACCTTGGTCACCCTCGGGTGCGCCTTGGAGGGGCTCAGGCCCATCCTGCAGAGCCAGGGCTCTGAGAGGAGAAGGAAAACCCCTCATGCACCGTCCTCCCTGGACATGGAGGGATCTGCGGGAGTGACTCGGAGCCCAGGCAGCTCCCTGCCAGCTCCCACAGACCTCCTTGCCAGTGTGGTTAAACATTGACCCGTCCCCAGCCTTTCCCCTGCAGGAATGAGAGGTGGCTGCTGCTGACAGCACAGAAGGCAGCTTGGGAACCGGGGCCAAGCCCTGGAGAAGCTTTGTTTTTACCTGCAAGTGATTTTCAACCAGGGCCACCACCTCAGCTGGCTTGGGGGTATTTCTTCAAGCAGTTCTTTTGCAAAATCTTCGGGTTGTGGAAGGAATTTCAGCCCATGGAGCACTAGAAGGGTTGAAGTGTCTTCCATCCTGCATGGGAGAAGCAGCCTGGCCTGGCCCAGGAGCATCCTCCACCCTTGCTCCTGCTGGCTGAGGGCACTGCTGGGAAAAATGCAGCTTTAGGACAAAGCCAACTGGGAATATTGGTCAAAGTGAGTTGTATTTGATACTTCACAGAATTATAGGATCTTGGAAGGGTTTGGACTGGAAGAGACCTTAAAGATCTAGTTCCAGCCCCCTGCCATGGGCAGGGACCACTTCCTCCAGACCAGGTTGCTCCCAGAAGAAAATACTCATCCCTGGAGCAGCCCAAGCAGTTCACATTTTCAGCCACAAAACACCGGCATCTCTCGTGACTTTGCTTTTCACTAGTCACACAGGGCATGAGGGACCAGAGCAGCCTGGCCTGTGTTTTTTTTCTTCTTTTCAAATGAAAATGCAAAATCAACACCCTGCTTCCCTCCTGAGTTTCTCAGTGCTGTCTATTGTTCCTTTTTATTTTAATTACCCTTCCCCTGCGGAGAACAGGTCATTCCTGTTAAGCAGCTTGGGGAAATCGTGAATTAAATGCAATGATGGATGTGTGGGAGAAGTGAAAACCCACATGGATGTTAAAGCCAGTGCCCATGGTGCTGCATCTGGTGTTTTACCCAGGTGCTGCTGAGATCCTGACAGGGTCCTCCTGCTCCCCGCATTCCCCAATTCCCTCTCCTGTCCATGTTTCCTTCCCACAGGGCTTTACTCTGCAAAGCAAAGTGTGCCAAGAGCAGCAGCTTGGTTTGGGCTGGGAGGAAGGCTGCAAGAGGACACCCTTCCTGCAGGTCACTGGGGGAAGCTGAGATCCTGGGCAGGGGTGCTCATCCTTCTCTGTAACTGGGGGTTATTTAATGCAGCCTTTTATTGATATCTAAAGTTCAGTTCAATTCCCAAGCACTGTGCTCTAGGAACATGGGCCTGGAGGAGCTTTGGTCCCATAGAGAGCCCTTAGGGACAGCCCACAGGCCCTCCCAGGAGAGCTGGAAGAATTTTATCCCTTTCTCCTTTTTCATTTACTGCCTTAAACCCTTCACCAAATTCAGCTGGATCCTGCAAGTGACGATAATCCTGCCAGAACTGGATTTTTCAGCAAATTTCTTGCAGTCAAAAATGAAATTACTGACTCCTAAGTGCTCTGATGCCCTTACTTCAAGGAAGATACTGGGAAAAGCTCAAGGGTAGGGCAGAGCCATGACTTGGGCATTTTCACATGGAGGAGCAGAGTTTGTTACTCCCCTTCATCCAGCACAAAGGTGAACCAAGGGGCACCACTCAAACACCCAGCTGCAACACCGGATTCGCCTCTGCCTTAAAGCTTCTCCTTAAAAATGAATTTTAAATCACAGAAAGACGTGGGCAAAGGAGGAGATGGAAAGCGGGTGGAATGGATTTTTGCCAAAATAATGCCTGGGCTTTTATGCAAATCCCCAGTGAGTAAAGCAGAAACAACCCCAGCGACGCGAACAGGCTGTTGTTTATCCTGCCTGCAGCACGTTCCGGCAGCGACAGCGTGAACAAATGGATCGGCAAAAAATAACCCAGCACGGCTCCCCTGGCTGGGACGCAAACTGCTGTGGCTGATAGAGCTTGTTATTACACATCTGTAAGGTCAAGAAACGCGGCTTGTTCCTCCCTCTGCTCCTTGTCGCTGCCGTTGACAGGGGACATTGATCTGACCTCAGCCCAGGCTGGGGACGCGGGCGGTGCTGATAACAAATGCTGCCCGTGGTGCTGGCTCGCTGAGCCCTTCAGAGAGGGCAGGCACCGCTGGGGATGCTCCAGGAGGGTTATTCACAGCACGTTTTGTTTTCCTGCCAGAGAGCCCAGCAGAATCTGATAACGCAGCTGCGGGATCAAAAGCGGCATTTTCCTTGGGAGAAGGTGCCACGGAAATGAGACCTTGCATTGCTGGGGAGGGCAGAAGGGGCTGTCAGAGAAATAAAACCCCACGTTGCTGGGGAGGGCAGAAGGGGTTGCCAGACACCCCCAGCAGTGGAAGCAGTGACATCTGACCGGTCACTTGATAGGGTGATTGTTGGTTTGCTGTTCCTCTGATGGATCAGCTACAGCATCAAGCAGAAGAGCCTCTGTTTGTTGTCGGATTTCTTGGGTTTGGTGGGTTTTTCTCCAGCTGGAAGACTGAGCTGCACTCCAGTGAAAACCATTATTTCCATGGTTAATGAGGAATTTAAACTGGAAGCTGGGCAGAGGGTGAAGAAGGGGGTTTAAAGCATTGCTGAGGAGGATGAGCACCCCTGGAGAGCATCTGGGAGCAGATTGTCCAGAGAAGCTGTGGATGTCCCATTCCTGGAAGTGTTCCAGGCCAGGCTGGACAGGGCTTGGGGCAACCTGCTCTGGTGGAAGGTGTCCCTGCCCATGGCAGGGGGTGGGATGAGATGGGCTGTGAGGTCCTTTCCAACCCAAACCATTCTGTCAACATCAAATCGAAGCACGGCTTCTTTGCTTGAGATTTCCTTGCTGGGATCGGAGTCTTTTTAACACCCTGTGCCCCTGCCCATGGAATGTGTCCAGCAGGGGGAAAGCTGACTCAAACACGGGGATTTCACATGATTTTCCCTGCTGAATCCTCAGTGAGGTTCCTTGAAGGATCCAGTCCCAGGCTTGAAGACGCTGCCATGAGGCTGCTTGCCAAGGAGGACTCATCAATGCATACTGAAAGTCTCGTTTTTCCCTTGCGTTCCACTTGGCAAAAAATTCAGTAAAACACATCCCCAGAGCTATCCAGCTCTGTAAATAAATGTATCAGCTCCAACACTGTGGGGAGAGGCCAAGCTGCCCTATGCTGCGTGATCTCAAGCCCATCAGTATCTTTATAATTAACTTTTTTTAGAATATTTTTTACATTTACCTCCTTCCAAAAGCAGCAGCCCAGGAGCTGTAAGAGACTTGTGTGTGTATGCTAACCTTACACCTCTGGGTTCAGGGCACTGGGGACGGTTGGCTGGGTTGGTTTCTGCGGCCCTAATTCTGCAGCCATGTGACGAAAGAACCCAAGTTTGTGGGGTTTTCATATACACAAGTATTTTTTTCTGCTCTCATGGTTGCAAGGAACAATTTAGACATGAAAATTAAAAGATTAAAAAAGCATCCAATCAGAAGAATCAAATAAAAAGAGTCAAATAAATTATTATTTACATGATTTTTTTTTTTTTCCCCCTGGCAGAAATGCCATCAAAAACACCCACACTGGGTGCTAATCAAACTCACAAACTGTGGACAGGAAAGTCAGTAGAGGCCAGCAAGCTGTGATACTTTCCAGTTGTTTTTATTCTTCCTTAAAAAATAAATCAAAAACCAAACCAAACCAAAACCAACAAAACAAAAAACAAAAAAAACCCCAACAAAACAAACAAACAAAAAAAGACCAACAAAGAAAGAAACAGACCTAAACAAAACAAAAAAACCCCCCACAAAATAAGCCCCAAAAAACCCAAACCAACCAACCAAAGTGGGGAAAAATGCTTGAAATTCTTGTCTGCCTATCAAGCGCTCTCAAATACAGACAGTCTGGAGTGGTCAATCCCAGGAATGCTGCAAACCAGCCTAAATTACACAGCAACAGGTTTAGAGAAGGGATTGGGAGGTTGGTTGGTTTGCTTTGGCTTTTGAAAGGATTTTCCACAATGGAGGTTATAGTAAAGAAAAATATTCATTTGTCCCAAAGCTCTAGATAATAGGAAATTACATTTCCAAGGGACATGGGCAATCCAGGTTGTTCCATCTCTCCTGAGGCTTTTGTAGCTGAGCTGGGAGTGCAGCTTTTCTGGGAGAAAATGAGGTAAACAAAGCTATTTTTTGCTTTACTAAAGGCACCCAAATGCCAGCACCACTTCCAGAGAGGTGGTTTTGGAAAGAGGCACAGCTCAGTGCGGTCTGGAAGGGGAGGCCTCATGTTTTGCACATCATGGAATATTTATTCTGATAATAATTAGGAATATCAGCATGAACATCAGTGCCTTTCAGAAATTAACTCCCCAGAATTCCAGGCGAGGTTTGAAATAGTTTTCCAAAACCAGTACCTGGCTGAAAGGGCACTTTATTGAAAGTAAGTCAAGTTGTTAAATTTTGAGATTTCGCTGGAAATATCCAAGATTTGCATCCTCCAGAATGGCTCTACTTCTGACAGCAAAGGGAGATAAACGATGTAAATTTGATCCACATTTTAAACTTATCAGCTCAGAAAGACACAGGCTCAGATGACTCTTTACTACAAAAGATTTTATTGTCGTTATTTACACCCATTCCTTGTTAAGCGTATAAATGTAAACATTTATTATAGATGTACTTCTCTTATCTTACAGTTCATCCCCTGCTCAGGTTAGATGTCGTTTTTTGAAGCATACAGGTGGTGAGGAGAGTACAGCTATATTCACAGAATATACATCTGCGTGCAGGGGGAGCCCTCCAGCCCTACGCCAGGGGTATGGACACTGTCCCGTTGGCTCTGCTCCTGCTCCTCGTGTGTACGCTGGATTCCGTGATGTCCTCGGCGTGGTCCTCGCTCTTCTTCTCCTTCAGGCTGTTGATGAACCTCAGGGTGATCTCATCCCACTCCTCAGGGAGCAGCATGAGCAGGAACCCGATGCAGATGATGATGGTGGCCCCCAGCCGCACGACGCTGAAGATCATTTTGTGCTTCAGCAGGTCCACGGCTGGGAAGAGGGAAAACCAACAACGGCATCAGACCAGCAGCAGAGTGGATGATGGCAGCAAGAGCAGCCTGGCACATCCCTGTGACCCTGGTGCTGCACTCTGGGTGTGACACTGCCCATGAGGCTCTCGGATCTCCAGAGGGAGCAGCTCCCTGAGCTCAGGGAACGGTTTGGATCTGGCAGTGCAGTATTGGCGGTGACACATCTCCTCAGCACCTTGTGCAGGATCTGAGGAAGCCTGGAAGAGTCGGACTAAGCCTCAAGATTTCCATGGTGAAGGGTCTATGAGGGAGCTGAGGGGGCTCAGCCTGGAGAAAAGGAGGCTCAGGCAGAACTTTCTGTCCCTGCACAATTCCTGACAGGAGCAGGCAGCCAGGTGGGGATCAGGGTCTGCTTCCAGGGAACAAGGGACAGGACAAGGGGAAGAGACAGAGAACTCTCAAGTTGGGACAGATTGGATTTAGGAAAAAATTCTTCACTGAAAGAGTGTTAAAGCACAGGACAGGCTGCCCAGGGCAGTGGTGGAGTCACCACCCTGAAAGCGTCCAAACAACGAGTGGACGTGGCGCTTCACTTCCTGGTTTAGTGGGCACGGGGGTACTGGGCTGAAGGTTGGACTCGATCACTTTGGAGGTCTCTTCCAGCCTTACTGAACCTATGACTCTGTGATTTCTGCTCGGAGAGGGAAGGCACTTGATCGTAACTCTTTATCTACAACAGGCTGCACCAGCAGAGAGTTTCCTGCACAGCCCAAGGGTGGGCAGAGAGCAGCTCGTGGGCCAGAGAGCTCCAGGTGCCTCCAGGCTCAGCCTCCCAGCTCCACCACCAGCACCCACAGCACCCCTGAACATCTCGGGGTTTGAGCACCAGAAGTTTTCTGGTGCTCAAACCCCCAGAGCGATGAGGCTGAGGAGACTGGAAGAGCAGAGACAGAGGCTGTTCAACAACACAGGACCTTGGAGTAAATTCCCACCCAACAGATTCTGACTATTTAGGCAATAATCTGCCTTCTGAGTGCCCAAGGGCTTATTTTCCCAGCAGCAGCTGTGGCTCTGGTACCTGCATTTCCAGGGACGCTGAGCACGGTGCCGATGGAGATCAGGATGGGGTAGGTCAGCACCACCCCAACGTTAACCAGAATATTGAAAGCTAGGGAAAAACACAGAAAATGGCACATCATTATGGGGGAAAACACCAGAGTGAGACATTTCTCCTCCACCTCGACCCTACAGGTACAATATGTGACATCAAGTATCCACACCACAATGATGGAGTTGTCACAAAGTGATTGATTTTTATTTTTTCATAGATGAGCATGAAATTAGGGGAAATTCTGTACAGGGGAAAGGGGAAGGATGGATTGCCTTTTACAAACTTTACAGGCTTTAATCAGATACAAACAGTCTGGGTTTTTTTTTTTTTTACATGACAGCATTCTGAGAGAGCTCTAATTTCCTTGAAAGATTAAAAGCAAACTGCAAGACCAGAAGTTTTTGATCACCCACTACTCACTCCTGCTGCTGAGTTCCCTGTATAAAGGGAACACGAGGCTGCTCCACAAGGTTGTCCCCTCATGGTTGGGTTTATACACTTGGGTGATAAATTATCCCTAATTTTGGTCCCCTGGGAGCTCCCAGAGCACCTGCAGCTGTGGTCGGAGCAGTGCAAGGTGCTCACAGCAGCTCAGCTCTCAGCCTGGCCACATCTCAGGACGGGATGGGCAGTGACATTCTCTTTGCTTCCACTTAATAAACGGGGAGTGAGAAAAAAACCTCTTCAACTATGGAATAACAGAGACATTACTAAAGGAAACAATGTTGTTCCTCGTGGAAATTAAAATGCCCTGGGCTGAATCCAACAGGTATTTTGCTGGCAATTGTGGCTCAGAAAGAGGGAGCCTTGTGTGAGCCCTGTCCAGAGCCTGCAGCACCCCCAGAAAGGTGCCCCAGCACAAGGGGTCCCCCTGTCAGTGCACAAACACCCCACAGATTGTGCCAGGAGCTGGCTGGGAACATGCAGCCCCCTGAAAGGGGATTTACAGCAGTCAAGCTGTGCCAGAGGCAGAGGAATTGGTGTGGAATTATGGCAGGGGTGAAAAAATGGACAATTAGTATGGCTGCTTCATGTTTACTCCCTGCTATTCCTGTTAATTATTAAGTATTATTAATTATAACTACGTTTTATATAAATTATTAACTATATATCAATTAATAGTAATGTTTCATTAAGTTTAATGAAAAATATGAATCATTTCTAAGGAGCACCAGTTTGCACTGGGACCACGTTTAAATCTGTGAGAGAGCTCTGCTGCTTAAGGGGAGAGGGGGAAATTGTTTGTGCCTGAGGCTGATTCTGTACGGGGTTGGAGGGGTGAAGACCTAGAAAAAGAAATAAATCTTTTATCACGTACCTAACCAGAGGCCAGCTACTCCACACAGGTAACCCCACGGCACGGCAGAGAAGGGGTACCAGTACTCCACTTTGGTGAAGTACAGGATGATGGGGGTGATGGAGATGAAGATGAAGTTGAAGAAGCCCAGGGTAGACACGAAATGAGCCGCTTCCCCGAAGTTTGCGCTCCCCAGAAACATCTTGAACAAAACCTGCAGAGGAGAGAGGAGAAGAGAGGAGGGGGTTAGACTCCATGCTTGTCATGGAAGCACTCCATTTGCTTGGGGAGAGTGGAGCAAAGGACAATATGCCACAGCCCAGCCCTTTCCTACGTGAGAGTTTTGCGATCTTTGGTCGGATTTCAGCCCTTTCCTGTGTTTTCGCACCATGTCTCTACCATGGGGATGGCTGAGTTTGTGTAACAAAGCTTAACACAAAATGCCATGAGGAGAAGGTGTGGAAGAACTCAGGAAAAACCAAGAACAAACCAAGAACCCAAGGACACACCCTTCACGCAAGGAATGCAGAGGATTTGGGCTGTGTGTGGCACTCTTGGGATCTGGGAGGGGACTCCAGTGACTTCCACAGCACGACCCTGCTGTGAGAGCAAAACCAGCCTGGAGGGGCTCCCTTCAAGCACCACAGGCCTCATGGAGAATTTGTTCTTTACGAGCCCAAACTCATGGACTGTGAGGGACTTGTGAACACACACAGCAAATTTATGAGTGAGACGAGCAAAGTCTAAAGCAGCGAGGGCAACTTCTGATGCCACCACAACTCACTCCAAACTTTACACACAGAGCTGAAAATAAACACAGCCACGTTCAGCCCAACCTGTTTCTGAGAAACATCCCTGCCTTTCCCATCCCTCACCTTCCAGTGCTGCCAAGCAGAATCGTCTCGAATGAATTGTCTCTCCGAGCCCAGCATGTGCCAGGGAGCTGCAGTGCAGACCTGGGATGAGGTGGCCATCCCTGTCCAGGGAAAGCAGCATTTCCCTGGCTCTCGTCCCTGCTGCACATGCAAAGTCCCTTTGAATACCTCCTTTGCAAGTCCCTTTGAAAAGTGTTGATAAACTGAGCTGGCATAATTTAAAAATAATCTTAAACTCCTTGTGGTGTGGCAGTGGAGATTTCATTAAAGACTCATCAAGAAAAGCCATTCTGGATAATTGGCAGACAACAACTAATTACCCTCATGGCGGATTTCCTGACATTATGACGAAGCCTGCTCACAGCATGAGCAATGCAGAAGGGATGAATAGAATAAAACATTGATTTCACAGCAATTCTCTTTGTATTTGTGTCTCTTTAACAACCAATATGAATGAATTCAGGAGTGCCAACAAACAGTTATGACCTACCTTGTACAATGCAGACGTGGAGGCTGATCCCACAGCGTACGCCACGCCGATGATGGAATCGCCCTGGAAACCATCTGCATATGCCATCATGACAATTCCTGTGATTGCCATTATTGCTGCCACTATCTGCACAGACAAAGCAAAGCAATGTAAAGCTGAGATCATCACTGGCAGGGGCTGCTCCTGAGTGTCACTACCCACTGGCTCTGACCTGGAGCTTTCTTGTTTTCCCTTAAACAGGAAAAATCATGGGAGAGATGTAAAGCATAATGAGAGTGTGTGCACTGATAGGGAGGTGGATCTATAGCACTGCAAATTCTCGTGGGGCCTACTGACAGAACACCCCTCACGATGCATTTTGTCAGCTAAGCATCCACTTTGGAGAGAAAACTGCAAGATCAAGAAATTTTAAGATGTTCTGCTCTACTGGACAACAAGAGAAGTATTTAGCAATGTCACCATTTGACTTGAAATGTAAACATTAGATGGCCAAACACCCTGGAAATTTAGTGCAGGGGAATGAGCCCTGTATTTTGGAACAGCAGGGTACCACAGGGAGCCCTTCCAGCCCTTTTGGCTGTGCCCTGACAGCTTTTTTGGACAGACATGACCAAATTTCTCCATGAAGCCTTTACCTTTGTGCTTAGGTTTTTGGCCTCATTTGAAAATCCCAGACAGAGCATCTAAGGGGTTTCAAAGAAAAAGAACAGGAATAATTAACTACACCATATCTGAAATCCTGGGTCTTGACTCCAAGAACCTTAAAGAAGTGATAAGGAGCCCAAAGTGTTTTATTCTTTAAAAAACTCCCCCTCTCCCCCTAATCGCCCTCAGCAGGTAAAAGTGGAGTGCAAATTTCAAAGATGCTGGATACCCAGCTTCCATGGGGTACAGAGGAAAAGGTGTTTCCTGAGCCAGTGCACGACTCCTGAGCCAACACCAACATGACATGGGCACTTTCCTTCTTGAAAACATCACTGAACTTCATTTAAGAAATATTTAGTCCTAGATAAACCTAACCTTCAGCCCACAGAGTCCAAAGGCAGCTTGATCCAAACATGTGCTCCCCTGCAGAGCAGCCTTTCAGAGCTCACAGTTTTACCGAGAGTCCCAGAAAAACCACTGACACTCATTCCAAGCAGATGTGAGCCAGACTGAGGCTATAAGCAGAAAAATCTCACAAAATAACTTCAGCAGAGACAGTCAGTAGAGCAAAACCACATTTCAAAGGACACACAGGACAGGCACACAGGAATGACTGAGGTGAAGGTGTTCCCACGCAGGGGACAAATGGGGAACCCAGAATCAACTCCATCTCTGAGACTCCAGGTAAAAATGTCAGTGCTCCTAAATCCCACAGGTATCCAGGCCAACACCTTCCCAGGGAAACTCACTTCCTGGGTGCAGCTTTACGTCCTTCCCCCTCACCATCAGCCCTATTTCACCAGTCCTGGAGGCACACAGGTAGCCTCTCACACGGCAGTGGCTGTGCCAAAGGCAGAGCACAAACCCCACTGCAAGTCTGTATCTCACCTTCCTTACATTTAAAACATCCCAGCTCTGAGACTCAGGTCAACAAAGCTGCCACCTAAACCTGAAGGTGTCGCTGATACCCCCAAATTCATCATGAAATGGCAGCTGAAATCCAGGTCCCCCAACGCTGTAGGCTGGAGGCACCTGTGGAATCGCAGTCTCTTGGTGGTGGAACGAGATCTGGGAGGTCTCTAACAAGAGGGGATCAGGAGGTTTCCCCCTTCTGCTTCCCAGGATAACTCATTGCAGAAGCTGAGCCATCCTGGGAAACACCACAGATGTCCCAGCCTTGAAGCAATGCTGGATGACAGCCACGACCCCTCAGACATCCACCATCCCTCTCAGTGTCCAGGAGCCACCCTTGCCCTGCCACACTGCCTGGCTGGATTCACCTCGGGCTGCACTGCAAGTCCTGCCCTGCACAGAAATTCAGGATTTCAGCTGTCAGCTGGAATATTTCCAGCAATGTGTTTGTCTCAGAAGGCAAAACAGAAGAGCTCAATGCGGAAATCCCCTCCTTTCAAGAGAAAGGATCGAGGTTTAACTTAGTGCACTCATCGCTCAGTCCTTTCTTTGTGTCAGTGAAAATGAGCAGATCCATCACCTCCTTTTTTTCCTGTCAGGAAAAACTCATTCCCAGTCTGACTACATAAAATTCAGAGAGACAAATTCCTAATTTAATCAAGTATTTATAAAGCCAAGCACTATTTTTACCCTGAAACAACTAAAATGATGGAAGGGTGAAAAAGACCCTTTTAACGCCCTGAGACATAAAAAAGACCCAAGACTGAAAACAGCAAGGAAATTATTTAAGTTTCATGTTCAAGGCTCCTCCAGCATGTTCCATACCAGGGCATCAACCCAGCTGACCTGTGCCTGCCTCAGGCTTTAGAAATCTGAGCTCACATGTGGGCATTGCTGTGCGCTGACAAGCAGCAGCAAGGTCACAGCGAAGCAAAGGTGGTTGTCAGCTCATTAAACGAGGCTTTTAATTAATGGAAGAGTGTAGTAACTTTCTTTTGGAGCCTCCTAGGTATGGAACGAAATTAGCTTGCCTCTTTTTTTTTTTTTTT
>VZRN01003298.1:1095489-1134509 GCA_013397935.1 Dasyornis broadbenti
TTTTTTTTGCTGAAAGAGAACAAGGCCAGCCAACAGTTTATCAGAAACATTTTTTAACACGTGGAGCACAGCAGAAAACGAGGTGCTGCAGCAAAACATCGCAGGATCCCAGAATGGTTTGGGTTGGAAGGAACGTAAAGCTCATCCAGTTCCACCCCCTGCCATGGGCAGGGACACCTTCCACCATCCCAGGTTGCTCCAAGCCCTGTCCAGCCTGGCCTGGAATACATTCAAGGGGAGGAAACCTGTGTCCCCAAACTGCCCTGTACCTGCCTAACAAGCACGGATTCACCTTCTCAGATAAAGCCCAGCCAAGGGTTTAAATATGCAAACATATAAGCACATGGCTAAATCTATGCAAAACAAACCAGCAGAACTACTCAAATACGTAGTCTTTTAAATATTCATGCTTGCTTTGAGCCAAAGCTGTCGGGACTTCCCAGAGTGTAACATGGACTCATTATTAATTTGAGAGACAGATGGTCAGAAGTGTCCAAGCAAAGGTTAGAGTGCAGGCAGGGATTGTGCTGTGTGTCCTTGCCCAGGGCAGAAGGCACTTCAGGGTACCTGAGGTCTACCAGCACTACTTTTATAGGTAAATAGAACCAGAGAATCATCAAGGTTGGAAAAGACCTCATCGAGTCCAGCCCTTAACCTAACACTGCCAGACCCGCCACTGAACCATGTCCCCAAGCACCACATTTGCACATCTTCTGAACGCTTCCAGGGATGGTGGCTCCACCACCTCCCTTGGCAGCCTGATCCAGTGCCTGACCACCCTTGCTGTAAAGAAATCCTTCCTAATACGCAACCTAAACCTCCCCTGGTGTTGTTCTCTCCTGAGTGGGATGCTACAGCTGCACCACTGAGGGCATGCGGCTCTCCCTGCGGAGCACACACTCTGGTTATCTCAAACACAGCCACAGCAGCTGAAACTTTGTGTGCAGCCCTTCTGCAGTCATTCAGCACCCTCACAGGATTGTGGGATTGTGCCATTCCACAGGGCAGCCATCAAGACAGGTTTGTCTTTAGACATGGCATCTAAAAATCCAGCCCTGCAGCCCAGCCAGCGGCTGCTTTCAGGTGTGCAGGAGCAGTGCCAGGGGATCGGAGGGGCTGTCAGGCAGCTCCCACATGCCCCTGGGCATCCATGGGGACTTTGGGGACTGCCTGCAGCCAGGCTGGCCAGACAGGGAGCTGGAAATGTGCTGCAGGGCCACGGCTGTCCTGGGTACGGGTTCCAGAGCATCCCCACCACGATGCGCCGCAGAAACGCCTGACAGCTCCAGAGCTCTTGAAGAGCTCCTTGGAAAAGCTGGCTGAGCTCCTGGGTGCAGAGTGCTCCTACAAAAACATGGCTCAGGGTATAGGATTCACCCTTTATTTCTGTCTCCTCCAGTTGGGTTACCTGCTGGCCAGGTAACCCAATTGCCGCTGCTCTCGGAGGGGCTGTGGGTGGGAGCAGCAGAGGCATTCAGAGCATAAAATGCTGGGTCTGTGCTGCTCTGTCGTATTTTAGCTCTCAAACACCCTTCTACATGGTTGTTAACATCATTAAGTGTTATTCTGTCAGGAGAGCTGTTGGAAAATGCTCTGAATTACCTCTCCAGCAATGGGCATCCAGGCTCTGCCTGTGAGCAGCGAAATCCAGTTTCTTTTATGTGCAGAATTTGCTGCTCACTTTTCCTGCCAGGTTTTTCTTGTGTAAACCGCACGGTGTTTACAGCATTAAAACTAATGCATATTTATGGAAACCTTTTTTTAGTCAGTGAGAAATAAATAATAACTGAAAATAGCTTTTATTTCTAGATTTCTTCAAAAGAGCAGGCTGAGAAAACACAAGAGCTATGCTTGCTCTTCCAGAAAGATGTTGCTTTGAGACAAAAATTAGCTTAAAGGGTACAAAATTTCCTTTTTTTTTTTTTTTTCAGCTGGAACCTGAGATGATCAAGGGGTAGAGAAGGGTAGTTATTATTCCTGTTATTTCTTTAGAGAAGAACTGAGGATTTTAAACTCTGTTTATTCTTTGAGTCAGCCCGTGTGCTGAGGGTGGGTCACATTCACCCGACGTTTCTGTATTTTCAGCTGTATATGAAATAGAGATGCAGGTGTCTGGCTTTACCTTCAGGCACTGGTTCCCCTCCTCAACTTGGCAAGCACAGGGCTCTGCTCAGTTCCTGGTAGCTGCTCCAAGAGCCAGACGAGACACCTGTGCAACAGGATGCCTTTTCCTTTCATTTCTGAACCCTTCTATCGCACTATTAATCAAAAAAAAAACAGCTGCTGTGCCCACTAAAAAAAACAAAAAACCAAACAACTGACTCGGATGAGTGACCTGATCCATCATGCTTCCCATGGAACTTAAATCCATGGAAACTGCTGGTGGTCCCTTCTGGTCACAGCCATCACACCTGGCCCCGACCAGTCCCTAAGGAAGTCCAAGGCTCTCAATAATTCAGACAGGATTGTGCCCAACCCGACCTTGAGCCATTTCAGGGGGGAAATCTGCGTCAATGAACTGGCAGAAATCCTCACTACCCCTCAGCCAGGGTGTAAAGCCAACAGTTTAAATTGCTGCACATTAGGAGATTCGTGTATGGAAAATTACAGGGAACAAGTTTGCTTTCCCCAGATCCAGGGGCACATCATTTTGTTCGAGTTCTTTTTTCCATTTTTGCAGGGTCCATTTTACTGCCAGTGAGTCCTGTAACACTTCAGTGCAAAATACACCTCCACACACAACAGCTGTGCTCCTTTTAAAGCCATTTTGGCACATGCACATGTAAATGTGTGTGTGAAAAGCATTAGGGCAGCACAAGAAAAATACAATGAAAACATCTGTCTACCTCAACGAGGAGTAAAATTGCTTTGGTTATAATCTGGGCATTCATCACTGAGTTTAAAAGACAATTAACTAAACTTCAGCACAGTAAGCCAAGATGGAATAGGTTTATATGAAACTGGAGTTCTTCTATTGTAATCCATAAAGTTACACTTGGCTCCTTGAAATTCCCACACTGAATTCCCTCTAAAGTTCTGAGGTTCTGATCCTGAGGCTTAGGCCTGCACCACAAAATTAAATGAGAAACATTTTCATGGTGTATCCATAGCACAGTGCAGCAGTGCTATGGCAGCACCGTGGCTGATGGGTTTAAGTGCAATTATGAAAACATGAGAGAGTGGAAAAGGAGGCACATTCATTACCCTTGCTCCCATGAACCTGTCTTTGAGCACAATCCAAGAAAGCAAGAAGACAAAAGCTTTGTTACAACAGAACAGGGCAGAGACGTCTGTGGCTGTGAGCTTCTTTAAAGCCAGTAAATACAGGTAGTTAGTCAAAGTCCACAGAATAGAAAAGGGAGCAGTCCTTTTAAGAAAGAGTTTCAGCGTCAGACCATCTTCACCAAAAATCCGACTGCATTCCCTACGAAGAGAAAAGAGTTTCAGTCTCAGCCAGGATTTTCCTCACCACAACAAACATTCATTAGACTTTTATCGCGTTCTTGTGCTTTTCCTAACTACTCCACACACCCGGGAGAATCCATTATTTAATTCACACAGAGAAAACAACCCACAATCTTCTTAAAACAGCAATTTCGCAAGAAGAAAGGAAGTAACTTACCTGGAATAATCACACTCTGTGCAACAATAATCCCAGGGACTCACACACAGAAATGAAGGTTATCTACAATGCTCCGACAGCTCCCAGACTCTGCCTTCAAGGCCATGAGCACAGGGATTAGAATCACCAATTTTTCTCTGTAGCTTGGCAGGTTTTTTTTTCCTTGCATTTCTCCAAGCCCTGTTTTTACTCCTATTGAAATATATTCTCATGTACGGCCAAGGAAGCTTTAAGAATTGCCTAAAGAGACTCAAAAAGACTGCCAGACCCATCAGCCTGGTGGGGAAGAGAGCCATCAGGCAGTGGGAGTGAGCCAGGCAAGCAGGAGTGTGACAGAAGGAGGGGAAAGGGAGGGAAAGGTATTTAACAGCTTCATTTTATTAGACAGTGAAAAGCTGTGTTTTCTAGGATGCATTTCCTTGAGGAATAAATTGCAAACAAAACCACCAGCTTCCCAAACACTGTGGCACGCACAGCTCAAGTGAGCTGTTTGCTTCTTAGGATTTCAGGAATCTCTGCCTTTCCCAAACTGGGAAGGATGTTTTTTAGCAACTCCACTGTCTGCACTCTTGGTTGAAGGTATTCCTGAAGATATTCCCAGTGCGCTTCATTTCCTGGCCTGGCAGGCTCTCTGAAACTGTTTAAAACATGGGAGATCCCACAAGTGACCCCAAGGAGCCATGGAGTGAACCAAGGCACCCTCAACCTGCAGCACATCCTTCCAAGGAAAGGGACATGAAGGGACTAATCCAAATGCCACGAGGCCTCCGGGCTCCCAAGAATTCACAGCCAAACATGGCTGCGTTTGGAAGATGGCTAAAACACTCATTATGTAGAGCTAATTAGCAACTTCAAAGACTGGCACTGCAAGGAGAAGTCAAAAATAGTTGTTATTTGAGGGTGGTGTGATAATTATCCTGATTTGGAAGACAAAATCATTTTCAGGGCCCCTTAACCATTTTTATTAATTCTTGGGAACTCTGCCGTTTAAAGCATCGAGTTTTTTACTATTAAGATTGGAAGCCATCACTCTTGTTTTGAGGAAAGCTGAATAATAACATCTGTGTAATAATCTTAACCTAAACAATTCTGTGATTCTGCTGACCACTCATTCCCTGCTGCCACTAAGAGCACCTGGGGTACAAAGCAGTCATTTCTGGTAATAATAAATTCCATTCCCAAACTCTGTGCCACGGTGTCCAACGAGTTCACACTCAGGCTGGTGGATCTGCTAATTACCTCCTTCACTCTAGCTGACCTCAACACTCTCAGGAGTCCTGTTCACCAAAGATCAGGATGAAAGTGTTTAAAATACAAAAAAAAGAACAGCTACTGGTGTGCATCATTTACCTGAGATGCGATGCAAACACTTGGTGAAGCAAATAAATTAATGCCCAACTTTGATTGCAGGCTTTTGTAACTCTGCTTTCAGCAGGAGTCAGAGGTGACACGCTTCCCTTTGTGAGAAGGGACTCAGTGGTAGCACTTCAGTGTTCCTTGGCAGGCAGATACAGCAATTTACCTTTAAAAGATCCTTTCCCTTGAGACTTAGGTGGGCGCAGAGGGTGATTCTGGGCTCAGACTCTTTCTCACCTCAAGACAGGTGGGTGCAGGTGGCTGTGTCACCATTCCATGACACCAGAGCCAGGGCAAGAGCAGACTTGCACTGTGAACTCCAGACCTGGGTGGTGGGAATTCTCCCATCACTTCTGGGGCACGACTGGATCATTATAAACCCAATCTGCTTCAAGAGCTGTCAGGATCTTAGAGCAAAGAAGCTTGTGCTTGTGTGTTAAAATGACACAGAAAAGTGCTGGAGCTGCCTCCAGAAATGCAGGGCACAGCTGGACCCGGATGTCCTGCAGATCGCTGCAATGTCTGCACACAGAGCAGAGTCATGAGGATGGAGTCCAAGTGCCCTGACACTGTGAGTCCTCGAAGAAGGAAGGCTCAGTGGTTTTTATATTATTCTGGGTTGGGCTCTGGGCTGGTCAGTGATTTGGGAGAGGCAGTTGTGGCTGTCCCGGCAATGTCACTTATCTCTGAGTTCCCAGACGCAGCAGGAGGGAAGAGCAGAGATGGCACACCTAGGAAAAGAATCTGGAAATGCTCCACAGGCCTCAGGCTGTTCAAGCAGGTGGAAGGGCGTCCATCACACACAGCAGTGACCAGACAAAACAGGGGCTGGTGGCTCCTCAACTCTCAGTGAAGAAAATACAGCAAAAACTCTGACAGGGTCGTGCTGAGTGAGGGCAGAGACTCGACGAATTCACCCCTGTGCCTAGGAGAGCTCCATGAATAATGCTCAGTCAATGAGGAGATCGGGAGAATACTTTATTTTCCCAGTCACGGCTGCAGCAGATTGCCTGAGGCTTTGTGAGGGCTGGCGGCTCAGTGGTTAACTCAGCCCCTTTGACATGCAACTAAAATTAAACTTGCAGGAGTCATCAGACATGACAGTGATTAAAACCCTGGGCTCGGGAGAGAGGGCTCCTGGAACCCTCCCCACACAAATAATGCTGCAGGCTGCTGACTTAAAGGCACAGACATATCTAAGGGCAGCTGACCCTGAAACTATGGCACAAACTATTTCCAAATGCACAAGAAGTCTATTTAAAACCTGCCCTCTAACATAAATAACTCTTTTTATTTGCAGGTAGCCCTCAGCCATCAGCTCTGGGCAGCATGCCATGCTCTCAGGAATTACAGCACCTCAGGCGGTCTTGCCTGAGTCTTGTAGCTTTGCCTCTGGCACCCACTGAATAGCTTGTGTGCCCTCTCAGTTATTCTGATGCCAGGCCCTGCACAAGAATGGTTTTTTTTTTTTCCCCCGACACACAGCAGCCTCTGGAGTGAAATCCAGCAGCTGGTTTTAAACAGCTCAAGGGGAAAAAAACCAGCAAACAGGCAGAGACGTGGGCTAACAGGAACACAGAGAATGCAGTGACATCACCTGGATTAGAACTTGGCAAGGCCACAGTGACATTAGGGCAGCACACAGCGCAGAAGCACCTTCTGAGAGCGGAAGTCATTTAGTGTTTTTATCGAAATGATGGCATGGGCAGCAATAACTGCAGGGCACTGCACCTCCAGCTCCACTGCAGGGCACAGGCACCAAACTGAGAGGGGTCAAGCACACTGGTAAATTGTGTTCCCAGGACTGACTGAATCTGAGCTGTCAGAAAGAGCCTGCCCAGCTCTACTTGTCTGGTTCAAATGTATCGAGATTGAAAATTTCACCCACCTATTCCACACCACAACTGCACGAGGATCCTAAGCCAAGTCTGTGCAGTGTCTTCTGCCATGGTAAATGCTGGCAGGGTTAGATTTCCTATTGTTGAGCTTCCTGAGCTTCAGATCATCTTATCCAGCACTAATGGAAGGAGTTTCAAGCTCTTTCTGTGGCACAGATCTTTTATTCACAATATTTAGGAGATACCAAGAGCTGTGTCTTCTGCCTCAAGACAACCAAGACACTTCACTGAAATGCAACAGGGAGTTCATAACCAGGAGTTATTTTCGAACACCACAAGATTGAATCTCTAAGGTAAAGTGTGAAAGGTAAGAAATACACTATCTGTAAGCTCAAATATTATAATAATAGAATCAAAATATTTTGGTTTGGAAGATACCTCAAAGCCCATCCAGTTCCAACGCCCTGCCATGGGCAAGGACACCTTCCACTATCCCAGACTGCTCCGAGTCCTGTCCAACCTGGCCTTGGACACTTCCAGGGATGGGGCAGCCACAGCTTCTCCGGGCACCCTGTGCCAGGGCCGCCCCCCACCCTCAGAGTCAAGAATTTCTTTTCAATATTTAATCTAAACCTGCCCTCTCTCAGTCTGAAGCCATTCCCCTTCCATGCCCTTGTCAAAACCCCATCTCTCTTGAAGCTCTTCTAGGTACTGAGCAGCCTAAACTTTTCAGAAAGTCAATCTAAAGTGTAGGATTGAGACTCCTGTCCTTCCAAGTGGGATTTATTAAAGGAGCAGTGGCTCTTTACAGCTTTGCCAGCCTGGGGCAGCACTCTGCAAGTCACTCTCAGAATCGCTGATCTCTGCCAAGATGTCACAGGCGCTGTTCAGATCCACTGGGAATATCTGCTGGACAAAATGTCTTATGTCTTTAAAGCTCCTAGAGAGTAACTACATCCTCCAGAAACACAAATCACCTCTGTACTCTGAGACAAGCCTGGAATCCCTACAAGATGGATTTATTGACAGAATTAGCTACTGCACAGGAGCAGAACAGGCAAATGAAGCAACAAGAAATCTTACAGAATGTAATAAAAAGCCTTGTAACAGGAACAATATCAAGAATGCAAACCAAGAAAATACACAACCAACCACTGCAGGCTTGAAAACGCCCCTGTGTTCTGGGGAGGAGCCTGGGTGAAATGACCTCCAAAGATCCTTTCCAAATTAAATCTCTCTATAACTGAAAACTATAAATGATGCTTTTCAAATTTTTAAGTCACCAAAAAAATCAAGAGCTCGTTCTGAAGAGATGCCCATCCCAAGAGTTTGGATAGTTAAGTTTTAACACCGCACAGACCAAGTAGTTGCTCCCTCTGATGAAATCATTATTTACCAGCAGTTGCTTCTTCCTTGGGATGTGAGCTCCTGACATATCTGGAATAAGAAATACTCTGGGAAGATTCCCATCAGCTCTAACACTGGTGTTCTGATTCCACACATTCACAGATCTACTGCAGAAATTCCTCTGGGCATGGAAGCCTCACTTTAAAAGCTGAATTCCTAACAGCTGGGGAAATGTATCAATTATTTAAGCATAGTGGGTTTTTATGCATTGCTCAAACGTTTTGTCCCAAAATTTTGTTCTAATAGAGAAATAATCAATGAACCGACCACAGGGGATTCATCTGCAGGGATATTTCGTCTCACCTTGTTCCTTATTTGCTGTGCAATTGTTCTTCACCTGACACGCAGAAGCCAAGCTGACACTGTTAATGTTCTCACAAACACTCCAGCAAAAATCTGAATGAAGCATCATTAATGTACAAAGCACCAGGGTTTGCAGAGAAGCACTTAATTAAGTGCAACTGCTCAATTTCAGTCACACTGATTTGACAGAAATGATAATTTAGGGCCAAATTGCATCCCAGATCCTGGCAAAAAGCAACCGAGGGGAGAGTTTGGCCCTGCTCCACTCCAGCCTGACAGGCACAAACGGGATTCCCTGTGTGCTCAGTGACAGCAGGAGCCAGGGAGGGGCCACACGCTGGCTAATTCCTGGTGGAACAGACAATTCTGCTGGACTCAGGTTGTTTTCAAAGCAAGCCTGCACCAGAACAACAGAATTGGGTCCCAGCTCAAAATGACCCCGGGAATCTCTTCCCTCCCTGGGCAAGGTGTGGTATCTCTTGGGGAGCTGAGTTTTGTCCTGTCCGTTAAAGCAGCCCCTACGTCGCTGTCAGATCACTGGAATAGCAACAGTGGAGGAGGAACTGTGAAATTCATTGTCACGGAATGTGATGGTACCTCCAAGACCCGGGCACAGGCCAGATGTGATTTTCTTCAGAACTGGCTAACGTGAAGCTAAGCCAGCCTGGCCCTGCTGCAGTGTTGGTGTAGGACTGGATGATTTCTTTGGGTTCTCCCTTAACCCTGGATTTCTCTGATTTCCCAGGGGCTAATGGAAGAGGGATTTATACATTTCCAGCAGGATGAAAGGGCAGTTTTCATCCTGCTGTACTTGCTCAGCACAGAGAGCAAGCCACGGTCTCCCCCATGGAAATCTCCTCCTCAGCTCTGAGCATCTTTCTTCTCCAGCAGGAGCTGGTTTGGTTGCATTCAACACCACTATTCTCCCATAAAAGGAGCAGGACAGATTAATCAGTGGCCTGATCCAGGCAAGAATACAAAATATAGAGATATTAGACAACACAACAGCAAGATTATAAGCAGATTATTGACCTTTCCAACTCATTAGAAAAACCCTTTAACAATCAAGTCTCCATTTATTCAGCACACATCACTCATCTGTCAGCCTCCTGTGAGCTATTTATGAATGAGGTTTTCTGCAGCATGACCTTTATTCTGCCTCCTGACACCACGGGAGTGGAACCACTCAGTGGAACTGAGTGGAGCAGTGACCTCAGCCCTCAGAAATGAGGTTGTTTAAAGGGACACTGCCATGATAAAGCCTACCTGAATTTTTTGATTGGAGACTGCTTTTCCTGTGCAGTTGCAAGGTGCCCGGAATAATAAATGGGAAAAATCATAATGTTCCAGTTTGTTGAGAACCAAGTCATGAAAAAAGGACAGTCAAAGGTCTCAAACGTGATTTTGACAAACTGTGTGGTCCCAACCCAGGAGGAGGAGACGGACAAAATGATCAGGAATCTCCAGATTAGCTTGAGAAATGTGGATGTGCAAGACTGGCAACGTGTCTGTCCTTCAGCTTCTTGGCTGCTGCTCTCTGTGTGCGTTTGTGTTCCCTCTTCTCCTGAAAAAAAAAGAAAGGAAGAATAGAAAAAGAGCTGTACATGTAATGAATGTGCTCAAAACAATTCTTGGCAAAGCCTCCCCTTCTGGTCCAAGTCACAAATCATCCCTTGCCTTCTCTCTATAACTCCTTCATGTCCCATAAATACTGAAATGCTGGACAAAAGGATTTTAATAATACATCTCTGTCACTTCAAGGAGGCAGAAACAAAACACAGAGACAACACCAAGGGCTGAGCTAACAGTATTAGAGATAAACTGTTGTCACTGTTTGCTTTATCAGCCCTTCATTCCCTCTGCCAGCAAACCTCCAGAATAAAAATGTATCCCTTTGAACCAACGACATTATAGAGTCAATTACTGTGCAAGTGCGCAACAGAAGAGCTCTCTGAGGTCTGGAGACAGGAACAAGTTCTCACTACTCAAGACTTTAACTCCAGAATCATTTTGATTTGCAAGCTGGGATGGGGGGAAAAAAAAAGCAGTTTGGTGGTTTTATGAACCCAAGCAGAGAAAGGCTTTTTGCAGTCAGGTCAGTGTACTTACATTTTTGAAGTTAACAAAGGAAACTGGACAAAAGTGAAGCTTGGCGTGCCTAGAAATAAACCTCTGCACATAAACAAGGAGCAACCAGAGAGTTGATATTTCCCATTTTAGAACAGTGGTTTTCACACCCAAACGCAGCTTTCCTAACACAAGTTGAGAGAATTTAATCTCACTGACTGGTGCCTTAAGCTCTCCAGACCAGTCTCCCAGAGATGTAACCCATGATCCCTATTTGCATTTCTTAGATCTCAGCTGAAAACAAGGAGCACTGACACTGCTGTCCCAGAAGCTCCTGGGGCACCGCTGAGCTCCAACCGTTTGCCGTGTTTGACCACATCACATCCGTTTTGTGGAAGAAAAAGGGGGACATCTTCTAAAAATCATGGCCTGAAGCTATTCTTAACTACTCCTATCAAATATCAGTCACATTAATACATGATGTGATATATATAAGAAATAATAAGATTTTGAGAGAAGTGATAGATGCACTTCAGTGAGAGAATACTCTGTCCTACACTCAACTTCTGTGTGACAGAGCTATCCTTTCACACTCAGGTTTAGTTTCATTTTATATTAATGTTTTTGCTACAGCCATAAAGAAATGGCAGACTGGGCTTCCCAGTTATTACTTCAGACCAACATTACACGTAAAAAAAGATTCATCACAGCAGGGAGTGCATTTGCAATCAAGAATTCTCCTAACTGGGACATGGAGCTTTTTGTAGTTATAATTGTGTGGTGTGGTTTTTTCCTAAAAATAATCTGTATTCGGTGGCTCCATTGTTTAGTGGTGAATCAAGAATTTAAATAAAATTACAGGTTTATTAAAAACGTGCAGAGGATAATCAGCCATGGGTCTGAAAAGGCAAGCATCCTTTTTAGCATTCTCCTTGGCTGCTGAGAGAAAATAGATATTTTTATGGTACTAATAATGACTGACATCTATTGAAAGGTAAATTACAGTTTATTTTGAAGTCAGAATGGCTTTAAAAGAATATATTATAGTAGCATCCACTTGCAGGTCTTCCTGCTAAGTAAAACTACCATGCAATTAGTCCTGTTTCAGCTAACACTTAAAATAATCACACAATGATAGAAGAATAGAGCACTTTTATCCACGCTTTCTATTTTTCAATTACAAAATAATGATGCAATTGGTGTTACTATGCATGACACTACCATCAGCATCTGACTTGGATTTTACAGTCCCAGGTCTGGATACCAGGGAAAGGCACAAAAACACACACTTGTTGCAAGACCTACCTTAGATTTAAAGACCTGTGTAAGTTTTCATACATAAATGTACAAATAAATGTAGAGTGGGGAGTTTCTGTAAGTGCTGAATGGGTGGGATTCAACCCTTGCGATGTAGTTAGGAAATAACTGTGAATTCAGGGTAAACGTTGTCTAGAGTCCCTTTAACTATAATGGAAAGGCATGGTGAGAGGGGAGCTGATTCCATCCTCTGTATCTATATAATCTAAGATCACTGGAGGCACTTATCTCTCTCTAGATTAGATATTTACATTTAACTTAGGTGAAATTGTGGCTGATCCCAGTGCAGAGTAGCCTGACAGCTGCTTTCAAAATCCGTGGGATGTGCACACCTAATTCCTGGCCAAAGAATCCAAAGGACAAGATAAGAAGTAGCTTTCAAAATAATGACAGGGCTTGAACTCGAAGGAACAGGCTGAGCAGGCACATGGTTCCTGTTAAAGAGGTTTAAGGATTTCCAAGTCATGAAGCTGGGCCTGGAGCAAGCACTTGTGTTTAAACACCAAATGATAATGAGGAGAAAACAAATTGATCAGTCAAAGTGGTTGGGAGACAGCATTTTACAATTAGCAAGGCAGCAGAAATCCTTGGTGTCTGCATTTAGATGGGACTGGAACAAACCAAGAGACTTACCCTGGGAGGAGCACAGAAAGAAGCCGAGGACTCAGTGAGATGAAAGGACAGATGAGAATGCAGGTCACACTGCAGGTGACACAGGGAGATGACACTGGCCAGTGGCAAACTGCGTGAAAGGCAGTGAGCAGAAGCACCCCTGCACGGTCCTTTGGTCCACGGTGCAATTCTTACTGACAAGATGGTCACAGAAAAGCCTTTTACTTTCATTTTTCAGAAGAGTGAGATGAGGAAAATCAAAACCTGCAGCTTTTCATCAGAACTCTTTTGGCTATTTGGCAACTACACCTTAGAAAACGATATTCTTTGTATTTGTTTACCTATTGGCTCAGTCCTAGTTAGATTTCCCTGATGAGGAAGGGAAGATCAGGACAAAAAGGGAAATTAATAAAAGCAAAATAAATGTTTAGAAGAGTATGATGTCCAGGCACTACTCAGGTGGCCTAGAGCCCTTTCTTGGAGAAGATGGATTCTGATTTTGGATGTATTTTAGTGCCTCCACGCACAGTTATTTCAGCCTGATATCTGGAAAAATGAGGATTGGTTTTCTGGTATCTTAGCTATGATCTTAACTGCAAGATGCTGCATCATCTTCTCCTTGCAGCAATAATCACCTCCGATACTCTTCTGAGGCTTTCCATCAAGAGAGTACTCCTGGAGTACGAGATCCCTCTGTTTTCCAACACAAGCAGGAAATGGGTGACTCTTGCTGCCATCCGTGACAAAGTGACAAGAGGCAGGTTCAGTTCCCCCAGTTCCAGTATGCAATGGAGACCCAACCTGCTCCTCCTCCCCTTTTTGTTCACAGTATCTACACAGGCAATCTTCCAAAGAACATGGGCAATTAAATAATTTCCTTCCAAAAAACTTGGACAGGTCAATTACTTCACTCATTCAAAGTCTCTCCTCCTCAACAGTGTGGTTTAGCAGACTCACAGGCCTGTGGCTGCAGACTGTAATTGCTCCCATCCCATCCCTGCAGCTGATGGATGGACACCATGGTGAAGAAGTCAGCATTCACCACACCTACAGCTTCGAGCTAAACTTCTGCAGTAAAGTGCGTGATGGATGCCCTGACGTGCAGCTGATCGATGCTCTGAACTGTGATGCTCTTCCCTAGAAATCCTTCCACCTGCTGCTCCTCTTCCTCTTCATCAGACCATCTGCAGTGCGAGCTGGGCTTGTCACTGTCTTTGAGAAGGAACAGGGCTGGCTTTTAAGGGTCCTGGTCTGTGGCCAGGCTGAAGTTGAGGAGACACAACCCCTCTGTGAAATGTAACCGTGTGCTAGGGTTGACCAGCTCTGAGGCTCTTCCGCGCCTCACACTGTGCCGGGTACCTAACGCGTGCCATGTACCTGCAAATCCCAGGCCTTCTCCTCCCGTCCGTGCCGCCTTCCCGCCTCACCCCCGGGCTCGGGAAAGACCTGCACATGGCTCTGGCGCTCGCAGCACCGCAAACCAAACGTCAGCATGCTCGGGCCCTGCCCCATCTCTCTGAGGCAGAGGGAGGAGGCCTCGGGCAGGCACGCGGTGGCGCTGGGAGTGCAGCTGTGGTTCCTACCTGATCTGCTCTGCCTCTCGACTCTGCTGTGCCGACAGATTCCCGAGGGACTTCGATTCTGCAGCTCAAGAATGGGAGCAGCAGAATCTTCAGCAACAGATAGAGGGGAGAGCTGCCTAGTCATGCCTCTGTGTCTGCTGGGGCAGTTGCCTCCTGGCTTGCATTGGATGACAGATGATCGTGAGGCACCTGAGAAGAAAGAGTTTGCATCAGTTTTGGCTGTAAAGTCCCTGGAGGAATGCGGGGCTTTCAAACAGGCTGGCAGTGAAATGCATACAAAAGGAAGCGCACGGCAAAAATGCAGGTTTCAGCTCTACTCAGGATAAAGCAAATAAGTGAGTAAATAAATACTTAACTCTTTCCCCCCTCAGAGATAAAAAAGTGCTGCATGAAAACCAGTCTTCCCCCGAAGAAATGAGAGCCCCATGCTGCAGTATATTCTCAGCCCCATGGCTCCGTCCATAGGGCCTGCACAGTCAAAGGAATTGGTACTCACGTGGGCCCCTTCCTGAGCACTGACACTGAATCAGGCCAAGGAGAGGTCACCATTCCCCCTTAGGGTGGGAAGGACGGCTGAGGAACCACTGCTTCCCAGGGCCAGTGCTGCGAGCCTCTCTAGAGGAGAGCCTCCTCTTTCCATCTTCCAGAATGATCCTTGACAAGGCTCTTGTACAGAATGAAGCCACGGTCACTCGCAGGTCTTTTGGATGAAGATTTCTGCTACAGCATTGAAGATGCTGATTTTAAGCCTTTACAAACACCAAATCAGAATCTCCACATCTTCAGAGAAGTTGCTTTTTCTTCCTCTGCTATGCGCAGACAGCTCCAAGACGCGACACTGCACATGGAGGCTGGACAGAGGCACGAGGCAGCAGAGAAGACCCAGGTCCCAGAAATACCAGTGGCACCAGATGAAAAGTTTTCCAGTGAGTAGGACACCATATTTATTGGGTAAGACCTCGAAGGGCTGGATTAAGAACCAGCAAACAACAGCAAGGAGGGCAGTGCTGGAATCTGTCAGTGATCCATCAGTGGAATCCGACTGGTGATCGTTCGTGCACGGACTCCCAAATTTACTGAAGGTAAGAGGTCAACACATGAGCAGCACAAGAGAGTCTTCTTCTCCAGCAGAAAGTGATGACGACAGGCCATTTTGGCAAGTATAAATGTGTGTTCACGGCCAGCTTAGATCACCCACAGCTTGTTTTGCAGCTGTTCCTTCAAATGGTGATCACCTCACCTACACTTGTGAAATACACACATACCCAAAGCAGCCACTGACCTTGCCATGACTTGGAAGGGTTTAATATGATAATCCCAACTATTTCATATTGAAAAGAATAAAAAATAGACACAAACCCCATGTGTAACACGCATCATGTGCAACAAATATGGCAGAAATCCCAGAGGGGGACATTCTTTGTTGCAACACAGAGCCATTCCAGTACACTTTGAGCAAACAATACCACATCCAACAACTACAGGAAAGTATATTCCAAAGCAAGGACTGTATCCAAGATTCAAGAATCAAGACAGGACTCCTGAGGGTTCACGCAACCTTTGATGGACTTGAAGCTGTGTTGGGTTCACGAGGCCTAACTACAAAGATCGCAAAGGAAGAGACGTACAAAATATGGAATTATACAGGAAAAAATCATCTCTCAGCCTGTTTAGAGTCTGCAAGGTTAATTTTTACCCACCAAGTAGATAAGTCACCGAATCATCAGCTAACCCCCTCCAGATGATAATTTTCAAGATGCTCTTCCCTTTCTTCTCTGTCCATTATGAGGGAAGTCCGACTCAAGGCGGACACCCAAGTTTAGATTCCAACTTACCGTGAAGTCCTACAAATCCAATCAATGCAGTAAACAACCCACTCGATGACAGCAGACCCAAAAATCCCCTTTGAAAAATTAAGACCTACATGATGAGAAGCAACCTAAGCATTGTGTTACCTCTCCTCAATTTTTGATGAGCATTACTTTCTAAAGAGCTTTCTAGAGCCTACCCGAAGTTTTCAGACCTTTAAAAAGCCATTCACCCTCACGTATTTACTTTTTAATGGAGAAAATAATGATCTAACAGCCATGCAACTCCCTGCATGACTTTGTTCCACTCATTCAAAATTCCCAAGAGCTACTTCTCCCACTGTCCAGCAAGAATAATACCACCTACTTCATAAGACTTAGTAAATATCTTGCAAGTTACACCTTCATTTGTCATCTGAAAATTAGTCCCTGCCTCCATGAGGTTAAGTCAATCAGTACTTTCAGGGAGAAATATTCGAAAAGTCATTTCTGATTTTTCAGGTCCACAACTTAAAGATGTTTTATTTTCAGGAAGTGTTTGCTGACTGTCTGTCCTTGGAGAAGAAGCCACCGAGGGGGCTGGCTCCAAATCACTCCTCATTTTGGTATTCATCATTTAAAGAGATTTCATTATGTTGAAAGACCTATGTCTCAATGCAGATTAATTTTAGAACAAGATCAAGATTCACATTATACTCAGCAGAAGTCTAGCAGGTGATCTGCAACCAAAATTTGAAGGATGCCTATTTTTCCTCACGTGTGAAAAGAGCTCTGAGTTATTTGTATCTGATACAAGACACAGAGCAGCATGAATCTTCTCCTGTGCACTGACAAACCCAGCAGGTGAGACCAAAACTGTAATTCAAGAGATTGCATTAAACTGAAAGTCACTGCTTGATTTACTGAAATCTTCTTCCCTTACACTTGAAGCAATCAGACAGCGCAGCCATTTATCAATATTTCATTGTTACAGCTAGAAAGCCTGGGACACCTAATGCTGCTGAAACGGAACATATTTTAAGTATATCTGTTGACAGTGGGGGTGAAGAGATATATACTGGGCTCCTTTTCCTAACCTGGTGCCAGCAGCAGGGACAACAAACCACATCTTGCACAGCTGAGCAATGACACCTCCCAGGTGGGCAGTGTTATCCCACTGGAGAGGAAGGGAAGGCAGAGCTGGTGGAACTCTGGTTCTTCGTCTCACTCCACAACTCCCAGCTGTCGAGCAGGGATCCACTAAGACCCTCCAAATCTGGAGGGATGAAGAGCAGCGTTTTCCACTGAATTTCCATACATGGACTAACAGAACCACAGAATGGTTTGGGTTGGGAGGGACCTTAAGATCATCCAGTTCCAACCCCCTGCCATGGACAGGGACCTCCCTCCATTGGACCAGGTTGCTCCAAGCCTCATGCAGCCCGGCCTTGACCAACCAGCCTGAGCAGAGATGTCAGCACGGGGTGGGATTTTTCACACCGTTTGTGGCTTTAGCGGGGATGAATCACAGGCTGAGAATGAATCAACAGTTTGGAAATCCTTTGATATCTTAAGAGAACGCTACTGGAAGAGATTGGGAAAAAACAAATAGGAAAGACCTTGCCAGATTGTCAGAACTTGCTGCTAGAAGCTTTCCTTGGAGGTTGTAACTGAGTGTCAAAGCAACACTCTGCCAATGGGATTGACCAAAGAGGAAAGGGAGAACTGGAAGTTACCACACATGATTGTATCCAGCACATCTTAATGCGCCAAATCCACCCGGATTAATTTTCATTATTGGATAAGAACAAATCCATGCTCTTTCCCAATTTTAATGATTATTTTTAGTTCATTAATCTGTTTCAGCAAATCTATGTCCTTGCCCTGCAAATATAGATGCTTTATAGCTTCAGAGGTAAGGCCATTTCTCTGCACATGGAGACCAAAGGGAAGCCAGCAACGGGAATATGTGGTTTTCCACATGATTCTGATAAAGTCTGTCCCCCTCTTGCATTAATTGTTATACACATATCTGAGTGTACTTTGATTTAGGAAGGTAATTATGCTTGTGACTAACCTAAACCACATGATTAATATCACTCAAGTCCAGTCTTGCCACGTTCTCTAACACCATTGTGAGATCCAGCTGTGGGAGGAGGTGACCACCTCCTGCTGCTGCCATCGTGTCCACTCAAGCCAGGAAGAAGAAGCACGTGCTGGTCCTCACGAGCATTCTCACCAACCACCTGTAAACAATGCACAGCTCCCTTGCCCCTCTGCAAGATGCAATCCATGACTTGTGGCTTTCTGTTCATGTCCGTGTTTCCCATTGCAGCTCACACTGTGAGGAAATGTGTCCTCGCCTTGGCTAGAAAATTCCCTTTGCTATTTTGCAGGGGCCTTGGACAGTAGGGTTACACTCTGAGGTTCAAAACCATCTCTCTTCAGATCATCTTCAAGTATATGACATCTTTAGCATGTGACAGCAGTGCTTGGAATAAAATAACCTGCCCATGCCATTTCATTTGGACAATGTTTCTGGTCTCACAGTTGCTACTAAAAGCGGATCACAGGATATCCTGAGTTGGAAGAGACCCACAAGGATCACGGAATCCAACTTCTGGCCCTGAACAGGACAGCCCCAGGAATCTCACCACGTGCCCCCAAGCATTGTCCCAGTGTTCCTTGAGCTCTGTCAGGCTCGGTGCCATGAGCACTGCCCAACCACCCGCTGTATGAAGAACCTTTTTCTAATGCCCAGCCTTGAACCTCCCCTGACGCAGCCTCATGCTGTTCCCTCTGGTCCTGGATTGACTGGATTGTCAGTTAAATAAACAATGCAAGACAAAAATGAAGTCCTGGAACTAAGTTCTATGGCCAGATCATCTTAGAATTGATTCTGCCTTTTTCTCTTCTTTTTTTATCCAACTGCCCTGATGGAAATTTAGAACTTCTGAAACAGGTAACTGAATTCCCTTTCAAAAGCCATCTGTGCATTCACAACACTGCATTACTGACACAAAGTGTTGGCTCACTTAGAGACAGCGACATCTGGCTTGATGGGATGCGCCAAAATACATTCTCTGTATTTGATTACACAGTGAAATTGATGGCTGAATAGGTGATGGAAATGAGCTAAATAATTTCTTC
The DNA here is from genome assembly GCA_013397935.1 of Dasyornis broadbenti. NCBI lineage: Eukaryota > Metazoa > Chordata > Aves > Passeriformes > Dasyornithidae > Dasyornis > Dasyornis broadbenti. The sequence continues at coordinate 1,114,532 of VZRN01003298.1, forward strand.
ATGTTATATTCCCAAAGCCCTGCAGAGCCCTGGTCACCTGTGGCTACCACCGTAGTCAGGAGAGAGACCAGCTTTGCCAAAAGGCCACTCAAGCCACTTACAATCTGCCTTTTACTCATTCAGTATTAAAATACACTTATTTTACTGTGTCCTCAAAATCTCAGCTCCTGATATATCATTGTTTCTGTACTGACAAAAGGATGTCTCCCTTGCACTGTCACGGAAACAATCGCTGGGCTTTGCCAGATGGATGGAGGTAGGAGTGGGTCTGGTGTTGTGTAGAAAATACGTCAGTTGAATGTTCCTGCTAAGCTGGGCCCCGGAGAAAGAATTGCCAACGTCCTTACCCTGCAGCGGTACCTGCAGGAGCGATCACCCGCCGCGGTGACAGACCCACTCACACCTCAGAGTCCAGGGTTCCCACAGCCTGTGCACGAGCTCCCCTTGAGCAGCCAGGTCACCATCGGGAGGGCTGGAGGCTCTCACAGGGAAATTGTGCTCTTATTGATGCACAGCAAGGAGAAGGTGATGTGAGTTTTGCAGCCAGGGAAATACTGAACGCACACGGAAAGAGGGTTGAGTGGTCCTGCTCTTGGGGGAGGTGAAGAGAGCTGCTTCTGTCCATTTTATAACAAAACCTCATTAGGCTGGATTAGCCATGGCTTTAATTGGATTGTTTGCTACTGTTAGCACACAGCTGGGAGCAGGGTATGCAACACCACCAATACACAGTGACTTAGGTCCATAGCTTAGTTTATCCCAGCCACTGCCTGTAAAATCAAATTCTGCCCTTCACTGCATCGCTGTAAACCCAGAGCAAGTCAGTACAACCAGCCCAGCGGTCTGGGCACACACACTGACAAACCTGAAGCTAGCAGCCGGGAAGTTACAATTGAAGGGCAAACTCTCCCCAACTTTTAATGTGTTCAGAACCAGCAATTTGACCAGGGACATAAAGTCATGATTACATTTACTAAAGCCAAGCAAAATCAAGAAAACAGGCAAACACTCTTTGCTGGCAGCGTGCTACACAGGTTTGAGGAATAAGCATCTCTTGCTCAGTGAAGAAAAATCCCTTCAGCAAGGTCTCAGGCATGTGGAGATAGTGTTGTCCATTTAAACACAGCAATGGTCTCTGTGTATTAGTAATGCACAAATGTCTGTTCAGAGTGATGCCTTGTTCATTTATTATTTGCTTGTTCTGGAAGTTTTTATGTTTGAAGGAGATGAGAAGGTTACAATAATTTTTTTTTTTTGTCCTAGGGGAAAAGATTTTCAGATTATAATGAAAAACAAATGACTCAGTGATAGCACACAGCATTTCTCTTGTAGTATGATTAACTATTGTCAAGAGCAGAAAGCAGAAAAAGTAGATATTTTGTTGTGGTTTACTAGTGACATCCATCAGCAATTTCTGCCAATTATCCCTTCAGGGTCTGTACACAGCCCTCACTTCAGATCAGCAGACAGCAACTTTGCTTACAACTAGGAATCTCAACAACTTCCACGTGCCCTCCCATCCTTGCAATAAAATTAACAAAGAGCAGCAAAGAAAGTAGAGACCTTACATTTCACACCCTGTAATTCACTTAGTGCCTGATCAAGGGATGTGCCACTCTACAACCTTGCACCTAAATTACCCTTCCAGAGGAGCAGGTCCAGCCTATTTGTCAAGGGAGAGAATCCGTTAGACACTTTAAAAACATCCCCTCCACACCTGCATCTCCTTGGCTCTCTGATGGGAAAAGCCTTGGGACCAAGTCCAAAGGGACTAGTGATTTAAGGTTCTCACTGCAGAAAAAATAAGGACCTTGATTCCCCTTATAGCTATGATCTGGAAAAGAAACACAACAATCTCAATCAATATATGAACAGCAAGAAAACCTGGCAGTAGCTGGATTGACTGAGGGTAAGCCATTAAATCAAAAAGATGTGCCCAACTCTGTCAGCAGCAAAACCCTAAGTGAGTTTTGAACAAGAGAAATACGAAGAACTAACTAATGAGAAGGAGCTGAGTGCATCTGCATCTAACACTATGAGATCCGGCAACTTAAGGAATTCAGAATTAAATTCAAACAACCAGGAATGGGCAGGACCATGTGTGCATGATCCATGTCAGTTGTGTGAACAACCTGAGATTCCACTTGATCCTGGCACCTGCAGCGTGTGTCTGCTCCCAGCTGCTCTGGTTGATCTTGGACTACACTGCCAACGTGGAAGCTTCACCATGCTGCTGCCTCAGAGCCTGGTATGATCTGATAGAAGAAACCAGCAGTCAGAGCATGAGTGACGTCTGTTCATACAACCTTCAAGGTCTGGGAGAGGCCCCAGCAAGTCAAGTTGTAGTATTTGTACACATAGGTGGTGCATGGCATGGAAGGACAGTGAGAGCTGTACATAGGGCACGTGCAAATGCGTCAGGTTAATGTTAGAAATAGTGGTAGTGATAACAGGATCACAGAAGGACAGCATGGTTTGCCTTGGAAGGAACCTTAAACATCATCTCGTTCCAACCCCCTGACACAGGCAGGGACGCCTTCCACAAGACCAGGTTGCTCCAAGCCCCATCCAACCTGGCCTGGAACACTGCCAGGGATGGGGCAGCCACAGCTTCTGTGGGCAACCTGTGCCAGGACCTCACCACCCTCCCAGGGAAGAATTTCTTCCTATCATCTCATCTAAATCTCTTTCCGTTTAAAACCGTTCCCCCTTGTCCTCTCATTATCTGCCCCTGAAAAAGTCCCTCTCCCTCTCTTTTGTAAGTGGGAAATGGTTGCTAAACAAGTTGCACAATGGCATCTCCTCACACATCACCAGATCCCCGCCACAGTCGTCTGCTCATCTCTGAGATGGGACCTTCCATATTAATTGCTCCAAGTCTGATGCCTCTTCATGCAACCCTGATAAATGCAAGCCTGTAAATGCATCTCTATGCACATCAGCTACACGTTCTTCTGCTGAAGAAACTGCTCTGAGATGGAAGCTCTTGTGCCAACCAGCGAATATGCTGTGCATGGTTTGCATGCAGAGCTGCATCCTAAAGCCTCTGGCCAAGGACAGCAGCACAAAGTAGATCCAGGCTGCAACACTCCTGATGTTCAGTAGCTGCAGCTATTAAGAAACAACAATAAAAACAAAAAAAGACCTTAGCAGGAAGTGTGTGAAGGTGCTACTGGGTGTAGGCAAGCTGTGGACTGTCTTTTCCAGAGCCCTGAGTGTAAAGGGCACTCCAGAGGACTTCTCAAATTCTTGCTTTCTGAAGTAAGTGGCTCCTGTTTCTATTGCTCTGGATTGAGGTATTTCCTCAAAACATTAAAAAAAATTATTAGAGAAACCAAAATCCCTGGTCAAACTTTTCTTTTATCTGCATTTTACTGGAAGTATAGTTAAAAACATAGAAATATTTTTTTCTCACTTCAGCATAACTCAAACAAGTGTATCACTGCCTCCTTTGAAGCACGGACAAGGAATTTCATTGATTTGACACCAAAAATAACACACCAGCACTAGTGTGGGAGTGTCAGAATAGATCCTGGGAAAGAGGCTTATTTGAGAACATCAGTGCTGGAACTGGCTGCTGGAATATGTATTTTGAAACACAGTGGCTACTCATATTTTGAAGTTACTGGGCATGACAGCATACTTGGAGTTTGAAGGAACGCAGAAGGAAGTGCTGCAAATGAAGAATGATTTTTGTATGTTGAAATCAAAACTTCTACAACACAAAATTACCTACACTGACCTACAAAAAAAAAGATAAAGTTTTAGAATATCCATTTGGAGTGGAATGTTTTGGACTGAATTCTGCTGTCAGAAAACGTTGCTGGCATCTCCACTGTGTTGAAATCTCATAATTGGCCGTGACATCTCCGGAGTTTGAACACACTGACCTCCCATGGGGAGGGTATGGACATGTCCTCCTTCAGCACAGAACCTTCCCCAGGCAAAGAGCCTCTGCTTATGGCTCCTTCCTTACCTTCTCGACATGGTATCCAGAACACAGCCTGGGAAGGGCAGGAGCAGGCACACAAATACTCTCCCTTCCACACCGTGAATGGCACAAAGAGCAAATTCCTGGCTAAGAGCTGCTGAGGGAAGCCAGGCCAGGCTGCTCTGGAGCTGCAGAGGAAGAGGAGGCAGCACAGGGGCACTCAGAACTTTGTGTGCACCTGGTGTCCAGCCAAGCAAAGCCCATGCCAACAAATGACTCTGAGCTCACAGAGACGGATCCAATCCCCGATGCAGCTCCTGGAAGAGCAACTGATTTTGGTGAGCTTTGGCTCAGTCCCTGGGAAAGATGATGAGGATAATCCCACACCAGAGTATTCTGTGAGGAGGAGGGAGCTGGACTGACAGATGTTTTTTATTCAGGTGGAGCCAACACCTGCTGTCTGAGGGAACAACACCAGAACTTAAGACCTGTTGTCTCCTTATTGCAGAGCCAGGACTTTTAAGTTTTTGCTTACATAAACACTGCTCTGAGACCACCTCAAGTGATACCTTCTGACTGAGACCTTTGGGACTCACATATTCAAAGGGATATCCTTTGCTGCATCAGACTTTTTTGGGATTTTTTACTTACGTACATGACCCAACACTAACTCCAGCCAATCTTAGGATTCACTGGTCTGGGATCAGACCATCCTCCCACCACTCCAAGACTGACTGAGCAAGATAAACACAAATTATTTGATTCAAAGCTGCACACCATCCCACGAAAGAAAACCTCAGCTATGAACTTTGTAATGAATTACATCAGATGTTCTTCCAATTGTTTTACAATTTATACACTCTACTCCAAACCAAAAGGTTAACAATCTATAAAAAAAAAATCCTCTTGAAATTAATCTCATCATTGCTAGAATTTGGTGACATTTCCAAAAAGAAACAGACATACTCAATTAAACTCCCACTTTTACTTTCACTGCCACAAACCAAGAGTAGCTTCAATGAAAGCCATGAGGCTGCTTTGACATGAAGTTATTGTGAAAAGAATTTAGACCCAGGACAGTCCAGATATTATTCACATGTCTCTCATTAATTAATAATTACAATATAGCTTCTACTTTCAAGAAACACTGCAATAAATCCAGGCTGGTTCCTGGGTCTCCCAAGACCCAAAAAAGCAGCCGGCACACTGACAGACAGCTCGGCAACACTTCAGGTATGTATTTGTATATGTATTTCCTTCATAAAAAGATTGCCTCTCCTGGCTGATGGGTGCCTCCAGGGAGTGAATCATTCCAGCTCCCTCAGATATCAATGTGGGGAGGTGAATCACCTCCCAGAGGTGCCCAGCTCTCCTGCTCACTCCGGGAGGCTCCGATGACTTTTCTCAGTACTTACCAAGGTTTATATTTAGATGGCTGTGGATGAGCCCAATCCTGACTGGCTCAGGCTCAGGCCATGGCAGCACTGCAGAGCATTGAGCACAGGCCTCAATCTCCTTGCCTGACTTCGAGCCTAATAAAGCACATTTGAGAAAGGGTGGGTTAAAGGAGTACTTTCCAGGTGAGCAGCTGGGGAAACAATAGGCATTTATCACTGTATTGCTGCATTTTGCAATGCCAGGAGATGCTTCCGTCTGTTTTCCCCACTGCCCTTGAGGTGATAGCTCTGACAGCTCTCATCCCTGCCTTTCCATGACGGCATATTTGGGATAGGTCTCCTCCATGCAGTGTGCGTGCCACAAACCTGGCTGATGCTGGGAGCTGGGGCTGAGGTGAAGACATTCTCCAAAGGATTTGGTGGCTCTAGTGCCAGCTTGGCACACACCTCACGTCCTCCAGAACCACTCACCCACGCACCAACCCTTCTGGGCAGCTGCCTCTGCTCCATTTCTTTCCACTTACCTCCAAGCACTGGGTGTCTCTTCACTACAGAAGGAGCCTTTTTGCCTGGGTTTCACGCCACCATCCAGGAGTCAGCCACTCCCGTGGTTTTATCAGGAGGTATCAAGGAAGCCACAAACCTCAACTGTGTGCAAACTGCCCACACAGAGCACACTGCTCCCCTGCTCTCCTCCCAGCACACAGCTGCTCTGGACTCTCTTCCATGTACCCTCCCCATGCTTGGGAAGGAAAGGGGGAACAGATGCAGTGCTCTTGGAAAGCTGGCTGCCCTATCCCATTAGGATTCTTTGGGAATTCATGCTAAAATCTTTGCTGATCTGTAAAACCGGCTGCGCAGACACATTTAATATCTGGGGCCAATATTAATTCAGCTTGGCCAGCTCCATCCCAAGCAAGAACTTTTCCATTTGCAGCCTGTTGGATATGACAAGTGCTGTCATGTAGTCACTTCCAGTCTACTGCCCTTTCTTCCCATGAAGACTGGATTTTCCCTCCCTGAGGAACCAGGCAGTGCAGTTTTGACACTGCTGCTGCAGCCCAGCATGGGGGGGAAGGTTCAGACTGATCTAACAGAGGGATCTGACAGCGGCTGGACTGGTGAAGCTGAAGGCAACCACAGCTTGTCTTGGATCCCTTGGGACAGGGACAGTCTTTAATCCTCTGCATTCACCACCTGGCGTGACACAAGCCCAGTCTGAGCCCTCAGGAAATAAAGAGCAGCAAATCACCCCATTTTACCAGCACAGCCAGCTCACCTGGCTGTAACACTGCTCCTAAGAAAGCAGGTGAGGGTATGAATTACAATATCACACATCCTAAAGCCTGGTGCTGTGCACCAGCAATAAAAAGTCAGCTCCTCCAAACTTTCCTTAAGGCATTTTCCCTCAAGGAAGAAACACCAGGTAACAAACAAGCCTGCAGAATTCTTAATATCACACACACAGTTCCAAGAAAAACAACACAAACTACTGCCTGGTCTGTCTAAACCCAGCCCTGTTTGTAATTGAAGGCAGCCGGAGCCAGGTAGATTGAAGAACTGGAAGTTACACGCTGCTGACCGGCACTGGACCGTGGCTCTTGCTTTGTTTTGCTCCTGGATGTAGCGCTGAACTCAACTCACAAAAAGGAATTACATTTTCATTGCTGGTCAGCTCAAACCAGAGACAGCACGCACACCTTGCAGCTTTACAGCTCGAGCGCCCTCACCACACACACCTGGTGGGAAAACAGCTCATTTCTGGCAGAACAAGCAACTTCAGGAAGTGCCATGCAGCTCTTTAAAACATCTGACACTGAATATCATAAACAGTGCAGATAAAGCCTGAGATTTCTACAGACATTTAAGTCAAAAAGTCAAACCTAAACATCAGGAAAATTTTTAGCAAAGCTTTCCTTTTTGACCTTTGATTTATATGGTGTGTATACATGCTGTAAATTTGCAACACACTGACTTTTACTTGTTTCACTGTCAGGGCAGTCAAATCTCCTGCTGGACAATACCACCACATTCCCAGTGACTCTGAAGTCTGATGTGAAGGTGCTAGGCACTCTTAAAAGGAACGAGGCTCTCATGTCCAATCAAGAGCATACAAAACAATTTTTAATTTCTATCTTGTGGTTTTCGCAATTAAGAAATTGCGAAAGAAGCTGACACTTCTGAAAAGAAGTGGGGGAAAAGCAGTTCAAAGGGAAAACTGCTATATTGAGCTGAGGGACAGCAAGCACAAAAAAGTTGGTGCCTCTGGCTTTACAGCAAAACCAATAAATCTAGATCACAACAGTAAAATACTCCAGATAAGCCATTAACATTACATGGACCTAATTTCACATCACTTTAAAAGCCAGAATTGAAGTACAACAACTTTATCTGTTGCTCACGTTTCAATATCAGTTTCTTCACCAGAAATCATTCCGTTGAACACGGGCAACAGAAATTTAACTGCCACTTATCCCAGTTGATATTAAAGTGCTAAGAATGCTATCTGAGCGTTACTTTAAAAATACACACACACAAACATAAGATTCCTATTACTCTGCATGGAACAGAGCAGGAGGAGCATGCGGAGTGAATTCCTGCCTAGGATGAGACATATAGGGAAAAAAAAAGCATTTACCGTCTGGCACAGGCGAATTTATTTCGGAAACATTGTAAGATGGTAGCGGTGCCACTCTTGCCGAATGTTTCTTCATCCTCTGGAATTGCTCTCCTGCTCAAGCGCTCACTCTGGCTCAAGTCTGCATCGCCCTTGGTCCCGAGTACTACAGCAAACACGGGGCTATGGCTGGTGGCTGGATGTTGTTGTGGAGATGCTGCAGGAGCCTATGAGTACTGATTTGCTGTTTCCCTGGGAAACCATTTGCAACACGTTCAAACAATGCTTGACCTCTGCCAACACTTCTCTTTCATTCAATTGTTGAGCACGGCAGATAAAATATATCAATGACGGCACCTCGCGAACTTGAAACCGTGGCAGCCCCTTTGCAGGAAATTGGGATTTCACATCAAATTTCTGCGCTGCGCTGGCAATGCAGATGGGAGATTTCTCAGACAACTGCGAGGGAATTATGCAATGCAATTTTCTGGTTCCTTACACTGTGACAATATACGGATGATTATAGTAATTATTTTAAGTAAACTTCGAATAATGAGACTCCTATAGAGCTGCTAAATCAGGAATGCCTTGGGCAAAAGAACAGGTGACATCCAGGTCTGTGTCTGATAGCAAAGCAGTGGTATTGCAGGAGGCTTTTCTCTTTTAACACCCTAAAAAAATTGTCACAACCAAAATATCGATATATAAATCTACAGATATATTTATATAGGCTATGGCTGGTCTACATTTCTCCATCACTTCCCCTGAGACAGCCAGGACATGTTTTCTCCCTCTTTCCCTGACACCCTCTCTCTCTTCTTCTTCCTTTTTATTATTACTAGTAATATTTTTGGAAGTTGTTCACTTGGAGCGACGGAAGAGTTTCACCGAGTGAACCAGTGCCAACCCACACAACTTCTGGAACTCTCAGAAGATTCCATCGCCTTGTGAAAGCAGCACTGTGCTGAGAGTTTTCTTTGCCAGGAAGAGGTTACTGACACCTATAAAGAGCCCTGGCTTCAGAGCTCTTCACCACGAGACTAACTATCAAGTCTTATCCAAGAATTTGTAGGGAGAAACCTTTACCATTTATATTCAAGGTATTTGCTATAGGGACAATGGGAAATAACAAGGGAAAGATGAGAAAGGCAGCTTAGCTCTACCAGAATCTGCTGGCAAAGCTGCTGAATTTTTAAGGGCGCAAGTATAGACTTTTTATCTACAATCTTTGTGCTTTTGATAGCAGCTAAGAGTGGAGATCCTTGGTCTGGGGCTTGGTCCTTCTTTCCCCACTATTGCACCAAAGAGGGAGTAGCCACTGGCTGTAGGGAAGGCCAAAGTGGTTTGAAAAGGATGAAGAACCGCTGGGCTGGAATTTTCCATCTTGGGCCTCCTAAAGCATTGTGCTGGAATCTCACAGGTGTTACACAGTAACGTGTGTGGTGGCTGGGCTATGTGCGCAAGGACTGGTCCCTTCCCTCGCCTGCAGGGAGCTGGGACACATGGAGAAGCAGAGGGGAGGAATCAGAGTTCCAGATGGATCATCCTTTGGATGCAGCCATAGAACAGGCTGGCACATGGGGAGAACTCTCCTGTGGCATCATCATGGAAGAGGCAGCCTGTGACTCCACTGTCCCCAGAGGCGTAGTAAGGGATTCTCGGGTCCTCGGAGCAACCAAGCCATCAGGACATTATCTTCATCACTTGGTCTTGCCCTGCACAATCCTCTAAAGCTGCTCTCTTGTCCCTCTTTGGGGACCAAGCGACCTCACTCTTCTACTGGGGTGCAGTGACACAGTAGGGAAGAGACAGTGATTAATCCCATGGAAAGGAAGGAGAAAGTACCTCATCCCACTGCCACAGCCATCCCACCCAGTGGGACACATTATGGAGGGAGTACAAGGAAGGGAAATGGTTACAGCTGCCTGGTTTACCACCCAGCACGTCCTCTCCTGAAAGGCTTGGAGATCTCCTTTAGCATCTCCATTATATCCCTGGTGGCTCATAAGGCTCCCCACCACGACAGTCTATTCCAAAGCATTACCTAGAGCTAACTGGCTTTTGCTGCTTATCTGCATTCAGAGGATTTCCAGCACTGTGTAACAACCCCTATTCCAAAGGAAATTATCTTCCCAATTTGCAGAAGGAATTCTATTCTCCTGTCCAAAGCGCTGAGAGTCAGCAGAGTTTGTGATAGAGTAATCACCAGTCAAGTAATTGCTGGCTCCACAGTCACAAGGCTCTCTATTAATACGTCTAGTCCTTGAGCATCTATATAATATAAACAACGTAATAATGTAACACCAGAGATTGCTTTTAGAAAACCATTTCTGCAAATAGGGGTTTATAATGGAATCATTAACGAACCTTAACAATGGTGAGGATGAAACGCATGAGACAATGTCAAGCAATTCCAGACGTTTCTTTCAGACAATTTCAGCAATAACAGCAGAACGTGACTGAATCTAAGAGTTGCTGCCTTTTTTTTTATTCAAGGGAGAATCAGCCATTGTTTCACCACTGTAAGACAGAAGCCAAATTCAACTCCTCAAAGCAATCTTTCAAATCTCTCCCCTAGCTATCTCTGCTTCTTACAACAGTTGCACAAGAAATGAAGAAGATACAAAACTGCTTAAAACAATGTGGGATTGGTACCTAGAACTTCCATCAAAGTTTGCAGTTTGAAAAACATCAGCTTCTCTGGCTTCACAAGCAAGAGCTTGGGCCATCTGTTTCTGCTCCCGCATTTCTGTACGAGGTGCTGCTCATACAGTCCCTCTGATCCTTCCTCTGGGCTCTCTATCTCTGCTCTACGTGTGCTGAAGAAACGAGTAAAACAGTATGGAGAGGAAGAGGGAGAAGGAAGCTCTGTCCCTCTCTCCTGAGGTACATCAGACACCAATCCATCCACAAATGCCACGTGATGACAGACTTACCAGGATGGCATAACAGTTACTGCAAGTAACTACAGCAGGACTGCAAGTCAATGTAGAATCTTCAGGCCTGCATCACCTTACTCACCTCATGCTCATGCAAGGCATCACAGCGGGAAAATACAGGGGTTTCCTTACAAAATTCAAGACTAAACTAAGTTTCCAGGTACCTTTAAAACAGTTCCTCGTATGTTGTTGCTTGCTTCGAGTTCTGTGCTTTCAGACTGGAACATGTTTACATTTTCTTATTCTCAGGGAGTGGAAGCTGTGTGATGCTCCTCATAATAAACAATAAATAACAGGATCTGGAGCACAAGTCTGCTGAGGAGCAGCTGAGGGAGCTGAGGGGGCTCAGCCTGGGGAAAAGAAGGCTCGGGGGGACCTTCTGGCTCTGCACAATCGTGACAGGAGGGGGTAGACAGGTGGGAGTTGGGCTCTGCTCCCAGGGAACACAGGACAGGACAAAATGAGACGACCTCAAGATAAGCCAGGGAAAGTTTAGACTGGATATTAGGGAAAAATTCTTCATGGAAAAGCTTGTCAAGCCCTTTGTCAGGCTGCCCAGGACAATGACTGAGTCCCCATCCCTGGAGTGATTTCGAAGCTGTGTGGATATGGCATGGGGACATGAGTTAGTGGTGGACTTGGCAGTGCTAGCAATACAGTTGGACTCAATGATCTTAGAGGTGTTTTCCAACCTAAATGGTTCTATAATCAATCTACATATCCAATTATTTTCCCTCAGGAGTCCCTATTTGTCAAGAAGCCTGCAGTGTGAATCACAGCAGTGTAACTACACAGTGTAAACGATAACCCAGGCTGCAACACCCTCCACACCTGTTCCCAGTTAGGGCAAAAACTGACGGGACACTCCCCAAAGCTCTCGAGACAGACGTATCCACACCTTTGCACTAGCTTTATTAAAAATCACTGAATAAAGCGTGCGTCAGGACAGATTCCTCAGCCCAGCCAAGAGCCCCCATGGCTGGAGGCATCTGAGCTGCTTCCTGTTCGCTTCCCAGCACCCTCCCTGTGCAGGCACGGCACGCGCTGCCCGCAGCAGCCGCAGTCCCCTGGCTCCGGAAACATTCATCCAGACAAGGGCAGGGTGAAGCTGCAAGTTTGCTGACTCACTAACCAGACAGCAAACCAGCCCTGGCAGCGGAGTCAGGACTGGGGAGCGCTGAATCACATCCACTAACAAGCCTTCCACGCTCGCAGCACGGAGGGCATGATGCCGTCAGAACACGCTCTGCTCCTCAGCTTAGCCCAGCTCTGCTGGCACTAGTTAGTCATGCATATTTTAGGGACCTGCTGCACAAGTAAAGGCTATTCCCTCTTCTCACTGAAGCCGCAGCCCACATCACAGCAGGAGTTGAACTCCAGGCAAGCACAGGTTTCTCCAATCCAGAGATGACAAGGGTTAGTTTTGAGCACCACTAGCTAAAAGATCCATCTAAAATCCACTCTGCGTATGTCCCTGCATGACGGGGCACTCCATTTCCAATCACTAGACTGAAAGACTCATAAACATGACTTTTAGTGGCTCTTCCAGGCTGAGCATGTGTTTTAAGATGACAAGCTAAAAGGCCATTATCAAGTTCATTTTATCCCGTTGGAATACAAATTAGATGCAAGATGCAGAAGAGACAAACAGTCAAACTGAGATCAAGACAGTATCCCACAAAGGAATTTTTATGTATAGCAAATTCAAGACTGCAGTTTGAACTTTTACTTGCTTCTAGCAAAATGAGAAGCACGCAGCAAATGCTGCTTGGATCAAACAACTCAATCCAAAACAACTTCCAAGGCTTGCAGAGAAAAGAACCCTTCACCTCACTGCTGTGCCCAGTCATGTCATATGGATTTTGAAGAATCAAATTCTGAATTACTTATTCTGTCTTAACTCTCATTGCCTTAAAAATGGTTGGATACCCCTGCTCAGCAACTAAGAATATAAGCAAAGCATTCCACTGCCATCTCTCAGGCAAGTGGGGGTCCTGCAGCCCCACCAGTGTGTGCCACAATCACATGGGGCGGGCAGGACTGCTCACACCTTCTTGCTCGGTGCTGCCCTCAGTGCCACTGTCCACGTCACCAAAGATGTCAAACCAGATCCAAAACTGACCCCTCACAATCAGCCGCGATTTAATTGAGAATGTTTACACTGAAAGCACACTACAGTCTCATACGTTTTGTTCACTGAGGCACTGACTGAACTTTATCCAGAATTTCTTGTGTTTTGCAAATGCTGAGAAGTATAGTAACTCTCTAAAATCTCACCTAATGACTGCAAGAAATACTTCCTAAACCTGAAGAAATTTCAGTACCCTTGGGGGTTGCATGTTTATACACTGATCTCTGGTTCATGTTAACATGGGTTGCTATTTTCAGTAAATCAACCCAAGAATTCACTCTGTACAACTCACCCTGATTTTCTAACAGAAAAACACAACGTGACCTATTTTTAGCTTTCCCGAGCAGGCAAGTCCTGGAAATAAGATAAACAGCACCTGCTAAACATCCACTCAAAGATGCCAATGTGAAGATGTGTGGTGGTGCTGCAAGGACCGCAGCTCCCACACCACTGTGAAACCAGTGGAAAACACTCAGATCACCCACAGCCAGTGGTCTCTTGGCTACCACTGGCCAGGTCCTCTGTGACAGGATGGTTTGGGTTGGGAGGGACCTTTAAATCTCAACCCCTGCAACGAGCAGAGGCATCTTCAACTGCATCAACTACATCACATGTCGGTGTCTCAGCCTAATGGAAGTCCTACCTTGCCCCTGCTTTTTCCTCCTCCTTTTTTCAGCTCATCTGCCTCTGGGTCTAAGAACATGCACCTGAAAGCAACCCCAAAAAATCTGATGATTCCCCCACCCCCTCCCTCCACAAGCACTCAACTGAGGTGAAAGTAGCAACATCTTCTGCTACAGTGCTTTCAGAAAGCTTTATATTTACTATGTGATTTTATAGACCTGACAACCAATGCGTCCCTGGAAAGCAAAAGTATTAAATTTTCAATTAAAATAAACTTCATATTTTCCTTAATCATGTGAATTTTGAAACATAAACCACCCACCCGCAAGGATCGGGAGATACACACTGATGTCTCCAGAGCTGGCAAAGCAGCTTCTTAGGCTTTTTATTCTGCTGGAACATCACACAGCAAGAAATATTGAACTTTTAATGCAATTAAGGATGGAAGGAAAAAATATTAATTGTGGGCATGAAGAGCTGTTTTCCAATTTTAATCAAAGACATTCAGCATTTCATGGAAACAGAAAATGTATCAACTTTGATGTATCACCGGCATTTTGATGTTGTAAGAAAAAAAAAAAAATAGAGGGACCCCAAGCAAGCTGGTCTAGTGGAAGGTGTCCCTGCCCATGGCAGGAGTTGGAAGGAGATGAGCTCTAAGGTCCCTTCCAACCCAAACTATTCAGGGATTCTATAATTTCAGGTTGACATAAATACTAAAAATTACCTCCAGCATTAGGAACTCATTCATGTTTACAGAAGAATCAGAAGGAAAAGAAAACTGCTCAGTGAAAAACCAAAAAGGGAATGTTTCCTTGAAGAGGAACTTTATTTCGTGCACATACTGTTATTGGCCTCAGAGCCTCCGCCTGGTTGGATGGACCCTGCTGTCCTAATCCTGAATCAACAAGACAAAATATGTTTAGCACCCCATCATAAATTTCATCTTAGGGGCTTTACCCACAGCCAGGCATGGTGAAGAGCAAGAACCTCATGGGGAACACATAGAAATCTCACCTGGTGCATGCACAGACCTCGTTTGAGAAAGCAGAGCTCACCTGACTCCCTACAACACAGCCCACCTGCTCGAGGTGGAAGGATTTAGGTGAGCTTTAAGGTCCCTTCCAACCTAAACCAGAGAGGTTCTGTGATCTGCTCATTTGAGAGGCAGTGTTGGCAAAATGGCAAGCTCACGAGCTTCTGAAAAGCCAGAGTTTGGGCATTCCCCATCAAAAGTACCCACATTTCAAACCCTTTCCAAGTTTAAGAGTTTAGGAGAAAGGTTCCTATTTCAACCTGGCCACTCTGAAACTCCCTGGCAGTAAAACACAGCCCCAGTAGACAAACAAAGCTCAGTCTGCTCAATAACAAAGCATAAATCGAGTAGCCATTCCAAATATCCAGTACAGCCTTACCAGACAGGATAATAAAATCAGACGCCCTACACTTCTACTGTGGTTTTTTTTTTTTCCCCAAGGAAAACAGCTTAGATGTAATTGCATGTCAGATAATTATTTGCCTTCCCAATGTTTTATTAACAAAGCTGCCAGGAGTGAAATAAGCTGTCTCCATTTTCTGGTTGTGCAATTATGAAGTGCCTCTTCCTTACCACAAGAGAGCATTTGAGTTGAGAAAACTTCCATTTTGTGCTTGTCGTCGTGACTGTAGAGCATGTCAGCGTGACAGTAAATCACTCCTCATATCTGCTGTCTTTTGGGTAGCCAGCAGTTAATTAGATGGCTTAGAGCTTCTTTCAACATCATAAATCAGAATTGCATAGCAGGCTGGAAATCCAGGGCTGGCCAGTCCCAAAATTTAGCCACCAGCATGTTCCTGTGTAGGCATGTCCTGTGGTAGGGGTAGGAATTTGCATCACCCAATACTGTGACCCCTATCACCCCAGACGGCATCAGAAAGTTCCTTGGATGAAGAAATATAAATAATTTTTAGGAAAAATAAGATGAAGTTTGTTGCCAGGTTAGTGGTGCTGCATTCCATTCCCCAGCCCTTCTGATTTTAAAGACTGGGTGCAGAATTCCCAGAGCTTTTGAAGCAGGAATCTGAAGCTTCAGCAAAGATGTGAAAATGGACCAGAGCCACCACAAGCGTTAAAAAAACCCCCCACATCCATGTGTGGGGTCAAACAACTTCAGCAAGACAGAGGGGAGACAGAAAATCATAGGATGGTTTAGGTTGAAAGGGACCTTAAAGATCATCTAGTTCCACTCATCTTCATGTGCATTTTCCTGCCCAAAAGAAAGGATCCATTAGGCATGTCCATGCAGACGAGGCCAGGACCAAGAGGCTTTAATTGAATTAATGGGAAGCTCAGTGGGACAGCAGATTGACTGTTCCACAAGGAGAACAGTGAACCACTAAATGAGATGATGTCAGGCAGAAAAATCCATTGCTGGAAGATTTTCAGAGCAGGCTGCCTGGGATGGATGAAGCGGTGTCAAACAGCTCTGAGCATGGGGACAGAGCAGGTCCATTTCCCAAAGGGTGGTCAGCCATGGCAACAGGCTGCCCAGGGAACTGGTGGAATCACCACCCCTGGAGGGATTTCAAAGCTGTGTGGATGTGGCACTTGGGGCCATGGGTTAGTGGTGGGTTGGGATACTGGGGGAACAGTTGGACTGGATTATTTTGGAGGTATTTTCCAACCGAAACCATTCTGTGACTCTGTGAGTCACTCAGCCTGTATTCATGGAGCTAATAACAAAGAGGTGCTAATAATAAACACCAGCTATTATTAGCTGAGCTGACAAGAAAAACTAGGGTGAAGGGAACCTGCTGAGAGCTCAGAATGGGTGTCAGAAGTAGGATGTTCTGTAGAATTCCCAGATAACCATCCCACCACTGCATTCAGATCCTTGCAGGTGGTGTTTTCCAATCTCTGTAGAAGAGGGAGTGTAAGACCACTGCTAAGGACAGGCAGGAAATGCTAGAAAAGCTGTCAGCAAGCACCATTTAGTATTCATGCTTCTGTGGATACCTAGAAGTCAAAATAGCCTCACACCCACTGGTGTCAGACACTCGATTACAGAAGATTCCCGAGGCAGACGTGAAGTCTTGGGAAAGGCTCCTATGGCAGAGGATTCACAGGACAGGACACAAGCCACTGTGTCCCAGCTTGACATTGACCACACAGTGTTGTAGCTTTTGAAGGAAAACAGAGGGACTAAATCCCAGTTCAGTGTGTGGTTCTGTTTAAGGCCCTACAGTAAGATTAATTTCCAGTAGCTCTGAGAGTTAACCATAAAATCTACCACTCATTGTTTTCTGCTACTTTATTCAAAAGTATTTCAACTTTCCATTTTAAGCGCCGATTTAATGCAAAGGTGCCTTTGCTCCTGCAAAATTCCAGCTATATTAATTTACTGATAGTGAAATAACAGCCCAAAATCTCAGCTGCGAGACATCAGCCCTAATCCACCACAGCCAGGCCTTAGAGTTAGAGGTTAAATAACTGTGGTTGTAAGGGCTGAGCACAAAACATTTCGCAGCACCCACAAAACCCTCTGAAAGCTGTGTTCTGAGTGTCAAAGTCCCTCTGCACTCATCAGCAGGGGTACCACGGAGCATGCTCATGTGTATCTGGTCCAACAGAGAGAGATGCCATGTGAGTTTAATTCCCCCTCCTTTTTCTCCCCCTAATAATTTGGGTCCATTTTAAGTAAGTAAGTAAGTAAATAAATAAATAAATAAATAAATAAATAAATAAAATCAGATGGCAAATACAGCTAGTAGCAGCCTGAACATAACTAGTGCTGCAATTCAAGAGAATTCTTTTCAACAGTAGCAACTTTTCAAATTTTCTAGAAATTCTCTATGAATTTGTTGAAAAAACAAGTAAAATCCTTGCACTACAGAAATTAAAAATTTGGCTACTCAGAAATCTCCAACCTATTGTGAGTGTTTCTTGTCTAATCTTCATATAATCCTCCTTAATACCTTTCAGTGTAAATCTCTGCTATGTGCAACATCTTATTAGCAAGACAATGAAGATAACACAAGAAAAGTCACTGAGCAGCATTAGGGGATTAAGGGAGGATTAAACAGTTGTGACACAAAGAAAACGTCGAGGCTGAGTATTCACCATAATTAGTCTGGTTCCTCATACTCTTCCTGGGTCAATTACTCAAGTCTCTGGACTGTCCTGTTGGATTGTGCTTGGTGTGATGACGAGAGCAGACAGGACTCAGACATTGTCTCATGGCTGGTGATGGTTTTCCAGTGTGAGAAGAGGGACACGGAGCCAGCTCTCAACACACAGGAAAAGCTGAGTGAGGAGGGGAGATTTAGATTTGATCTTTGGAAGAAAATCTTCCCTGGGAGGATGATGAGGCCCTGGCACAGGCTGCCCAGAGAAGCTGTGGCTGTCCCACCCCATGTAGTGTTCCAGGCCAGGCTGTGTGGGGCTTTGTGCAGCCTGGGATAGTGGAAGGGGTCCCTGCCCATGGCAGCAGGGCTGGAACTGGATGATCTTTAAAGTCCCTTCCAACCCAAGACATTCTGGGATTCCATGCTATGCATCAGAAAATGGGTAATAAAAGTCAAACAGGCTTTTCTTAGAGAGATCCTGCATTTCTTGAGGATGATGATACCTCTTAGTAATGTGGTTTTAGGGATACCTGAAATGTGTCTTTCCCAGAGAGGAACTGGAAGCGCCACGCACAACAAACCTCTTCCAGGGGGACTTGGCCAGCTCACCCTCCCCACACACATCCTCACCATGGGCTGGGGAAGCAGGCACATCTCCACAGCCACGTGTCCTGGGCCCAGCCCCAGTCAGACCCACTTTACCTGGTGGAAATGGGAATTATTTTTATGAAAAGTCTCCTTAGGTTGTCAGGCCACTTACAGAACTGAGTGGCAGTTCCAAACAAGCTGGTTCTAAGTGAAATTGCTCCCATCAAGGATACCCCTGAGATCCCTGCTGCCTCCCAGTTCCCAGGGGAGTGATGTACCCCTGCTTTCACTGGCTGCCCAAGCAAGGCTTTGCAGGAGCTGAGATCTGGACCAGCAAGATCCGGCAGCCATCCACAGCCTTGAAAGGCCAGTGCGCTCTACCCTTTAAAACACCCACTCTTAATCTGAAATAAATTCTTACTCAATACTTAAAATCAAGCCTATTTACTGCCACAGAGCACAGTATTGATCTGCTCCTGGTTTAAGTAAATCAGAGTCTGTGGCAGGATTCAGTGAAGTTATTGAAAAGCCCATCTCCTCGTTAGAGAACGAGCTATGCTATCAGGACTCAGTCCCCAACAATTAATCTGGCACCCAAGAGTTGCCTGACACCCCTTGCTAACTACTGGCACCTTCAAGCCCAAAACGACCCTCTGCCCACAGAACCATGGATTATCAGTGGGCAGGAATGGGCAGATGTAGCCAGAACAGGTCAAATACTCATTCCCTGAGAGACTCAGCAGGGGAAGCACAGCTTCCCACAGCCTGGGGGACCGAGTTGCTCACTCAGCTCTTGTTTTTGAATACCTAAGAAGGAGTTCCCCCTCCTTTCCAACACCTTTCAGCATCCACGTCAATGAAATGTCAGGGTTTTTAAAGACCTTTTTTCTTCCCCCTGATGGCCGCCTGGCAATGTTTTGCCCCAGCCATGCAATAAATCAGAGCACAACAGCTGATTTCCACCGTTTCTGAATTCTATCCATTTCATCCTCCTCTCTGCACCAGTGCACAAAAGGGCTCCTCCAGTAAGTGCTGTCTGGGGGACAGAGGGACCATGATTAATCATGGAATAACAGAATCATAAAATCATTAAGGTTGGAAAAGACCTCAAAGATCATCAGGACCAGAACCACTACGTTCACCACTAAGCCCTGTCCCCAGGTGCCACATCCACATGGTTTTTGAATATTTTTGGGGATGGTGATTCCACCCCTTCCCTGGGCAGCCTGATCATCCCTTCAGTGAAGAATTTATTCCCAATACCCTATCTAAACATGCCTTGAGACAACTTGAGGCCACTTCCTCTGGTCCTGTCACTTGAAGGAACCAACCCCCAACCTGGCTACACCCTCCTATCAGGAAGCAGCACTTCAGGGATAATGGGAATACAGAAATATGGCGCAGAGGCCCTGGAAGAGCACACAGACTCTTCTGCTTCCTATAGATGCGTCTTGACAGCGAGAAGACTTTGCATTGGTTTTTCATGCACGTAAAATGCCTGTAGGCCTCTCTCTGCTAGAACTTGGTACAAATGCAGATTCCTGGCAGGCTCAGTCAGACTGAACACACTTTTTACTCTCTCTCCACCAAAACTTCAGGAGCACAAAGAAGCAAAAAAAAAAAAAAAAAAAAAATAAAAAAAGGATT